>OY744540.1:83040711-83105711 GCA_963556195.1 Sepiola atlantica
TGAAAAAGCCCACATCACATCAGGCGAAACGTTGAGCTTATGGGTCTTCCACTGTTCCATTTCTAATTTCATCCCGTCGGATTGTTTTATCTTTTTATCTACCCATATATATATATATATATATATATATATATGAAATCGAATACGAATTTTTCATAATTACTGGATTGTTGTAGATCAATCAATATTTATATAAAATAATTCTGCAGGCTCCACCTATTCATCAGGGTTGAGATGAGGATAGAAACTCGATCATAGTTAAGCAAGCTCGATTGCAGGCATTATACACAACACATCTATTAACCTAGATTCCTAATTATCCAAATAAATATTAGCATGAATGTGCACTTATGAATATAAAAAAATACTATTCATAACGATGCTCTCCTGTGATTGTGTGTCAGTATGTGCGTACGCCCGCATGTATATGTCTACATTCGTTTACCTTCGGAAAACGAAATGAAACCGCCGCATAATAGTTTGTGTTCAAAGACTTGGTAATGTCGAAGTTTATATCTAAGCGGAAACATATTAAACATTACGATTCCGTTTTCCCTTTGTGGCAAAAAGAATTGCTGAATGGCTATAATTAATCCGCGCGCATTACCGAGTCGAGACATTCATTTCATCTTTTGAATATCATTGCTCATTTGTTGAGGCATTTCACTGATTAGCCGAGAGTCAGTGTTGTTTAATGCTGGGTCATTTGCCAAAAATGTGGCCCTCGGCAGATATACTTATCAGCCGGTGTTCTCTGTTGCTCAGCGGAATACAAAGTGCCTTATTTTTATGTTGTATCACATTATACACAAATGGATACCGATTTATCCGGATTCAGCTCAGACATTACGCTCATGCTGTGTACTTTACATGAATACTCTGGATATTGCGCGCCTTTCATGTGTATCTCTTCTATTGATCTGTTTTTCCGGGTAGCAGACATGTTACGTTTAGCATTACACATATAACGCATACATGCTAACTATCAACAGTTTATGTACATTCTTCCCGTTTAAAATCCTACGATATAGCTTTTGTTAAGTGTGGGCAGTTTATTTAACTTTTAGGTACTGATATCGATCCTGAACCAGTTTTCGTGAGGTTCGACTCGGAAGCGTTCGGCTGTCCTACGCAAACGCCCGAGAGTTGACGAGCCGATTTGTACCAGACGACAATTTTGATACGGTGCTGCGTCCTATGATAATGTTTCGCTTGTTTTGTTTTTTTGTTTTTAGGGTTTGGGTTTAGGGTTAGGGTTAAAAATATTTATTTGATACCAGTAATTTCGCTGTTTTGCTTGTTTTATTTATTTTGTTGTTTAAAACAATTCTTGCAAATATAACTAAAAATTACAGGACGCAGCAACGTATCAAAATAAAAAAAAGATATTTATTTGATAACAGTAATTTCGCTATGTTTTGCTTGTTTCATTTATTTTGTTGTTTAAAAAAATTCTTGCAACTGTAACTAAAAATTATAGGACGCAGCAACGTATCAAAATAAAATTTTAAAAATATTTGATAACAGTAACGTCGCTATATTTTGCTTGTTTTGTTTTTTTGTTGTTTCTTTTAGAAAATTTCTTGAAAATATAACTTAAAATCACAGGGCGCAGCACCGTATCAAAATTGTCTGGTACCATTCGGCTCGTCAATACGTTTGCGTAGGACAGCCGAACGCTTCCGAGTCGAACCTCGCGAAAACTGGTTCAGGATCGATATCAGTACCAACTTAAATGTTTGATACAACATTTAAGGTTTAGTTTGGTTGTTTTTTTTACGGCATATCAACTTTTTTTCGTATTATTTAATGCTAATCCGGTAATTTTGGTTAAATGTTTCATGCGTTAAGTTCTTTTCTTATATATTCAAATATTTATACATACTGTTTGATTTGGTTATTTTATTTTACGGCAGCTCAACCCTTTTCGGATTATTTAATGCTGAATCCGATATGTTTGGTAAAGGTTTTTATCCTTCAGGTTTGTTTTTATATGTTAAAATGTTTATTCATGGTGTTTGGTTTGGTTGTTTTGGCTTTTAAGATAATGATTGAGTTTTTTTAAAGGGGAAAGGATTAAACACAATAACATCAATGTTTGGTGCATTTTAGGTCAGTAAGTCAATATATTCAGACAGCCTTATCTTGTAACACCAGGCAACATTTAAGAAGAACCTTTACTATGAGAGATTACATTGGATTTCGCAATATACAAGTTAATCAATGCTTATTTACCTAAGGCTCATTTCGTATATATGCGAGTCCCAAAGATTTATGCGTCAGTTTTGGGATTTAGATATTTTTAAAATAATATCCAGTTTAATTTGTTCAATTCGTCGAAACTTGAAATTACGGTTTCGGTTACCAATCTCTTAACACATCTCTAAATATTATTCTCATCTTGTATGACTGCATGTTGTTCTACACCACGCTGTTATATTTATTTATTTTTCATGGAAATCGCTCGAGACAAAGCATGAAGCCACTTTATGTTAGGAGCTAAAAAATACTTCTTTCGTTTGCTTAACAGCATCTCACTGTGAGATCACCAGCTCGGTTGAGAAAAGCCATGCTTATGTTTTGTTGTCTAGCGCAGCTATGCCGGCTTCGCCGTTGGGTGGTCGATGTTTAAGGCATGACTCGATGATGTTGTCTACTATCTGTTCAGTGTGACCACAGTCGCAGACAGTCGAGTCCCTGAGTCCCCATCCTTTAATGGTCGCAGCGAAACGGCCGACACCGGTTTTGAGGCGGTTCGGCATTGTCCACTGCCGGCGAGGGAGGTCCATGCCTGGTAGGTTATCCGGGCCCTCCATAAATCTGTGCAACCTTGATTTATCTGCTACCTGCCATTCCTCCGTCCATCAATGTTTCAGCCAGATTCGTTTTGTGACGTCACCAGGTTTTGAAAGCAGGAGCTGGTGGGCATGCTCCGAGAATGGGCGTCGTGACTTCAGGCGAGCTCGTGGAGGGGTCTCTGTGGCGAGCTTGTGGAGAAGGTGGTCCTCATCGATAGTGGCCTTTCTTGACAGTGCAAGTACCGTCGCATCACGGCTCATGGTTGGTGGGTCGATGCCGGCGAGAATCGGTAGTTGGTTGATTGGTGTGGCGCGCAAGCACCCAGAGATTGTGCATAAGGCGGTGTTGAGCGTTACGTCCAGCTTTTTGATGTGGGAGGTCCTGCACCAGGCTGGGGAGCAGTGCTCAGCGGCGGAGAACACCAATGCCTGGGTAAATATGCGCAGTGTCTTGGTTGAGGCACCGCAGGTGGTCAAAGCTAGGCGGCGTATTAGAGCGACACGGGCCGATGTCTTGACAGACAGGATTTCCAGGTGTTGGCGGAACGTCAGCGTGCAATCAAGCTTGACCCCGAGGTACGTTGGGGCAGCCTGGAACTGGAGTCTTTTGTTGTCAACTATGATGTTAATTTCGTTGATTTGACTCTCGGTTGTTTAGATGGTATGCGCTGGACGTGGTCTTGACCACGGAGAGCTTAAGGCGCCAGTTTGTCAGGTAGCTAGACAGGGTGTTCATATCAGTCGTAAGCCGCAGCTCTTGTTAGGCAGAAGGATGGCGAGGTCATCAGCGTATCCATATTTATATTAAAAAATACTAATTTCCGGTAAAAAAAACTAGCCAACGATAAGTGTTAGATAGATAGATAGATAGATTCCTACCCAGAAAACAGCAATTATTCACCCTTTATCAGAAAAATCGCTCATGGAATGTAAGGATCAAAAGAAAAATAAGGGAAGCTAGAGTTACGAGGCTGCCGAAAGTAAACCAAAGTTAGTCACTTTCTTCTCTCCTTATACGATGTGTATCAGTCCCGTTACTTTCACGCTGCTTCTTAACAGTACAACTACTAAGGAAAATATAAAATAGATGGAAATTGTCCAGCATAAACTTAAGGGAATATCACGAGTTGTAGTTGTATTAAAACCGTATCTGTAAAGCGATAGAAATATATATATATATATATATATATATATATATATATATATATATTTATCGAGAAGGATGTATGTAAATATATCTCGAGAGAGATCGATATATATATATATATATATATATATATATATATTGTATTCAATTTGATATCATATCCAATATTTTGAAAGACATGTATGTTTATATTTAGCACACAATATATTTGTAAATGATCCTACGCATTTATTTCATTGGCTATCCCCAGTTCAAATTATATATTTAAAAAAACAACCCAATGAAAACAAAAGGCAAATAAAGTCCATAAATTTCAGTCAGTATCAATTACCAAGTCCTTTTTTTCATTAATGGAACTAGTAATGACGTATAGGCATCTAATACTTTAACTGTTAATATTCTAATCATTCCTCATCCTCTAATATTTTGATTTGAAATATCTTAAAGCAAGATATTTATTTCTCACCTAACATTCGTTTCTTTTTTTGTCTAATTTTGCATTTATTATTCAGGTAATTGTCATCGATTTTATTTTTAAAATTTACTTTCTTACACTTAGGATCCACATTCGTAAACTCGGTTACTTCCGCTATATATATATATATATATATATATATATATGTGTACGGAACAAAACTTAGGTTTAGTATACGGAACGTTTTTGTGTTTGTCTTTTAAGGCAAGTGGGGTCTGATCAACTCTGCTGGGAAGCCATGAAATTAAATACTGTCTTGTTTTAAAATTCCCGAAACAGTTTTCATTGGTAAACAACTGATGATTAAATAATGTTAGAAGCAAACTAATATAATAACTGTAAAAGTTAAATTGATTTAAATGGATGATTTTTCACTGAACGACTTGGGACTTAAGGGTTTTTTTTGGGGGGGGGAGGTAATATAGTTTTTAATGGTTGAGAAACTTCCAAGACTATATATATATATGTAAAAATAAAATTGGAATAAAGGATAAGCAAATCAACTAGCAAAAATAAACTCAAAAGCACATATTGAATAGTTTTACCAAAATATTTCGATTGTTAAAATAAAATCATCATCAGTTGGTAGCAGAACTTTAATCAAAAACAGAAAAGTTTTCAAATTTATACAACGAACGCAATTTAGGGAAAAATAGTCACGTGTAATAAACATTAGAAAGGCAGAAAGAAAAAAAGAAATGTACAAAATGAAAAGAAAAAGAAAAAGAAATTTAAAAAATCAGCAGTTGGCATATAAACGCCGATCAGAAACGCCGTAAGTTAATAAAGTGGGAAGGAAGATTAGTAGTAATTTAAAATGAAAGACAGTAAGGAATGAAACCAATAAGGAGGAGGAAGACGGACTCAAAGTAGTAGAAGTTATCCGTTATCATATTGTTTAGGTTCATTTCGATTAGAATCGATCTGGCAGAAGATGTAGAAATATTATAGAATCCTGGTCTTTGAATAATTGTGTTATCATGACGTAGGATTAAACACGATTCTATGAGACGACGGAGTTTAGTTTCGTGGATATGTTTTATTAAAATCGCCCTCTGTGTATTGAAGTGATGACTAAAAGAAATCATGTGGGTACATAACGCGTTTGAGGTGTCACATATCGATATAATAATAGGTATCACGAATTATCGTTATAACATTTTCTTACTCGTCCCTGTTAATCCTTTGACAATAAGAGACCATTGTAACATGGTCCCGTCTTACGCCATATCAACCCTTTTCGTGTTAGCTTCTGTCTACTTCAGTCATTTCAGTAAGAGGTTTTTATGCATGTCAATTAGATAATCTTACAGCCAAATAAACTAATATTAATCTCGCTACAAATAACAATCGGCGATTTTTTTTTAGATTAATTTTATCTTTACCGTATAACAACACTTTGAATACTTGCTGCTTAATTAAACAATTTGTTTGCCACTAGGACGTAACGGGGCTACGGAGAATTAGTGGCCAGATTTATAGTTGGAGCATCTTAAATAAGGCGTTGTGCAGTAACGTATTTGTTTATATTATATTTAAATTTCTGAATGCTGGTACAGTCGCAGACAGAGGAAGCAGGAAAAGAACTCGTTCAAGTAATTATTAAGTATACATTATGTACATTTAATTGAATACAAGTTGCTAGTTTACTCGTAGCTCTTGGATTTAGATGTACAACATCTATAATAAGTTGTTCGGTAGGTTTGTCATATGCCAGTTTGAAATATAATTTAGTAATACCTTCCTTATCTATGAAAGACAAACAGCATTTACATTGTAAACATTTCTGAATGCTGGTACAGTCGTAGACACAGGAAGCAGGAAAAGAACTCGTTCAAGTAATTATTAAGTATACATTATGTACATGTAATTGAATACAAGTTGCTAGTTTACTCGTAGCTAGTTTACTCGTAGCTCTTGGATTTAGATGTACAACATCTATAGCAGTAGGTTTGTCAAATGCCAGTTTGAAATATAATTTAGTAATACCTTCCTTATCTATGAAAGACAAACAGCATTTACATTGTAAAAAGCGGAGACTGAAGAGAACTTCTAAATATTCGTTTCTGTTCATGAGGTTGTTTGTTTTTTTTTAAATAAAATATTCCATTGCTTAGTAAACAAATTAAAAATGATGGAATTATTCAGCAGGTATGATACAAGAATCGCAGACAATTTAAGCCGCGTTTTACCGCATGTAAGTCACATTGTCTGGCACGAGCAAAAAGTGACGGGGAGGGGGAGGAGGACAATTCCATTATAGAAACTTCAATCAACAACCAATTCAATTGTCGTAATCCTTGTTGTCCAATCAACTTAAAACAGGATTGTCTTTTAATGAAAAGTAAAATTCTTCAATCGAAAATTATCAAAAGAGAAACGGTAATAAAAAAAACGGAAAGAAATAGAAATCGATGGAAAAGAATAACTAAAACGATAGAGAAATTTAAAAAAAAACTGATTTAGAAAAAGACAATCTTATTGTATTTTTGCTTCCGATATGGAAAAAAGAAACAGAATGAAAAGAAATCTGATTTGAATTTCGCAGAAAATACATACACAATAAATATAAATTAAAAAACAATGACACTAACAAAAAACAACAAATAATGAAGTTTATTTAAGCCGAGGATGGGCGGAAATATAGGTATAATGAAATAAAAATCGGTAGGTAAATTATGTGGGGAGTTAGAAAAATAAAGATCAAATTAAGTAAAAATACATTAAATTCTTATCAAAAATCAGGATTAGTGTTTCTTAATTGTTGCTTCACTATTAGAATTTATGAAACAGAAGAAACTTTGTTATTTCGACCTATATATAGTCAACATTGAATTACATCTATTTCACATTGCATACATTGACATTTTCATTTTATCTTTACCCTGTAAATTATCTTTCCTTATTAAATATTTAACAATATATATATATATATATATATATATTATACACAAACACATAAATTATTTTTAAAAAATATACGTTTATTTAATATTATGTTTCAATATTTTAGATGAGGATTGATAATTTGTATAATGTATATTATTCAGATTACTGTTCTCATCTTCAGTGTAATCACAACGTTTCGGCCGCTGTAACCTCCGGCATTCTTCAGGTGTATGTTTTCGAACTCTGGAATATTTCTGTCGAACTCGGGAATCGAGACGGAATTTCCAACGGAACTCTTTATTTAATCCATGGGGGTAGCATGTTCTCGTTCCATCAGCCATGACTGGGAGAAGTCCTCAGTAATTCGCAATTCTTTGTATCGCCCGCACTGAAGTTTGAACCTTCAACCTTCAGATGACTGTCACTTACAACTGAATTATTATGGATATAGTACTAAGTAAAATTCAGTTACGATTGATAGTCATCTGAAGGTTGAAGGTTTAATCCTCCTTACTTCCGAGATGTTGCCATTATCCTAAACCTGTTAAAATACTTGAGAGAAATTTAAATTTGGGGAATATTTTATAATTTTAAGTATAATACCTAATGCAAAAATTTCTATAACATCGGAGGTATCCGAAATTTTATGACAGGCTTCTACCTCGTTTTTGTCTTATTTGCCTATGACTTGAACTAAATATACCCCACTCTACACACTGTTAAACCTAGCAGCTTCATTCAAAGATGTATGATGATCGGTTAGTTTATTCGTCAAGCCAAAGCATATGAACATACCTGATATCATTTATCGCTTCTTGCTGTATACTACAGGGTGGGCAAAAATAAGGGTCCTATTTTTAAAAATTCATAACTTTTTTATTTATTGATTTAAAAAAATTTTTTTTTTAGAATAAGTAAAGGACCCCTTCCGAAGCAAGCATGAGCCGTATTAGCCCTAAGGAACGTACCCTCATTTAGAAAACATTATTTTTGCTTAAAAAACTCAAAACAGTGTAAAAAACAATACTTTAGTTTTTGTAAGTTTTAAGAAGTGTTTTTCGGCTAAAATTTGTTTTGTTTATTTCAAAACATCTCGGAAGGGTCAGTCTACACACACATAAAGTTTGGTGAGTTTAACTTTTATTTTGTGGAAGTTATTCAAATTCAAGTTATTCAAATTTAAAGATAGGACCCTTATTTTGGCCCACCCTGTACATCTCGTGATCATTTCTAAAAAAATGATTTTGGATAAAGGCATTACCTTTAAAATTCTCTTTTGATTTATTTCATAAATAGACTCCTGGGAAAAATCAATTCTTACTTTACTTTACCTGCGATAAACTGTGTTATTAAGGAAATGCGAGTCTGGAAAAAAAAACGTTGAAAGAAAAAGAAGGACTAATGACAAATAGAATTAGGTTAAGTTATTTCATGGTTCTTTCTCAGATTTTACTTTTTCATTCTGCAAAGATTAATGGAAGTTTCATTCAATTTTTCATTATTTGATACAGATTATATTTGATATTTTCAGCTGTAACTTTGTATCTCACACACAAGTAAATACAAAAAAAATATATAAAAAAGTTTGATAATTGTAAATAGATGAATAAATGAATTAGATAAAAATAGATAAATAAGTTATAAAAAAATGAAAATATTTTATTTTTTGAATCTGGTTTGAAATTACAATTTAACCGATATTTGCTGCGAGACTGTATCCTACGGCTACCTTCATATGCACGCTTGAACTTGAGTTGAGCACGGTTCTGAAGAAGTAAACAGTTCTCGAAATATTATATCATACGGAGTTTCCACCAGACCATCTTGATACAGGTATTACATAACATTGTAACATGGTGTAGATAGACAGATATGTGTATTTTTTAAAATAGATAAATAACTATATATATATATATGTGTGTGTGTGTATGTATACATTGTATTAAGGGTGAAACTATTTAATTTGTTCCACCATATATGTCTTATTTGCTCCAACTTGTGTCTATCCGTCACACCTCTGCATTGTATTGCCTTCTAAGTATCACATTTCTATATACAAGTAAACAATACAAACTACATAAACCTCCTATATATATATAATAAACAATGCATCAAGCAAACTACATAAACCTCTTATATATATATGATTGTTATAGAAATAATAATCAAACCTAATGGAAAATGAACTGTCAACATACAAGATACCAATAACAATTCCCTATGCGCGCTGTTCTATAATAATTTTCTTAATACTTTAAGCAGTCTAGACTCATTAAATTCATTTCAAATGAATCTTGCCAAGGACTGCTAAATACGCTCTCATAAACTCTGCTAAATACGCACACATAAACTCTGCTAAATATGCTCTCATTATAATCTGACACAATTATAAAAAAACGAAACATCCTCTGCAATTTGTTTTATTTAATCAGCAAACCAATACGAACCGAACAAAACTTAAATTTGAATATAGGCTAGCAGGTTTACCCCACATTTCCAACAAAACTGTCTACATATCATCAATATTAATCAAAACAAGAAAGAAACACCTTTATTTGAATTCATAGACGCACGACATACTTCGGGTTCTGCTGTCGGTGTTTCGTTCGAAAAGATGACAGAAACGATTCTGTTCACGGTACGAGTGAACGCACCATTTATGTCCAAATATTGATCTATGCGTTTCGAATCTGACACATTGCCAAAGTCTTGAAATAAAGCAACGTTGATAAATATATAACACATTTGGATTTTTTTCCTTTTTCATTCTATATATATATATATATATATATATGATTGTATATCTAGGAAGCATTTTTTTCTTTCAGGCAAGTATTGTTGAATATAATAGACATCAAACTGTCTTCCAAGTACTTTCGGACCCATCTGGGTCCATCTTCAGGGGGGATTAGGCTAATCAGTCTAGACCATGTGTAGTATTTATAGAAAAAAAGTACTTGGAAGACAGATGCAAATTATGGCAAATTCATCAGCCAATTCCCATCCGAAACTATGATCCTAATTAGGACTATTGAAAGGATCTTCCAAAGGATATCTAGACACGAGTTGTCGATTATATTCAACAAATATATATATATATATATATATATATATATATATATATATATATATATATATATATATATATATAAGTATAAGGGTATTAATTCGTAAAAAATAGTGTTAAAGAACTTTCTTAGTAATTTAGATGATTAAAATAAGATTTATCAATGTTTTGAATGCACACAATAGATGTTTCTATATGTTGTGTGACTGCCCCCCCCCCACCCAACCCCACCACGATTGTTAGTAGTGGGTTATTTGTAAAAATAACTCCGCCCCAAAATAAGTAAATGTGATCCAAAAATATGCCTGTATGTTGCTAAATTCAGTGAAGGAAAAATCCTTCTCGACTGAAACAATGTCTATCCTAATCCGCAGTGCTCTTAATACTAGTAGACTTAATTTACCAACCGTCAAAAGCAAAGATGGCTTTATGTGTTGAACATCCATCTCCTGGGGAAAAATTAGAATTGCCGGAGTCTAGAAGGATTTCTTCATCACTAACAGAAGAGAGAATATAATAAGTTTAGTACTTCACTGACCGAGAGGAGAATAGATAAAGTAACTGATACTACACTGTAAAGTTAAGTATGTTTTGAAACTTGAACATGAATAAGTAAAAATAAACCGAATTAAATTAAATTTTTGTATATTGTAGTAAGTAAATAAAGAAATTAAGAGATAATTTTTAGAGAGTGGGGGCCCAAATCTATCTACTGGAGATAAAAAAATTAAAAATTACCGAAGGTTAGGGGTTCTTCTTCACTATAAGATATTCTTTTTTGTTATTGTGATAAAGAAAGTGAGACGTAGAGAGCGGATGGTTATAATACGTAAAAGTTAAAGAAAAAAAGAAATTACCTAAAATAAAAATCTACCAAAGTGTTGACGTTTTTAAGAAGTATAACTGTAAAACATCATATTAAAGAAAAATTATATATTCTGAGGTTTTGCGATTGCTTGAATAATGTTTGATAAGGATGGATGGTCAAAAATGACACAATTTTCCCGTTTTGTTTGTTTTATTACTGGCCCGTGTCGTAGGAAAAGCTATTACGGGTGTCCATATGATTTCCATGAGCAATTGGATGGTTTTAACTTTTAACCTGGATTCGTTTTACGTTGTGATGAGTTTCAAATTTAGTTATATGCCTTAAAAATATCATGGATGAAATTGCCGAGGTGTTTAAGCATAAGAGTATAAACGATAAAAAGAAAGTATAGGTGTAACAATCGAAGATTCGCAACTTAAATTAATTTTTCCGAGGAAATTGTAAAGTACGTGACGCCATTTTGAATCAATGTCCGCCATAATTTATTCCGTCCGTTTAAGTAAATCAGAAATTCTTAAATGAGTTTAAGTGTATATTTAATAGTTATGAGTAACGACGGACAACAACGTAGTATATGTAATCCAATATTCTGTAATTTTGAAGAAATATTAAGGAGTGGCTATTAATTAGTTAAGGAATCTTGTATATAATGAACGGCATTATTAGAACAATTAAATTAAATATTTACGGTGATGTGGCAATACAACTTCAACTTATGACGTATTCAACTCTCATAGAGACAGAGGATTGTGTCATGGTTAAGGTTACTTTCTAGAGCGATAGAAGGATCCAACCATTTTTCTCAGCGACCTTAGCAACATTTTTGATGTAAGTCTTCCATTTAAGGTCTGTAGTAAGGGTCAATCCTAGATGCTTATAACAGGGGGTTCGTCAAGAAGAAGGCTGTTTATTTAAATTGGGAACTTTTTACGGCATATCCACTATTTTGTTTTATTTAAAGCCAACTCCATTTATATTGGCATGAGTAGTTTTTTTGCTTACTGTTTATAATATTTGAAAATGTTTAACAGATTTGAATGAATTTCTTTTATATATGCACATCTGAGTAAACAGTCTGCATTGATGACATTTTTTCTATGGAAGTTTGGTTCATTGAACTTATAGATATTTGATTTTTGGGTATAAACCCACCATTTTCAGAAAGGACATCATGATTTCGAGGTCGATGTCTTTAAATAGTTCACCCAATGTAGCGTTTTCGTCGCATAGGAACAACATCACATTCTAACATATGTGTGAATTGAATTTGATAAGCCCCATATTGTTACTCCTTCTGCTCAAGCGAGAATGGATACATTGTATTTGTGTGACCAACACAGAGTCGGGAGATGAATTCTTCCCTTCGTGACTTTCTACAGCTGTGCCTCTATTCTCCTAGATTTGGTTGTATTTTCAATAAATTTATTAAATGTATTACTGCCCCATCTAGACAGCCATACCTGGGGAAAGTGTGGATCCGAGCGTTAGTTGTGAAACCAGAGAAAATTGGTTTTAAACGTATTAAACATAACCAGTCACCTTTTCCCCGTTGCACAACGTTCCCCTAACCCTTACTCTTAGCAAGATGCCGAAAACTTGTTCCGATATATACTGCACACCATAGACTGGTATTGTCTTGGCCATCGGGGCTTCATTTACGCCGGTCTATGGGTCTGTCCTGTGCAGTTCTAGGAGGTTCACCCTCCCAGGCTTCGCCTCCCTTCTTTGGGGAGGAGTAAGTTTATTGCTTACTGTCTGAGGCGCCCCTACCAGGGAATGCCGACGGGGCTGCCAAGACAATTTTTAAACCCCACTTTCCCGACCCGACCTTGGGTCACATCTTACTTGTAGGAATAAGATAAAAACTGTCCTTGTGCCTAACTCCTGGAGAAGAGTAAATCAATACTCGAATACCTTCTTTCGTTGAAGCGCTTGGCTTGAGATTCCCCTACCTGTTTCATCGACTGTAATAACAGGCAGAAACTTAAATATAATGTGAACAAACATCTAGCTGCATAACTCCCCAGCAAGTATGCCCCTATAAATATGACATCGTTTGGGGGGAATAAAAGTAAAACAAACACTCTACTATTTTACCAATATATATGACGTCAAATGACATGATTCAAGATCAGTAGACATTACTGTCTCGAGTAAACTTCGAGAATAAAGAAACAAACACAAATAAAGAATGGATTTCCAATATGCAAACACTGAAATTTAATTTTCACACATTACTTTTTAATTATAGGTCATTTCTTATATAGGCCCAGGGACCACTGGAGGATAAGCGCGTAATCTGTGTTATTGTTTTATCTGAAGTTTACATAACACTTATTTACGTTATGGCATGTCAAATGTTTCTTTAATTTCCGGAACGATATTTTGAATTGATGGTTTGATTAAATTACACGCACGGGATGAAAAATTAGACGAAAAGCATAACACATGGTACAAATTCTTTTTATTTTATTATCAAATTTTGTAAATTATTTCTATTTATTTTTCATTGACACTCCCAGTATTAAGTTAGTCTATATTTATACGTGTTAATATAACAGAATAGTAATTTGCCGGAATCAGACATTTCATTACAGCTAAATTAATTTTATTCTCCTCTTAGCGGGAAATTTCTACTTAGGCTTATCGCATTCTTTAACAGTATCTGTGACCTGCATTGTTTTTATTTTGTTAACGTGGTTCCTTCAGGTTATCTCAAAAGTAATTATGCCGGTTTTCTCTCGTAGAAAACTTATTTCATTTTGAAGTGAGGACGTTCCGAATCAATATCAATCGGACAACAAAGATAAAAGAACTCGACGTTTTAATTAATTCTTGACAATGTCGACATTATTAAAAGAGAAAAGCTATCCACTCGAAAATTCGATGTTGGACCTGGAACATTTGTCTTTTCAGTCGCCTTTAGAAATAATACAAATTATGAAAGAAGTAAGAAAAGATATTTCCTCACACAAACAAACGCATACTTTAAGATCCAAATTAACTATCCTGATACAAGTCTGAAAATTCTCAAATCAAGTTTGAATCAGTGTTATCAGACTGGTTTTGTTTTTACAGAGATGTTGAAAAATATAGGATATCTGAACCCACCGTCACTTCTACATTCCTACATAAACATGTCTGGACGTGCTTCTCTTAGCAAACACTGAAGACAAAATGGTCCTAAGATTTTATGATGCAATTAACTACCGCAGCTGGTGGTCAATTCTTGCAAAATAAAATTTAAACATTTGAGACCATTTGCGTTCATCCCTTTATTCCAAAACATTCTAAAAGCGGAGAAATTTCAGGTGAAATAAGAAACTCGTGCGCCGTCTTAAAATAATTATATATTTTACGAAAACTATTCTTCAAAATGTTGCAATATTTTTATTGATCTGTTTTATAAAATCAATTAGGGTGTAAGGGAGATAACCTGATTCGAACTCTCGTGCGTTTGCTGCAAAGTTTCTTTTCTTTTCATGAGTTTATTCGTCAAGGTAGTGAATGAGAAACACGAGATAAACAGCTTGATGAATTGTACAAAAAAATGACCGTTCTTGATCTATTTCTCATACTTCATCAAAATATCAATTTGAAACCCTTCATAAAATGTTCCCTTGTTCGAAATAAAACAGTCAGATGAGGCAACATCGGCACTGTAGGCTGGATGTGGCAGGATTTAAATACCGTCCAATTATCAAGGGAGGCGCGAGAGCGCTCTATCCCTTAATAGACCGCACGAATGGCCTATGCTGAAAATCTCATTTCTCTGATCAATCACAACTCAAAAGCCAATAAGCCAAATTAGTTAAAACTTTGCACAAAATGTTTATTTCATAGGTTCTATAAGTGTGTAGAAGTTCAGCATCATTAGTCAAGGCAACCCAGAGGTCCAGAAAGTTCAATCATGATATCATGTTATCTTTGTGTACGTACGTACGTACGTACGTATGTATGTGCCACCCTGTATCTTAACTATTTGATGGATTCAGCTGATATTTTGCAGAGATAGAGGTTCTAGGGTCTAGTTGATGGCATTTTAATTTAAGTTTACCATATACCTTAGTTTTTCAGAAAATTCTAAAAAACCTTAAAATTGAACAGTATTCATACACTTTACTCTATATCTTATCGACCATTTGATGGATTCAGCTGATTTTTGGCAAATATAGAGGTTTTAGTGACTAGTTGATGGCATTTTAATTTCAGTTTACCATATACCTTGATTAGTCAAACTACCAACTATATCAGTTATGAGAAGGCATTGTATTGAGGCATAGCCTTTACAAAAGAAGTGACATTCCATGAAAAATGCTAGTATACTGAAATCATATGCCCTTAATCGGGTTTAGATTAAAATTCATATACACTAAATGTACAAAAGCAAGGAAATTCCCACATTTTTACACTTTTATTGTCATTAAGGGTATGCGAGCACAACAGAGCTATGTATTTTACTGGTAGAATTTTTTCTTCAGCGCACCCCACACACTTTATCCACTCATGCATATAGATTTATACTGTAGTGATGTAATAATGAAATGGTTTGGTTGATATGTAGTCATACCCTTAATGACAATAAAAGTGTACAAATTTGGGAATTTCCTTGCTTTTTTACATTTAGTGTATATTATTTTTCATCTTAACCCTATTAAGGGCATATGATTTCAGTATACTGGCATTTATGGAATTTTAATTGGATTCAAACATTTATCTACAATATTAAAATAACGACCGATCGCACTACGTAATAACCTAATTTAACACAAATACGATTGATTGATTTGTATTACGGTATATCAACCCGTTCTTTTTTATTTAATGCCGACTCCATTTTTGTAAAATGTTTTTTGTATTTTAGGTTCAAATTTTGTATATAGATCATATATTGATTAATGTCTTTTGCATATTTTGTAAATAAACAGCCAATAAAATGGGGGACCTTAGTTGAATTAATTTGGTCGAAGATATAAGCGTTTTCTAAAGATCGATCTCTACAAAAGAGATGAAGTTACACCCTGACGTCATCGAAACATTTCTTTCATGGTGGAAACATTGTATGTTTGCCGCATGTGATAAACATTCACACATTTTATTATAAAGTGTCTCACCGTATATAGGACATGACAAAATTGCGAACCTTGGAGGCTCCAACGATTATGGGAAAATGTAACAATATTTTAATGTGTTGTTGTAACTAGCACTGATAAAACTATTGGCCTTTTCGCTAAGATCACAGTGTAGTATCTGTTCCGATGGATACTGCACAAGACTGGTCCTGTGCAGTTCTAGGAGGTGCACCCTCCCAGACTTTGCCTTCTCTCTTTGGAGAGGAGTAAGTTAATTGCTTACTGCCTGAGGCGCCCCTACCGGGGAATGCCGACGGGGCTGCCCAGGCAATTTTTAAATGGCCAGAGTGCTCACCTCTCGAGCGCTGGCTTATCTAATCCCACTTTCCCGACCTTGTGTCACATCTTACCTTGTGGGAGGTAGATAAATATAATATAATTAAACTACGATTTAGCTGCACGCGCGTGTATGATTTCGGTGGCATTAACAATCTATGTGATGAATGAATAATGCATTCCTTTCATTAAGAAAACACTTTTGCAACTTTACATGTTATTCCCAATAATTCGTGTCTGCCTCTAATGGCCACTTTCAATGTTAATCTCCGGTTATTCGTTTATTTCCAATTTACAATGTGAACCCATTAAATCATCATTTATGTTTTGCCAGTGATTGAACTTTGGTAAATCCACATCGGATTTCTGTTCGCCCGCTGTGAATCCCATTTAATATCAAAATACATTTATGAAACGTGAAGCATGAATTGTTCAAGTCAGACATAGATATGTACATGAAAATCAATAATACGCGTATACCAATTTGTGCGCGCACACACACACTATATATATATATATATATATATATATATATATATAGTCTAAATAAGCTTTGAGTTATTTTAAACAAAAAGACAAAAGAAAAAGGAAAATGCAGTTTAAATTCCCACAGAGACTAACTAAATCCAAAATAGTGCAGACTTAACATTCGTTGGAAAATTCATAAAAAAATAAAATATATAATAGTAAGTAAATAAAATAAAAAGGGGGCTTAAGTATCTAACAGTGAAACAAAAACAGGAGACCTTAACGTAAGCATCTAATATTAACACGGGGATCATCAGCTGTTTACCATGAAACTGTTTCGGAGATTTAAAAACAGGACAGTTATATGCATGGCTCTCCAATGGTACAGATCAAACTACCATTTCCCCAATCAAGTGTCGAAATAATTCAGCTTAAAATATTACTTATATATAAATAAATAATAATAATAATCAAAATAATAATAATAATAATATACTACCCTTAAGACTACCGTGCGATATGGTAATTTGCATATCAAATAAAATTCTTTATAACAATAATAATAATAATAATAATAAAATGCTATCTAAACACTACACGCAAAAACCATTCTGCGATATGGTAGATAGAAATAAAATTATATAGGAATTAAAGTTGCATTAAAAAAAAAAAAAAAAAAAGCTTTAGTACCTTAGGTACCAGAAAGGCAAAAGATAAGAGGAAGGAAACCTAGCCATACAGATCTAAATACCCAATATATAGTCTAAAGAAGCTTTGAGTTATTTTAAACAAGACAAAAAAAGGCAAAATAGTGCATATATATATATATATATATATACACAAGCACCAATATACTACCACCTGTCGCATATCTGTGTAGTGTATATGACGGAAAATCACTGTCCACCAAAAAGTAGGGAATGGCTGCGAGGATTGTTTTATGAAAACAGAAAATATACTTCACTACCCGCTCAAAATGAGGTAATGTCTAGGAGAATTAATGACAACAGAACACATACTACAGTGCAAAAAAGTAAGTAATGTGTAAGATGATGGTATAATGATTACAGATACTACTCTCGGAGAATTGAGATATAATGTCATAGACCCGTATCTCATGACGGCAGCTGTGACATAGCGCCGTATCCCAGGACGGCCGTTGTAGCATATACCCGTACATCAGGGGGACAAGTATTTCATAGTCCCGTACACCAGACGACGGTTATGGCATACCCCAGTACACCAGACGACGGTTATGGCATACCCCCATATATCAAATCAGAGTAATCACATAGCCCCGTAGCTCCGTACCCTAGACAAGAGTGATCGCATAGCCCCGTACCCTAGGCTAGAGTGATCGCATAGCCCCGTACCCTAGGCTAGAGTGATCGCATAGCCCCGTACCCTAGGCTAGAGTGATCGCATAGCCCCGTACCCTAGGCTAGAGTGATCGCATAGCCCCGTACCCTAGGCTAGAGTGATCGCATAGCCCCGTACCCTAGGCTAGAGTGATCGCATAGCCCCGTACCCTAGGCTAGAGTGATCGCATAGCCCCGTACCCTAGGCTAGAGTGATCGCATAGCCCCGTACCCTAGGCTAGAGTGATCGCATAGCCCCGTACCCTAGGCTAGAGTGATCGCATAGCCCCGTACCCTAGGCTAGAGTGATCGCATAGCCCCGTACCCTAGGCTAGCGTGATCGCATAGCCCCGTACCCTAGGCAAGAGTGATCGCATAGCCCCGTACCCTAGGCAAGAGTGATCGCATAGCCCCGTACCCTAGGCAAGAGTGATCGCATAGCCCCGTACCCTAGGCAAGAGTGATCGCATAGCCCCGTACCCTAGGCAAGAGTGATCGCATAGCCCCGTACCCTAGGCAAGAGTGATCGCATAGCCCCGTACCCTAGGCTAGAGTGATCGCATAGCCCCGTACCCTAGGCTAGAGTGATCGCATAGCCCCGTACCCTAGGCTAGAGTGATCGTATAGCCCCGTACCCTAGGCTAGAGTGATCGCATAGCCCCGTACCCTAGGCTAGAGTGATCGCATAGCCCCGTACCCTAGGCTAGCGTGATCGCATAGCCCCGTACCCTAGGCAAGAGTGATCGCATAGCCCCGTACCCTAGGCAAGAGTGATCGCATAGCCCCGTACCCTAGGCAAGAGTGATCGCATAGCCCCGTACCCTAGGCAAGAGTGATCGCATAGCCCCGTACCCTAGGCAAGAGTGATCGCATAGCCCCGTACCCTAGGCAAGAGTGATCGCATAGCCCCGTACCCTAGGCAAGAGTGATCGCATAGCCCCGTACCCTAGGCAAGAGTGATCGCATAGCCCCGTACCCTAGGCAAGAGTGATCGCATAGCCCCGTACCCTAGGCAAGAGTGATCGCATAGCCCCGTACTTTATGCAAGAGTGATCGCATAGCCCCGTACCCTAGGCAAGAGTGATCGCATAGCCCCGTACCCTAGGCAAGAGTGATCGCATAGCCCCGTACCCTAGGCAAGAGTGATCGCATAGCTCCGTACCCTAGACAAGAGTGATCGCATAGCCCCGTACCCTAGACTAGAGTGATCGCATAGCCCCGTACCCCAGACAAGAGTGATCGCATAGCCCCGTACCCCAGCCAAGAGTGATTGCAATGCCCAATACCCCAGCCAAGAGTGATTGCAAGGCCAAATACCCCAGCCAAGAGTGATATCAAGGCCAAATACCCCTACCAAGAGTGATATCAAGGCCAAATACCCCAGCCAAGAGTGATATCAAGGCCAAATACCCCAGCCAAGAGTGATCGCAAGGCCAAATACCCCAGCCAAGAGTGATCGCAAGGCCAAATACCCCAGCCAAGAGTGATCGCAAGGCCAAATACCCCAGCCAAGAGTGATCGCAAGGCCAAATACCCCAGCCAAGAGTGATCGCAAGGCCAAATACCCCAGCCAAGAGTGATCGCAAGGCCAAATACCCCAGCCAAGAGTGATCGCAAGGCCAAATACCCCTGCCAAGAGTGATCGCAAGGCCAAATACCCCTGCCAAGAGTGATCGCAAGGCCAAATACCCCTGCCAAGAGTGATCGCAAGGCCAAATACCCCTGCCAAGAGTGATCGCAAGGCCAAATACACAAGCCAAGAGTGATCGCAAGGCCAAATACACAAGCCAAGAGTGATCGCAAGGCCAAATACACAAGCCAAGAGTGATCGCAAGGCCAAATACACAAGCCAAGAGTGATCGCAAGGCCAAATACACAAGCCAAGAGTGATCGCAAGGCCAAATACACAAGCCAAGAGTGATCGCAAGGCCAAATACACAAGCCAAGAGTGATCGCAAGGCCAAATACACAAGCCAAGAGTGATCGCAAGGCCAAATACACAAGCCAAGAGTGATCGCAAGGCCAAATACACAAGCCAAGAGTGATCGCAAGGCCAAATACACAAGCCAAGAGTGATCGCAAGGCCAAATACACAAGCCAAGAGTGATCGCAAGGCCAAATACACAAGCCAAGAGTGATCGCAAGGCCAAATACACAAGCCAAGAGTGATCGCAAGGCCAAATACACAAGCCAAGAGTGATCGCAAGGCCAAATACACAAGCCAAGAGTGATCGCAAGGCCAAATACACAAGCCAAGAGTGATCGCAAGGCCAAATACACAAGCCAAGAGTGATCGCAAGGCCAAATACACAAGCCAAGAGTGATCGCAAGGCCAAATACACAAGCCAAGAGTGATCGCAAGGCCAAATACACAAGCCAAGAGTGATCGCAAGGCCAAATACACAAGCCAAGAGTGATCGCAAGGCCAAATACACAAGCCAAGAGTGATCGCAAGGCCAAATACACAAGCCAAGAGTGATCGCAAGGCCAAATACACAAGCCAAGAGTGATCGCAAGGCCAAATACACAAGCCAAGAGTGATCGCAAGGCCAAATACACAAGCCAAGAGTGATCGCAAGGCCAAATACACAAGCCAAGAGTGATCGCAAGGCCAAATACACAAGCCAAGAGTGATCGCAAGGCCAAATACACAAGCCAAGAGTGATCGCAAGGCCAAATACACAAGCCAAGAGTGATCGCAAGGCCAAATACACAAGCCAAGAGTGATCGCAAGGCCAAATACACAAGCCAAGAGTGATCGCAAGGCCAAATACACAAGCCAAGAGTGATCGCAAGGCCAAATACACAAGCCAAGAGTGATCGCAAGGCCAAATACACAAGCCAAGAGTGATCGCAAGGCCAAATACACAAGCCAAGAGTGATCGCAAGGCCAAATACACAAGCCAAGAGTGATCGCAAGGCCAAATACACAAGCCAAGAGTGATCGCAAGGCCAAATAGAGTGATGGCATAGCCCCGTATTTCGGGACGGCAGTTATGGCATAGCCCCGTATTTCGGGACGGCAGTCATGGCATAGCCCCGTATTTCGGGACGGCAGTCATGGCATAGCCCCGTATTTCGGGACGGCAGTCATGGCATAGCCCCGTATTTCGGGACGGCAGTCATGGCATAGCCCCGTATTTCGGGACGGCAGTCATGGCATAGCCCCGTATTTCGGGACGGCAGTCATGGCATAGCCCCGTATTTCGGGACGGCAGTCATGGCATAGCCCCGTATTTCGGGACGGCAGTCATGGCATAGCCCCGTATTTCGGGACGGCAGTCATCGCATAGCCCCGTATTTCGGGACGGCAGTCATGGCATAGCCCCGTATTTCGGGACGGCAGTCATGGCATAGGCCCGTATTTCGGGACGGCAGTCATGGCATAGGCCCGTATTTCGGGACGGCAGTCATGGCATAGGCCCGTATTTCGGGACGGCAGTTATGGCATAGCCCCGTATTTCGGGACGGCAGTTATGGCATAGGCCCGTATTTCGGGACGGCAGTTATGGCATAGGCCCGTATTTCGGGACGGCAGTTATGGCATAGGCCCGTATTTCGGGACGGCAGTTATGGCATAGGCCCGTATTTCGGGACGGCAGTTATGGCATAGGCCCGTATTTCGGGACGGCAGTTATGGCATAGGCCCGTATTTCGGGACGGCAGTTATGGCATAGGCCCGTATTTCGGGACGGCAGTTATGGCATAGGCCCGTATTTCGGGACGGCAGTTATGGCATAGGCCCGTATTTCGGGACGGCAGTTATGGCATAGGCCCGTATTTCGGGACGGCAGTTATGGCATAGGCCCGTATTTCGGGACGGCAGTTATGGCATAGGCCCGTATTTCGGGACGGCAGTTATGGCATAGGCCCGTATTTCGGGACGGCAGTTATGGCATAGGCCCGTATTTCGGGACGGCAGTTATGGCATAGGCCCGTATTTCGGGACGGCAGTTATGGCATAGGCCCGTATTTCGGGACGGCAGTTATGGCATAGGCCCGTATTTCGGGACGGCAGTTATGGCATAGGCCCGTATTTCGGGACGGCAGTTATGGCATAGGCCCGTATTTCGGGACGGCAGTTATGGCATAGGCCCGTATTTCGGGACGGCAGTTATGGCATAGGCCCGTATTTCGGGACGGCAGTTATGGCATAGGCCCGTATTTCGGGACGGCAGTTATGGCATAGGCCCGTATTTCGGGACGGCAGTTATGGCATAGGCCCGTATTTCGGGACGGCAGTTATGGCATAGGCCCGTATTTCGGGACGGCAGTTATGGCATCGCCCCGTACATGAGGACAACGTTTTTTTCATAGTCCCATACACCAGACGACGGTTACGGTATAGCCCCGTACATCAGAAAAGAGTGATTAAAATTACATCCAATTCGACACGCATAAGCAAAGCAATTTGTACAAGTGAAGCTTTTACAGAATAATTTAATCGTATTCTTTTCTATTTTGGTTGTTTTGTTTTACGCTATAGCAACGATTTTCTGGTTATTTACTGCTGAATCCAGTCATTTTGGTAAACAGTTTTTATGGTTCAAGTTCTTGATATCTGCAAATATTTGTTTGGTTTCGTTGTTCTGTAGAGGAAACTTTTTTTTTGTATTTAGTTTTGCAGAACATGATTGAGTTTTGCAAAGAGAAAGGAAAAAACACAAATGTTTGGTGCATTTTCACTCAAGAAACCGTTATCCTCAGACAGCCTTCTTTGCTAGCACCATATTGGCGTATTTGCTCGGAGCAAAGTTTGGTATATGTTGCGATAATACACTCAATTTTTACTGTTATAGATCAGTGAATTTGAGATCCCTCTAGACTCTAGTAAGTGTTATGTATGTCTCAGTCTAGAGTGTTCTTTTTAACGGAGCTTGATATCATTCGCACTAAAAAACAATCTTGTATTTTGTTGTGGGGGGGAGGCAAGGAAATATGGACCGCAATAAGAATCAAACTAAATATCGCATTTTGGGGCGTGTTTTGTCTCGTACCTTGAAAAGCATGTTAAATGTCGTTTCGAAATAAAAATGTTCACTTTCACAATTAGTTTACTCAGAGGGTCGAAAAAATAATAAAGTTTTCTACTTTTATTAGTTCCAATGATTCACACATAAAACTTAAATTTGTTGAGCTCGGCTGTTTTGGGATTCATCAAACAACTAATAGGGGCCGTATGTGGATTGTACGTATATAGTGTTCTTCAAGAAAAAATGCAAAATTAGAGCGGATTGAAGGCTACTGATTTGGATTTCCTCTCTTCGTTAGTAACACAAGGGTTGTTCACCCAAAATCCGAGGACTAACGCTTCATGTCTTATCAATAAATTTAATTGGCCTATTATGTCTATATACCGTCTAAACATACATATATGCCGGTCTAAATATACTCATACACCGTCTACATATATTTAAATACCGTCTTCATATATTTAAATACCGCTTAAATATATCTAAATACAGCGTAAATGTTTGTACAAGACGACGTTACATTTAGATATGGTACGCATCATCACGAACTCTTCTAGCAAGCTGTTCTAGGGAGCAGAAACACGGGAAGATAGTAATGTTTCCTTTTCTATTGAAGCGAAAGCGACGATGGTACCTCATCTGCAGTTGTCTATGACTAGGTATTGGCGTGGGAAACTTTTCTAAAGTTAGATTTACATTTTCGTTGATGGTTCTATATGCCAGAGTTCGGTCTCGACGAATCTTTCTCTGCTCAAGATAGGATAGAGTAATTTACTCCTCTCCAGGAGTTAGGCACAAGGCCAGTTTTTATCCTACTGCCACAAGTAAGATGTGACCCAAGCTCGGGTCGGAAAGTGGGGGTTGAAAAGCCAGCGCCCGAGAGGTGAGCACTCTGACCATCAAAAATTGCCTGGGCAGCCCCGTCGGCATTCCCCGGTAGGGGCGCCTCAAGCAGTAAGCAATTAACTTACTCCTCCCCAAAGAGGGGAGGCAAAGCCTGGGAGGGTGGACCTCCTAGAACTGCACAGGACAATCCCATAGACCGGCGTAAATCAAGCCCCGAAGGCCAAGACAATACCAGTCTATAGGGTGCAGTATCCATCGGAACAGATACTACACTTTGATCTTAGCTAAAAGGCCGAGATGAGGATAGGATAGAGTAATTTACTCCTCTCCAGGAGTTAGGCACAAGGCCAGTTTTTATCCTACTCCCACAAGTAAGATGTGACCCAAGCTCGGGTCGGAAGGTGGGGGTTGAAAAGCCAGCGCCCGAGAGGTGAGCACTCTGACCATCAAAAATTGCCTGGGCAGCCCCGTCGGCATTCCCCGGTAGGGGCGCCTCAAGCAGTAAGCAATTAACTTACTCCTCCCCAAAGAGGGGAGGCAAAGCCTGGGAGGGTGGACCTCCTAGAACTGCACAGGACAATCCCATAGACCGGCGTAAATCAAGCCCCGAAGGCCAAGACAATACCAGTCTATAGGGTGCAGTATCTATCGGAACAGATACTACACTTTGATCTCGACCAAAAGGCCGAGATCGGAACAGATGGGATAGATGTAGTCTTCAAAACCGCCTTTTTTAAGTAGTCGTTAAGATTCCCGTCACAATTTTAGTCGCACACAGTTGGATATGCTCTAGGTGTACGATACCTTTTTTGAAAATGTGTTGCTTGGATGGCATACTTAACAATGAGCCGTACCAATGTTATGTATAGGGGAGGAAAGAGTCTGCTGATACACTTAAACATGATTTCCGGATCCGGTAGAAAATTCGGCTAGCTTTGCACATTCCACCACGATACAGTGACTTGTTGGTTTGAAATAGTTGTCCACAAATGTACCAATAATATAATGATGATACTATTGAGAACAGAAAAACAAGAAAAAAAAAGTTTAAAAGAATTTCTGAACTGTTGAGTTTTATATACGCCAACTTTTGTCCATAGAAAACATAGCTAGAATTCACTGATATATATTCAGACGCGTTGCGTAAAGCAATTAGCAATATTCAATGGAACCCTCCGACTGATGTATTATCGACGGTCTCTGTTGTATCGATCCAATCGGATTCTAATAATAAAAGATTAGATAGTGAAAGTAACACCAAACAATACAGCAATTAAGGCCCTCAGGTGTAACATTCGTTAACTGGAAATCAGTTCACTCAACTGACTTTATAGAATTCGGTATATGCAAACAATATATTTGGAGATGAGAGAGAAAACTGACAGATCACAACCTTGAAAACGGATTCCGCTTCATAGGCTTAGACTAGCGTGTAAGCAGATAGGTGTAGGTTTGTGCGATTTTTTCCTTGCCCAAAGCTTTTCTAATGCTTGCATTATTTCAGCAATTGTTATTACTCGACCACTATCTAAATAATAAATGCACGCGGACTGAGAGCCTGGGTGTGACGAGTTCGGATCCATTTCGTTCCACAGAATCACTTTCGTTAAAACCCACACCTGACCTTGTGTCTTACCTCTTTTTTAGGAGGTAACTAAAAAAATAAATGTCAAGATGTTGTTTTATTATTTATCGCTCTTATAGAACCATCAAAACATGTTAATGTTATTTAAATTAATGACACAACATAGCATTTTAAAATACTGTAAACGTCGTAGAGACGAAAGGCCCACACTTTATTTGCATAAATATTTATGTAACAGTTCATATAAATGTAATGTTCGATCTTATTAATTCGTAAGTGTACTGTTCTATTTTTTCCATATGTATGCAATAGTTTTGTCAATGTTAACAATAATTAAAGTGATGTAATAATAAACAAATTACGAATAATTTTCTTTTAAATTCGGACATATATTTTCAGGTGAGGTAATTTAATTTAAACCACCTGAGAAAACAAGATATAGGATGCATAATCAATTCGTATGGTGACTGACTGACCTTTTTCTCTTCCATCCGGTTAGAGACGCCAGGAAGAAAAATAAGGCAGGGTAACTGACTTCTCCCTCCCGTAAGCGACTAATGCCGCATTTGTTTTGTTTTTTTTAAATTTATTGAAAATCTAGTAATTTAAAAAAATAGTACGCGTCAGCCGAATTTATGTCCTCTTTCTTTGCATTATTTGACAGTTTATCTAAAAGATAAATATATTTGTATCAACATTACTAAAATGTAGGTATCTATTTTTTATAGATAAATGATACAGTTTTTGTCTTTTGTTAAAAACAATCTTTTGAATAAAATGTAAACATTTTGATTACAACTTGCGAAGCGATAGCGAATCGGCAAAGTTAGCTGGATAGTATACAACATCTGCGTTCATGAAATAAGTTTTGCTATATACTTGGATCATACAAATTACATATTACTCAGTATTGGTATTAAATTTACAAGGAATTCACTTAGTAATCCGACTATTATTTACTTTCTATAAGTCTCGCCCTCATTCTCTGTATATTTTTTACATGATGTTATACGGTGCCTATCACTCTCGCTTCAGTTACTTTTTGAATACTAGGCGCCAAAAGTAATACAGGAAAGAATAACATGATTAGAATAGTACGTTATAAACAAAATGGAAATACCACTAAACTACTAATACTATTCAATCCGGAGGAGGAATATGTAAGAAAACGATATTGAGAGAGAGAGAAATCTTGAGCTTATAGGGACTGATTTGTGGCTATACTTTTAAAAGTTTCTTATATTTAACTGGGTTTACAGCTTCACTAGAAAGGTCGCGGTTGCCAAGTGGTTAACGACACGGACAGACAACCTGGGCGTGGCAAGTTCGAATTCAGTTTGTTCTACAGAAACACTTTATCTTAGGATTTTGCAACATCCACGTGGTCCCTCCTGTAAGTATCCGATATTTTTCAGAAAATAATTCTAACTAGAAAGATATCGAGGAAACCAATGCCAACCATACAATCATACAAAACGAATGACAGCTACACTTTTTCCCGCTTCAAACAATCTCATCTGATGCCAATATGTGATCCAACGGGTCATATATTTATAGTAGTTTTTACGCGATTATGAATATATCACATCATTGCAAATTGAATTTTATTATTTCTGAATTTGTAATATTTAATTCAATTAGGTTTATGTTTGTAGAATAAATCTGCGTAAATGATTGACAGAACAAAATCAGTTCATATTACAAACTATTTTAATTAAGAATTGTTTCAATAAACATCGAGACTAAAAATTGATTTCGCTGGTCTCACTTGTTAGGCCATTTGTAATGTTTACATAGGGACCGATTCTCCTATATTATTACCCAAATCTTGCATAAAGCATCTCCATGTGTGTCCACGTTATTCTTATTAACGAGTCACCGCTCACCAAAGCCTAAAGGTCAATCGAGGACAAGGTTCAATCGTTTGTGTCAGGTGGTTGGCGATATAAACAACTTGAGGATTGCAGACCATGGTCGGATCTGAGCAGTATTTCATTATATAATATTATATTCACATACTCTACAAATAAAACAAGATCAGATGTGAGTATAGTCTTATAGAGCATGTTGATTTATTCGTCTATCTGTTATTTGTTATGAACCTATATGTGCATCTGAGTGCATGTGTTGTGATATGTTGGTGCAGCATCGATCATTGCCAAGGTAATGCCTACATCATGGAAGATGCTATGATCAAATAGACGTAAATAAAGTTAATGTAATTGGGCTTACAAATATGATAGTACGAAACTTCTAAAATCACAAACACAGCACGAATTCAGACAGCCCAAAACGAATATAAAAAATACATCCTTTTGAAAAAGTTCTGTGTATGTCTTATATTCTACGCCCGTAAGTTTCATTGTTTTACGTGTGTGCGACAGGCCCAATCTGAATAAAAGAAACCATTCATGTCAAGACAACTTTCATGCACTTACAACGAAACATCTCCAAGAAAAAATATGACACTGGTCCCCTTCCACTTAAATTTACACAGGACCCAGCAACAATTTATGAACTGAATGACGAACACGAAATAGTTTACGCGAGTTAAGGATGAAGCAGTCCTTTAATTTTAAAACGAATCCTTTAAATTGGGAAATAATTTTGGAAAAACTGTTTCCTATATAGAAAATCTTGTAAGAAACTTTAAAACAAGAGAAATTCGTATGATTATATTTTGATTGAATTAAATAACGATTATCAATACATAACGTAGAACTTATCTGAATATTCCCCTGTCGTAGATTGGTATCGATCTTATGGGAGCAACTTCTCATTTCCAAGATTAATTTCTGCCTCGTATAATTAGTTTAACGAAACATCATTTTCACGATTTAAATTTTCTTTCTGTAGAGATAAATCGAAAATTTTAGTTAATGCTTAGTGTCGGATAAATGTAATATCCCATTTTTTTTTCACTTGTAAATGTTCAGAGGCAAGTGTACATTTTTCTCTCTACCTTGTAAATAAAAAAATTACCAGAGTTGCTCACCTGAAAAATTACATACAATATTTATATCTAATATATTTTTAACCCAAGAACCAGTTTTTAAAACGCAAAAGTGAACATGAAAGTAATTAAAAAGAATTCAAAAAAAGATTAATATCCATTTTGGTAATCAGCTATTTGCAAATATATTTGAAACTGTCAGCACCTATTTACTTATCCATTCTCTCAATAAATATGATTCTTAAAACTGAGTGACAATGCTCAGAGTTATTTTTTATTATAGTCAGATTTACACCGTGTCATTGTAATTTGTTGAAAAATAGATGTTAATTTATTGGTTTCTTGTAATTCTAGTTTCTATAGAAACCATCGGCACAAAAATTGAAGCATCCTCTTTGATGATGATGATTTGAACTTCTAATTCATCTAAGTTTTTTTAACGCCATGTTTGCTGGAGGATCTGAGACTCCCTGAATACAACGCACGGTTGTGATGATCCAATTTTAAAAGTTTTGATGTGATGACTCATCATTTGTTCGCAATTTTGTTCTTGGCGTTTTGGCTAAGATCAAAGTGTAGTATCTGTTCCGATGAATACTGTACCCCAAAGTACACTGAAGTAAGTATTTTACTCTCTCCCATCACATGAAGCTGTGACACAAAGACGGAAGTTGGGGATTTAAACGTCAGCGCACAAGAGGCGTGTGTACTCTAACCCACAAAAATGATTAAACTGCTCTGTTTGTATTCCTCGGTAGGGATGCCTCGGGCAATTAGCAGTAAACTAATCCCTTTCTCAAAGGGTAAAAGGTAAAACTTGGCATAGTAGAGCTCTTAAATGCACACAACCATATCTTAGCCAGAATTTAGAAATGTAAACACTTAGTTAAAAATGACCTAGCCTGTCGGACTGATTGTTGAGGACGTATTCATAACTGGTATGCGTGATTTATATTGAGGTGTGGGATCTTTATAAGTACTCAATCTATAGCAATCCCTAGTATCCCGTGGTCTTCTTTACTTACGTTTTTAGAGCTAGATTACTGCTTTTTATTTATAAACTAAATTACATATTTAGGTAGAAGGCTAGTGGTTTACTAACTTTAATAGTAAGTGGTATGTTTATTAAACCGTTTATTGGTAAAAATCCTGAAGCCATATTAGGGAAATTTATAGAAAAGACGATCGTTTCCGTTTATTCACTTAAATTTAAGCAATAAGTGGTCTCAGTAGCAGATTCATCAGTATTTGGTTACTTTTTTGTTTAATTTAGTGTTATTCGTTTTTAATATTCAAAGTTGACACTGTGTAGATGTTAATTTACGCTTAGAATGATTTATTTGTGCGGTAGTGGAACATTTTGTTGCTACATCTATCGATCGACCTGTTACTAGGTATATTTATCTTTATATGAAAACAATAGAACATAGCTTATGAGGTTTATAAGCCTACTCTTTTGTGAACTATTAGTATTTCACCCAATTAGATGTGTAGTTGTGGAAATATAATGAGCGAGAGATGACGTGACACCAACAGAACGATGAAAAAACCCAAAACATCTATGGAGAGTAAATAATATTGTATAGACAAGACAGAAACGGAGAGGGTGATCGAGAGAAAAATGTTTTGAAAATAATTGCTATTACAACATTTATATGTTTGTCCAAGTAACAGTTCCAAATCTACATCTCTTCGCGGTCTTAGCATGAGTGCAGTACATCTGTAGTAGCAGTTGACGCAAGCTGAAGGAGACTTGCTTCTTCGGAAGGCATGGGGAAAAGAGGGGAACTGCAATGCACGTGTGTCGTCGGCCAAACTAGGTTTGTTAGGCGGTCCATGATTGTTTTCTTTCTGACCCACAACACATATCATTGGGACGTAATTAATGTCTTAACAGTGAATAGTTCTTATAAAAGCATGGGCGCTATAATCTATGGTGCTGATGTATTATTCTGACCTGTGAGTCAATTGTACAACACTTTGAACATTAGAGAGGCATGCACTTCATACAAGTTGAATAATAGCATCGTCGCTCATATTGCCAGAACGTGACAAACTACAGTAGACGCACTCATCAACACGGACACACTCTCAGAGTGAAATATTAACTTACAATATTCCGTTGCGATGTTCGGCGTCTTGAGCTTTTCAAAATTATAATTTCTAAAATGTCACAGCCAATGATTATTCTTTGAAGAAAAGATTTCGAACTATCAGTCGAACTTTGTAAATAGGAAACACTTTTTTTAGATTTGAGTCATTTAAACACAGATTGTAGCGTAGTTTAATCTCTTTTATACGTGTTGAACTGTCATAAAAATGTACGCTTTTTAATAAAATGTTATCAATATTCATTAGAAATAAAAAGTATGTTGTTTTTGAATATATATGATAGTATGGTTTATATATATATATATATATATATATATATATATATATATATATATGTGTAAAAATAACAATGGAATAAAGGATAAGCAAAACAACTAGCAAAAATAAACTCATAAACACATATTGAATAGTTCTACCAAAATGTTTCAATTGTTAAAATACAATCATCATCAGTTGGTAGCAGAACATTATTTTTGCTAGTTATTGATTTGCTTTTCCTTTATTCCATTTTCATTATTACATTTTGTCTTAAACATTGTTTATTTATTCCTCATATATATGGTGTTATATATATATATATATATATATATATATATATATATATATATATATGAGAGAGAGATTTATAAATAGCACCAATACGTGTTGTTCATACACAACGAAGAGTTGCCATCAAATGAGGATCAGGCAAAATATGAAGACTTTCGCCCAATTTTAATCGAACACAAGATGCAGTAAAATATTTGATTCGCCGATTATAGTAAAATGCATAGAATAATAATCTTGACAACCGGTTATTTTTACACTGGGATTATAAGAATATCAAGAGTGGAATTTTTTTATAAACATATTATTATAAATTTGAGTATAGGATAACATATTTGATGTGAATTCCTCCTGTCATTACCAACAGCATGCAATACCGACGCCATGCGATACCGACGACCCACGACGCCATGCGATACCGACGACGCCATGCGATACCGACGACGCCATGCGATACCGACGACGCCATGCGATACCGACGACCCACGACGCCATGCGATACCGACGACGCCATGCGATACCGACACCCACGACGCCATGCGACACCGACGACGCCATGCGATACCGACGACCCACGACGCCATGCGATACCGACGACCCACGACGATACCGACGGCATACGATACAGACAACACACGCCAGCATATATGACAGACTACTTCCGTCACCATGAAAGAATATGAGTAAAATATAAACAAACGTTTGCAAAAAGAAATAAATAGTTCTTTTAAAACATGAATCTTGTTACAAAAGCGCTATTGTAAAATAATCCAAATTTGTTGGATAATGAATAAAACGATCATGTACTTTAACGCTATGGTACCCTTTGCAACGTGTAACCTTGGAGTTTTCGTGGAACGATTGCCAACAGTCTGGCACCAAAGTGTTCAATGACTTTCATGAAATTTAAGAATTCCGGATTTCGAAACTGAAACGGACGGATTTTGCCAAATAATAAGCAAAAATTCGTGCTCTGTTTCGTTTAAAAAATATAATGTAATTGGCTTAATGGATATTGTTCATGACTATGAGATGTGCGTTTAAGAATCCATATCCTATTGGATTTCTTGTGGACGTGAACTATTATCATATCTTTTTAATAGATATGAACGAGTAATTAGTCCCATCATGTCATAGGTGAACTAGTTATTTATATTCGACTAATTAGTCGTTGACAATGATTGTTGCTAATTAACATTAAATAAACTAAAGCGTCACTAGTCATAATCGCAAGACTCGACGAGAAAACAGCTTGTTGTCTTACGGGGAAAATACATCCTAGACGAGCATCTCTGAATCTTAGATAAAAACAAGAAAAGAGATGGGGGGGGGGGGAAATATGAGCTTATTGCAAAAATGCCGGAAGAAAAACCGAATTGATGGAAAGATGATTTATGGCTCGTTACGTCTGAATTGGATGACAACTTCCATGCGATTCGTTTCTCTATCTTCATTTCAGAATGAGAGTAATTGATTGATCATACATTTCCCGACATGTCAATTTAGGCAGCCTTTAGAGAAAATGAATAATGACTGATTCTTTGTCCTATTTTAACCGGAACACGTATATCTTTTAGTATAGTCGGCTGCCAGAAAACATCTATAGTATAATCGCGCATTTGTGTCTTTTGTTAACTTATGGACTGAGAGTTGGTATTCGCCAATTTGGAAGGAAGTGCCTTTAGAATTGGGGATGTTGCATCAAGGAGGGCTCAATGTGCTCATGGTACAGTTATTACAAGGTCTATGAAGAATATTCAACATTTGAGCGTAAAGTGCTATTTCATTAAATTCTAAATGTTTCCTCTATCTCTCATATATATATATATATATATATATATATATATGTAGGTAATACATAATATTTATTTATAAATATTATACACCCCCTTCACTAAAGGCCGTGATCTCTTAGTGAATTTTATAACAAGCAGTACAAACACAGTTTGTTGATCACCTTCAACTGCTCGTGTAAATTAGCCGCCGACTCGATATTTACAAAGTTAATTTGTTTCCTTAATTATTAGCTAATTCCCTATGTACGAGGGTTTAACGCTTTTGACTGCGAATCAGAGGCGATTTGTGATCGGAGTTCGAGCCCGCCGACCGTTGAGAATTAACTTCCTGCACTGAAGATTGCCTTAGCATGAAACATCGATGCCTGTAGGTAATAAATAATTAATATTTATTTATAATGTTTTAATTATGGATTGTTTTTTATATTTATGTATATAACTGTTTTTAAAAAAGTTAAATTCTAATTTAAAATTTCTAATGTGGAGTATCCCATATCCCCATTTTTCCTTCTATTGCCTTTTATCTTTTATTTTTATTTTTACACAATTTTGTAATCCTTTATTTTATCTAACAGTGTATTTATTTCATCTTTATATTTCTTCATTTTTCTTTATTTTTCTTCATTATTCTTTTTCATCTTTCTTTCCATAACTGACTACGTATATTCCACGCACGTGACAATTTTAAATCTGAAAGTGTTACATCTTTCCAACGGACAATATTTTGAAATTCCTGGCGGTTGTTCTCACTCATTAAGCTATACGACTCCGCTGATGAAGGTCCGATTTTCTCTGATCTAAAACCTTGGTCCGGATGTTATTGTAACACTTTATTTAATATTAATATATATATATATATATATATATATATATATATATATATATATATATATATGAAGAACGTAGACTTTGCATCACTGTCAGAGGCTAATGTAAAAGTTATCATTACCAAAACAAAATAAGTAAAAGTTTAACATTTATAAGCGATAAAACTATCTCGTACTTCGGGCGTAGCTATCGTAGCTTAGCTGTACAGCTCTCGTCTACAGTCTCCGTGGTTGTGATTTCGAATCTCACAATTGTCAGTCACGCTGATAAGACGCCGAGACAACACATATTCGTGGATAACTATAGTTTATATATAGAGATATATAGATAGAGAAGGAAAGATAAATATCGCGTATTTAGAAGTTACTAATTACATCCCTTATAATATACAACAAATGAAGAAGCACACTTATGAATCTAAAGATTGGGTATAGCACATTAGAATAGTATTTGTTTGCAAAGAGTTATAGATGTAAAATTCTCACTATTACTAAAATGTAAGTACAGTTATAGAAGAACTGATAGCATTAGCACTGCTGAATTTATTCGGAAAGTACAGCACACCGTTGGTGGTAAACCTAGACGATGCATTACGTCGAACAATGTAAAATGATGTAATCATGTAATTTTTTTCTCGCTCTTTATGTTTGTTTCATGCGGAACCCCTAGCGTTTGAGTCTATAACATATTGTGTAACTAGATTACCCCAGGGCACTTGGATAAGTACGTTTCATTCTGATCAAAGCGCGTAAAACATTGTTAACGATGTGTCCGGACTTGAGATCAATAAAAATGAAATACAATGTTTTACTTAATATATTAATTCATAACTGGAACATTTAAAACAAATTAAATCAGAATATAAATATTAAGATGTTCAGTGCTGTGGGCAGGGGAGAATACAGATAGATTTATCTACCTCCCACAGCGGTGAGATGTGACACAAAGTCGGGAAAGCACACTGGCCATTAAAAATTGCCTGGCCAGCCCCGTAGGCATTCCCCGGTAGGGGCGCCTCAGGCAGTAAGCAATAAACTTACTCCTCCCCTAAGAGAGGAGGCGAAGCCTGGGAGGGTGAACCTCCTAGAACTGCACAGGACACACCCATAGACCGGCGTAAATCAAGCCCCGAGGGCCAAGACAATAACAGTCTATGGGGTGCAGTATCGGAACAGATACTACACATTGATCCCGGCCAAAAGGAATATATATATTCTCTTTCATTCCGGAGTAACGCCTGATGTGCCTCGAATGGGTTTAATGACTATCAATTTATTTCGAGAATTGCGATTTTAGTTTCACTCTTTCCTACCCAAACGATGCTGAATACATTATTTAGCCCCACTCCAAAAATGTAATATAAATTTATAAATATAGCGTAGTTACGTATAACGGCTGCACGTAAACTACATAACGTTTTATATTCAATACTGAACCATGAAGAATCTTCACGTTAGTGTGAGATAACAGGCCTATTATGGAAGGGTAGATATCATAATAGCATTGTTACTACTACACACAATGGTATAACACTCAACACTTATGGGTTCAAAACGATTATTTTGCTTTTATTGTTTTGTTTTACGACATATCAACCCTTCTCAGGTTATTTAATGCCGAATCCGATCATTTTGGTAAAAGATTTTATGGTTCAAATTCTTTATATCTTCAAATATGTATTTATGGTGTTTGGTTTGGTTGTTTTGTTTTACGGCATATCAACCGTTTTCGTATTATTTAATTCCGCATCTGTTCATTTTTGGTTAAAGTTCTCATGCTTTAAGTTTTTTTTTAGATATTTAAATATTTATTAATGGTGTTTGGTTTGGTTTTTTCTGCATAAGATGATTGAATTTTGCAAAGGGAAAGGAAAAATAACACAAACTCAATGTTTGGTGCGACCGCTTGCAACAACCACTCTTTCACTGATGAGGGAGGTAAAACCCTAAACGACGTCGTCTGTACATATAAAACAATCCAATATATAAAAAAATATTTGTAGTATATATATTTATATATACTTTTGTGAGGTTGTATCGCCCAAATCCTATCACTTGCTGAACAGACAGTAACATAGAAAATACAACTTGATGTGTGTATATATATATATATGGCGAATATTTATACTTCGACATATATATATATATATATATATTTATGGCGAATATTTATACTTCGACATATATATATATATATATATATATATATATATATATATATATATATGTATGTCGAAGTATAAATATTCGCCTTTAACAGTTAGTTGCGTATGTAGTTTTAACGTCATCTACGAAAGACTTAACATATATAGGCAGATTACCTCTCGAGATCTGCGTAGTACAGGTGGACATCTAGAGCAAGTGATTAGACTCCGAGACAATGTAAAAGTCCAAGAGAAAAGCCTAAAATCGTGTGAAGAGACGACATCGACAGCCAACTGAGTCCTACACGGCAACGTCTAGCCAGCGACAAAACAATGTTATAGGAAAACATGGAGGGCCCCCTCATTCAAGAGTGATTAAAAACCCTTATTATGAAGTTCTAATCCATTTTATCAAGACATTCAAATATCATACCCAAGTAGATTTATGAAACCCAATACTATTTGCCGATTTTTCTTTGTTAATAAAGTTTATGAAAGCTGTTATTTATGAGGCAACAACAGATACACGAGATTAGTTTTGTTTTACGGCATATCGACACTTTTCGGATCATTTAATGCCGAATCCGGTCATTTTGGTAAAAGGTTTTATGCTGCAAGTTTTTGATATCTTTAATTATTTATTGTGTTTGGTTTAGTTGTTTTGTTTCACGGCATATCAAGACTTTTCGGGTTATTTAATGCCGAATCCGGTAATTTTCAGAAGGTTTTTATTCTTCAATTTCTATATATGTTGAAGTGTTTATTCATGGTGTTATATTTTGATGTTTATAAAGGAAACATGTTTGTTTTTTGGCTTTGCAGAACATGATTGAGTTTTTTGTTAAGTGAAAAGGAAAACATAACATTAATGTTTAGTGCATTTTTGCTCAGGACACCGGTATCTCCAGACAGCCTGATCCAGTAGCAGCAGCCAGAGACAAGAGATGTTAACTTCGACTGTCACATCACACGAGCAATACGACCGGAGGATTCTGCAAACGAAGCTAACTTCGTGGATATCGAGAGGTACGGACTATTCATTTACTCCTCTCCGGGAGTTAGGCACAAGGCCAGTTTTTATCTTACTCCCACAATAAAGATGTGACCCAAGGTCGGGTCGGGAAAGGTGCGTTTAAAAATTGCCTGGGCAGCCCGTCGGCATTCCCCGGTAGGGGCGCCTCAGGCAGTAAGCAATAAACTTACTCCCTAAAGAGGGGAGGCAAAGCCTGGGAAGGTGGACCTCCCAGAACTGCACAGGACGGACTGATTGACCGGCGTAAATCAAGACCCGAAGGCCAAGACAACACCAGTCTATGGGGTGCAGTATCCATCAGAACAGTTACTACACTTTGATCTTAGCCAAAAGGCCAAGAAAAAAAAAACGGACTGTAAAGGTTGAAAAACACATCATTACGTTATACAAACGTTAATTTGTCTCATTTTATTACTATAAAAGTAGGTTTACCACTGCTGTTATATAGATTTGGTGATTTTCGATTTGAGGATATAAAAATCTAGCCCGAGCTCCAATTGTACTATGGTGACCCCCCTCCCCCCAAAAATAATAATGTGATTATTAAATGTCATTCGACAGGAACGAGTTCGAAAGTTTCGCTAGAGCGTGTGGTTTTATCTCGGTATTTCTATTGATTCCGTACTCTGCTTACCAACCTGTTGATAGCACGAGGTAAGTGCTTGAAGACATCTTTTTTTTACGTAAACACGTTTGACCTGAATCAGAACATCTTATTGTCAACGACTATAAAGATGTATTTGTTGAGAGCTTAAGAGTGATGACAAAACAGTGGAGATCAAACAATCGGCCGGACAAATCGATTTGACGCACAGTATTCGACATGCGCCCTCAAGAAAATAAAGCACTGATGCATAGCACACATTAACGGGATAACAGGAGGGGATCGATGGTGAAGCGGATATTGACAGAGACTGGGGTTTCGTCATTCTACTTTCAAGGAGAGTAAAATAGTGAACTTTCGATTTACTTTCGCCAGCCTCGTAACTCTCGTATCACTTATTTTCTCCTTTAGTCTTTACATTCCATGAGCGATGTTTCTTACATGGTGGAATAATTGCCGTTTTCTAGTTCTGAATCCATCCATCTTATACTTTGGCTAGGTTTGGACCGTGAAGTAGTTTTTTTTTAGCTCCTTACATCAAGTGGCTTCGTGCCTTGTCTGAAGCGATTTCCATAAAAAAATGAAAAAAAAGTCCGGTTCGTTCCATAGAAAATCAATAGGGATGTAAAAAAAATTGAACGAGGTCCCTCCCGCGAGTTGTACCTAATTATATCAGGAAACTCATTTCAACGAAACAGAATCTAGCGTGTGAAACATATCGGAACTGGCTTGTTCAGACAAAACCGTTTTAGAGAATACATAATAAAAATATGACGTCATCAAATATGAACGCCTATTTTCTTTGTATGTCTTTTCCTTATGTGTTATACTGTGTCTTCTAATTATGATTTTGTTTTTTGCATTGTATTCTTTCCTTAAAAATTAATCAACGAAATACATTTAATATCCATATAGAGAGGGTATTTACTTCTTACCCACCGCATGAATGTGTGCCATGAGCTGGGGAGAGTGGTGCACTCTGGATCCTTAACAATTGCTTAAGCAGCCCTGTCGGTATACTCCAGTAACGGGACCCCAGGCAGTTCGCTATTAACTAACTAGTTTCCAGAGCGAGAAGGCAAGGCCTAGTAGGGGGGGGGCTTCCAGAACAATAACAAAAGAACATAACTACCTTAAGAATGGTCCAATCCATCAACTGGAATAATTCGCGTGAAAAAGCTAAAGGTTATCTTCTGCTGTGAATAATTAACTTGAGATCCTCTTTTTCTTTCTTATCGTTCTTTGTTCTTGCGCTCTGTCATTTGTATGCATATGCCATGTTTATGAAGATGGGAAGAAATATCTATATCGCCAGGGTCAACGAAATAGACTCGATAGAATTGGAAATCTTAACGTATACAAAAGAGCGATTTATTTCTGATTGATCACATCGGTAAGAAAAGAAGAGAAAATGGATAAAGTTCGATCTGATACTTAAAGTGACAACATTTCCTTAATTTCGTTTTCGTTCTAGAGTAAACGAACAAAACAGGAACTCCTTTTCAAGCTGAATGTGTCTCATTACACCGCATTCATTAGGAAATAACCCGGTACACACTAACACCGACCTGAGAGGTTAACTTTTGTTTGTTTTTTTAACTTTGTTTCACCTGAAACAAGGTATATTGCAACTGAGCCGTAAAACGTTTATTTATGGGCAAGATTTATGATAGGCATCGAAAGTGGTAAGTGGTGCAGTTGCAATATGTTTGGTCACATTACATTTAAATTTCTGCAAGATTGTACAGTGTAAGAAACAGGGAGTAGGGCAGGAATTCCGAAGTAAAGGGGTCAAAGGAACAAAGCTATTTAGAAAAAAGGTTTGGGGTATCTACGGACCTCTACATTTTAAGTTTGGGATTATACTGATACTCTGGTTTGGGGTATTTACTTTTTGGGGTTAGAGGCTAGTCGAAGCAAAATATGTACACGTACTTGTAAAACAAGCACATGGTTGCAGCATGACGGCGATGGGACAGGGGTTGTAGCTTGGTAGACAGCATGGACGTATTAGGTTAGATACTTTTTTGCACCTTGTCTTAGAGGTATAGACTAGACTGTCTAGGATTGATGATGGCTCCACGATGTTACATTGCATCGGCCGAAACGTTGTGAATATCACGACGAACGTGTGAATAGTAGTCCGAATACTGTAAACAATACACATCTCTAGTCATAATATGACATAAGAGTTTGAATTACCTACTAGACATTATCCTCTAGTGTATTTGGTCTCTCTGTACAAACGGTTAGCCAGGGCAACCTGACATGAGGATACGTCACCGTTAAAATAAACCCAAATATTCAAACTAACATAGTATTGAAACCCAAATAATATCCATTCGAGACGCCTATACACTGGCTAATACGAGAAATAGTGCACTTTTTCCTAGTTATGTCACTTCAAATAACAGTACTTAACTGGATGCTCTACCAGACTAGATGAATGTTTGTCTTGGAATCCAGTAAGACCAAGAGACAAGAAATATACTATGACAGTTTACTGGTCAATTGGGGAGAGGGCAATTAATTTTCTTCACTTCTTTAATAACTCAACATTTGAGAGATAAAAGAGAACTTTAATATCATATTCGAATATCTATGTATCTTATATAGAGTTCAAGTGTTAGCCACAGGAATGAGGTATTTTGATTTCTGAGAACTTTAATTGAAGTAAAATTTAGCTACAACCATATCCCACACAACTAAACAATCTTTATCTCCAGTCATGTGTTTTGTTTCAAAGGAATTCGGTTCCTATTGATCTCGATCTGGTCCAACATTGGGTCAATAACTTAAAAACCTTTGTTTAGAAAGGCAGAGCGAAGATAGCAAACGCAATCACAATTCAAAAACCTAAATTTCCGTGTGTTCTGTTTTATCTCCGTTTCTTTGCGAGTTGCTCTCTCGCTTAATTATGTTATTGCGCCGTTCGAACACTGACCAATCAATAACGATGAAAGGCTGAATTAACATGAAATAAAAATTAAATCAGACCAGCGTTCGATGCCAACTTTTTTTTTCATCGATCAACCAACGAACGTCGAGTTGCCGGTTAGCCAGCATCAAATGTGAAGTCGATGACCCAATAAATGGACAGTGACAAGTTCAACATTCAGCCAGATATCGATATCAGGTTTTTACATGTGTGGGTCATGAGCGCATAACCTTATGAACAAGATATCGATTACTGAATCGAATTTCTTCTGGACATACTTCAATACGTGTCCTGAATCTGTTCACATGATGCAGTATTGTGCGAGCATAAGTTCTGCAAGAGTGTTTCTACTATGAACCACAAGTGCAAGAGTAGTGGAAAACTCAATTACTAGTTAACAAACTTGAGTTATGGTTATGCCAGAGGATATTATGTCGTAAGAGAAAATATGGTGCAGAGACGCCAGATCAATTCTGTTTTTTTTTCTTGCGGGTTGTTTACGAAGTTAAAATGAACATACTTTTTTCGAGATCCAGCATTTATACGGCGGGTGGGGGAACGGAGAAAGTACAGCTTATCTATATGTTCATTCCAAATTACTGAGAGTGAAAAAAAAAACGTAACTCGATAAACAAATAGCTTCTTTTTTTGTTGAAATTCTTCCTTTTATTACAGCTACTAGAAAGAAAAGCGAAAAAGAAACTGCGAGAGGAAATATCAACGCCTTACTTGAAAAAAAAAAATGTCGATTAGTGAATCAGATTTGTTGCGGACGTATTCGTCTTTTAAACTTTCGTCACCTTGTAAACACGATAGAGTATCGAACAGTAAGGTGTTCTACTATGTAACACTAGATTACGATTGTGTCATGAGTTTGATCGAACGTTGAAATATTTTGCAGACATTTACCAAGAAATTAGTTTATGGAAAGATACACATTATTTCTAGAAGAAACGATAATTTAGGGGTTAGAAATTAAAAAAAAAATAGGGATTCTTCTGTATTGTTAGTAGTTGGGGTTCAGAAGATTCCCCATCTTTTGTATTTCTAGCACTTTATCTTTTTTTCTAGAAATAATGTGTAAATTTCAATAAACGTATGATATTAGCTATCTGGATGAGCTTGTTAAATTGTTGTTGTTGTTTGTTGGCTTGAAAGAGATAAAGGTAAGGCGAGATTAATAGAAGTACAAAGAGGGAGAGATAAATGTAAGGCGAGATTAATAGAAGTACAAAGAGGGAGAGATAAAGGTAAGGCGAGATTAATAGAAGTACAAAGAGGGAGAGATAAAGGTAAGGCGAGATTAATAGAAGTACACAGAGGGAGAGATAAAGGTAAGGCGAGATTAATAGAAGTACAAAGAGGGAGAGATAAAGGTAAGGCGAGATTAATAGAAGTACAAAGAGGGAGAGATAAAGGTAAGGCGAAATTAATAGAAGTATACAGAGGGAGAGATAAAGGTAAGGCGAGATTAATAGAAGTACACAGAGGGAGAGATAAAGGTAAGGCGAGATTAATAGAAGTACAAAGAGGGAGAGATAAAGGTAAGGCGAGATTAATAGAAGTACAAAGAGGGAGAGATAAATGTAAGGCGAGATTAATAGAAGTACAAAGAGGGAGAGATAAAGGTAAAGCGAGATTAATAGAAGTACAAAGAGGGAGAGATAAATGTAAGGCGAGATTAATAGAAGTACAAAGAGAGAGAGATAAAGGTAAGGCGAGATTAATAGAAGTACAAAGAGGGAGAGAAATTTAGAGATGGTGGGGAGTCGAACTAAAAGATAGAATTGAACAGAGATAGCGATCGAGACAGAAAAATAAGAATTAGGACAGGGAGAGAGAAACAAAGAGAGAAACAGAGATAGAGAGATAGAAACGGATAGACAGAGATAGAGAGTAACACACAAACACATACAGAGATAAACAGAAAATAAAAAGAGACAGACACACAGAGATAAACAGAGAAAGAGAGACAGACACACAGAGATAAACAGAGAAAGAGAGAGAGAAAGAGAGAGAGACCGAGAGAGAGACCGAGAGAGAGACCGAGAGAGAGACCGAGAGAGAGAGAGACCGAGAGAGAGAGAGACCGAGAGAGAGAGAGACCGAGAGAGAGAGAGACCGAGAGAGAGAGAGACCGAGAGAGAGAGAGACCGAGAGAGACCGAGACCGAGAGAGACCGAGAGAGACCGAGACCGAGAGAGACCGAGACCGAGAGAGACCGAGACCGAGAGAGACCGAGAGAGACCGAGAGAGAGAGACCGAGAGAGAGAGAGACCGAGAGAGAGAGAGACCGAGATAGAGAGACCGAGAGAGAGAGAGACCGAGAGAGAGAGAGACCGAGAGAGAGAGAGACCGAGATAGAGAGAGACCGAGATAGAGAGAGACCGAGATAGAGAGAGAAAGACCGAGAGAGAGAGAGAGAGACCGAGAGAGAGAGAGACCGAGAGACCAAGAGAGAGAGAGACCGAGAGACCAAGAGAGAGAGAGACCGATAGACCGAGAGAGAGAGAGACCGAGAGACAGAGAGAGAGCCCGAGAGAGAGAGAGACCGAGAGAGAGAGAGCCCGAGAGAGAGAGAGCCCGAGAGAGAGAGAGACCGAGAGACCGAGAGAGAGAGAGACCGAGAGAGAGAGAGACCGAGAGAGAGAGACCGAGAGAGAGAGACCGAGAGAGAGAGACAGACAGAGAGACCGAGAGAGAGAGAGAGACCGAGAGAGACCGAGAGAGAGAGAGAGACCGAGACCGAGAGACCGAGAGAGAGAGACCGAGAGACCGAGAGAGAGAGAGACCGAGAGAGAGAGAGACCAAGAGACCGAGAGAGACCAAGAGAGAGAGAGAGAGACCGAGAGAGAGAGAGAGAGAGACCGAGAGAGAGAGAGAGACCGAGAGAGAGACCGAGAGAGAGATAGAGAGAGAGAGACCGAGAGAGATAGAGAGAGAGAGACCGAGAGAGAGAGAAAGAGAGAGAGACCGAGAGAGAGAGAAAGAGAGAGAGACCGAGAGAGAGAGAAAGAGAGAGAGACCGACAGAGAGAGAGAGAGAGAGAGACCGAGAGAGAGAGAGACCGAGAGAGAGAGAGACCGAGAGAGAGAGAGACCGAGAGAGAGAGAGAACGAGAGAGAGAGAGACCGAGAGAGAGAGAGACCGAGAGAGAGAGAGACCGAGAGAGAGAGAGACCGAGAGAGAGAGAGACCGAGAGAGAGAGAGACCGAGAGAGAGAGAGACCGAGAGAGAGAGAGACCGAGAGAGAGAGAGAGAGAGACCGAGAGAGAGAGAGAGACCGAGAGAGAGAGAGAGAGACCGAGAGAGAGAGAGAGAGACCGAGAGAGAGAGAGAGAGACCGAGAGACCGAGAGAGAGAGAGAGAGACCGAGAGAGAGAGAGAGAGACCGAGAGAGAGAGAGAGACCGAGAGAGAGAGAGAGACCGAGAGAGAGAGAGAGACCGAGAGAGAGAGAGAGACCGAGAGAGAGAGAGAGACCGAGAGAGAGAGAGAGACCGAGAGAGAGAGAGACCGAGAGAGAGAGAGACCGAGAGAGACCGAGAGACCGAGAGAGACCGAGAGACCGAGAGAGAGAGAGAGAGAGAGAGAGAGAGATAGAGAGACTGAGAGAGACCGAGACCGAGACCGAGAGAGAGAGAGACCGAGACCGAGACCGAGAGAGACCGAGACCGAGACCGAGAGAGAGAGAGACCGAGACCGAGAGAGAGAGAGACCGAGACCGAGAGAGAGAGAGACCGAGAGAGAGAGAGACCAAGAGAGAGAGAGAGAGACCGAGAGAGAGAGAGAGAGACCGAGAGAGAGAGAGAGAGAGACCGAGAGAGAGAGAGAGACCGAGAGAGAGAGACCGAGAGAGAGAGAGAGAGACCGAGAGAGAGAGAGACTTAGAGAGACCGAGAGAGAGAGAGAGAGAGAGACCGAGAGACAGAGAGAGAGAGAGAGACCGAGAGAGAGAGAGAGAGAGAGAGAGAGAGAGAGAGACCGAGAGAGAGAGAGACCGAGAGAGAGAGAGAGAGAGACCAAGAGAGAGAGAGAGAGACCGAGAGAGAGAGAGAGAGACCGAGAGAGAGAGAGAGAGAGACCGAGAGAGAGAGAGAGACCGAGAGAGAGAGAGACCGAGAGAGAGAGAGAGACCGAGAGAGAGAGAGAGACCGAGAGAGAGAGAGAGAGACCGAGAGAGAGAGAGAGAGAGACCGAGAGAGAGAGAGAGAGACCGAGAGAGAGAGAGAGACCGAGAGAGAGAGAGAGAGACCGAGAGAGAGAGAGAGAGACCGAGAGAGAGAGAGAGAGACCGAGAGAGAGAGAGAGAGAGAGAGAGAGAGAGAGAGAGAGAGACCGAGAGAGAGAGAGACCGAGAGAGAGAGAGAGAGAGACCGAGAGAGAGAGAGAGAGAGACCGAGAGAGAGAGAGACCGAGAGAGAGAGAGAGACCGAGAGAGAGAGAGAGACCGAGAGAGAGAGAGAGACCGAGAGAGAGAGAGACCGAGAGAGAGAGAGAGACCGAGACCGAGAGACCGAGAGAGACAGAGAGAGAGAGACCGAGAGACCGAGAGAGAGAGAGAGACCGAGAGAGAGAGAGAGACCGAGAGAGAGAGAGACCGAGAGAGAGAGAGACCGAGAGAGAGAGAGAGAGAAAGAGAGAGAGAGAGAAAGAGAGAGAGAGAGAAAGAGAGAGAGAGAGACCGGGAGAGAGACCGAGAGAGAGAGAGAGACAATTTTCATCCTCTTGTTTGTTTTTTTACTTTCAGAGTTGTGTAACGTATTTCTGTATTTGTAAACATACCTTTTAAGGTAGTTTATGATGTTGGGACGAATTATCGTAATTGGGAATCGGAAAATCGTAACTTTTGGGGGTATCGGATAAATGTTAGCCTAATTTTTGTTATTCCAAAAACTATTTTTTTAAATCTTTTTTTTGTTGATGTTTGAAACATAATTTTTGTATTACTGATATAATGATATATATTAATTGATTTTAAAATATCAGTAAAGGTAAACTATATCGATGCTAATAACGATTTTAGGTAAAAAAATGTCACAAGGAAAAATGGTCCGGTAAAAATGGCAGAGTTAAAAATAGTAAAAGTCTATGAATAGGAACAAATAGCACAAGTAAAAAGTATAGATGGAGTTTTTACAATGAGTTTATCAAAACCTTAGATACTATACATACATGGAACACATTAAGTTTTTTAAAGTTGGCGACAGAAGTAATTTTATTTAATCCATAGTATTTCTTATTCTTGATATTTCTTTCTTTTACTATTTCCAACGTTTTTTGGTTTCTTTTACTATTAGCTACGTTTTTTGGTTTTCTTTTACTATTAGCAACGTTTTTTGGTTTCTTTTACTATTAGCAACGTTTTTTGGTTTCTTTTACTATTAGCAACGTTTTTTGGTTTCTTTTACTATTAGCAACGTTTTTTGGTTTCTTTTACTATTAGCAACGTTTTTTGGTTTCTTTTACTATTAGCAACGTTTTTTGGTTTCTTTTACTATTAGCAACGTTTTTTGGTTTCTTTAACTATTAGCAACGTTTTTTGGTTTTCTTTTACTATTAGCAACGTTTTTTGGTTTCTTTTACTATTAGCAACGTTTTTTGTTTTCTTTTACTATTAGCAACGTTTTTTGGTTTCTTTTACTATTAGCAACGTTTTTTGGTTTCTTTTACTATTAGCTACGTTTTTTGGTTTTCTTTTACTATTAGCAACGTTTTTTGGTTTCTTTTACTATTAGCTACGTTTTTTGGTTTCTTTTACTATTAGCAACGTTTTTTGGTTTCTTTTACTATTAGCAACGTTTTTTGGTTTCTTTTACTATTAGCAACGTTTTTTGTTTTCTTTTACTATTAGCAACGTTTTTTGGTTTCTTTTACTATTAGCAACGTTTTTTGGTTTCTTTTACTATTAGCAACGTTTTTTGGTTTCTTTTACTATTAGCAACGTTTTTTGGTTTCTTTTACTATTAGCAACGTTTTTTGATTTTCTTTTACTATTAGCAACGTTTTTTGGTTTCTTTTACTATTAGCAACGTTTTTTGGTTTCTTTTACTATTAGCAACGTTTTTTGGTTTCTTTTACTATTAGCTACGTTTTTTGGTTTTCTTTTACTATTAGCAACGTTTTTTGGTTTCTTTTACTATTAGCAACGTTTTTTGGTTTCTTTTACTATTAGCAACGTTTTTTGGTTTCTTTTACTATTAGCAACGTTTTTTGGTTTCTTTTACTATTAGCAACGTTTTTTGTTTTCTTTTACTATTAGCAACGTTTTTTGGTTTCTTTTACTATTAGCAACGTTTTTTGGTTTCTTTTACTATTAGCAACGTTTTTTGGTTTCTTTTACTATTAGCAACGTTTTTTGGTTTCTTTTACTATTAGCAACGTTTTTTGATTTTCTTTTACTATTAGCAACGTTTTTTGGTTTCTTTTACTATTAGCAACGTTTTTTGGTTTCTTTTACTATTAGCAACGTTTTTTGGTTTCTTTTACTATTAGCTACGTTTTTTTGTTTTCTTTTACTATTAGCAACGTTTTTTTGTTTTCTTTTACTATTAGCAACGTTTTTTGTTTTCTTTTACTATTAGCTACGTTTTTTGTTTTCTTTTACTATTAGCAACGTTTTTTTGTTTTCTTTTAGTATTACCAACGTTTTGTTTTCTTTTACTATTACCAATGTTTGTTGTTTTCTTTTACTATTAGCAACGTTTTTTGGTTTCTTTAACTATTAGCAACGTTTTTTGGTTTTCTTTTAGTATTACCAACGTTTTGTTTTCTTTTACTATTACCAATGTTTGTTGTTTTCTTTTACTATTAGCAACGTTTTTTGGTTTCTTTAACTATTAGCAACGTTTTTTGGTTTTCTTTTACTATTAGCAACGTTTTTTGGTTTCTTTAACTATTAGCAACGTTTTTTGGTTTCTTTAACTATTAGCAACGTTTTTTGGTTTCTTTAACTATTAGCAACGTTTTTTGGTTTTCTTTTACTATTAGCAACGTTTTTTGGTTTCTTTAACTATTAGCAACGTTTTTTGGTTTCTTTAACTATTAGCAACGTTTTTTGGTTTCTTTTACTATTAGCAACGTTTTTTTGTTTTCTTTTACTATTAGCAACGTTTTTTTGTTTTCTTTTACTATTAGCAACGTTTTTTGTTTTCTTTTACTATTAGCAACTTTTTTTGTTTTCTTTTACTATTAGCAACGTTTTTTGGTTTCTTTTACTATTAGCAACGTTTTTTGTTTTCTTTTACTATTAGCAACGTTTTTTGTTTTCTTTTACTATTAGCAACGTTTTTTGTTTTCTTTTACTATTAGCAACGTTTTTTGTTTTCTTTTACTATTAGCAACGTTTTTTTTCTTTTCTTTTACTATTAGCAACGTTTTTTTTCTTTTAGTACTAGCAACGTTTTTTTTCTTTTAGTATTAGCAACGTTTTTATTCTGTTAGTATTAGCAAGGTTTTTTACTTTTAGTATTAGAAACTTATTTTTCTATTCGTATTAGCAACGTTTTTTTTACTTTTCGTATTAGCGCCATTTTTTTCCTTTCATATTAGCAACATTTTTTCTTTTCGTCTTAGCAACATTATTTTCGTTTCGTATTATCAACCTTTTTTTTCGTGTTAGCAACATTTTTCTTTTTCGTGTTAGCAACATTTTTTTTCGTATCAACAACGTTTTTTTTTCTTTTTAGTATCAGCAACGTTTTTTTTTCTTTTAGTATCAGCAACGTTTTTTTTTCTTTTAGTATCAGCAACGTTTTTTCTTTTAGTATCAGCAACTTTTTTTTTATTTAGTATCAGCAACATTTTTTTCTTTTTCGTGTTAGCAACATTTTTTTTCGTATCAACAACGTTTTTTTTTCTTTTAGTATCAGCAACGTTTTTTTTCTTTTAGTATCAGCAACGTTTATTTTTCTTTTAGTATCAGCAACATTTTTTTTCTTTTAGTATCAGCAACATTTTTTTATTTTAGTATCAGCAACGTTTTTTTTCTTTTAGTATCAGCAACATTTTTTTTCTTTTAGTATCAGCAACATTTTTTATTTTAGTATCAGCAACATTTTTTTATTTTAGTATCAGCAACATTTTTTTTATTTTAGTATCAGCAACATTTTTTTTATTTTAGTATTAGCAACGTTTTTTTCTTTTAGTATTAGCAACGTTTTTTTTCTTTTAGTATTAGCAACATTTGTTTGTTTCAGTAATAGCAACATTTGTTTGTTTCAGTAATAGCAACTTTTACTGTAATAAGTCTTTTTTTTATATTACATTCGAGATGGAAATTGCGAGAAGAACTGTCTTCGGATTCATTTTCTTACGAAAAACGAAAATATGCACTTTTCTTCGCGATCGCTCCAATTGATTACAGCTTGCTGATTTCCCATGTTAATTGCGATGCCAACCTTAAACAACGGCATCTTTTCGTGCAACAACAGCAGAAAACTACGTTTGGATCTCGTTTTCGTAGATAGCAGAAAGAGACAGTCACAAGGGAAATGAAGCAATTGATGATTTCACCTTCAAAGTGTTCACCGAGTGACGTCGTCAATGATTAAAATATATTTGTTGAGCATTGAAGATGACTAAAAAAAGATGATGTCAAATATTTATTTCCTGAAATGACTAAACATCAGATGTGGACCGTTAAATTTTGACTTGATATCGCCCATGTATAATTCATTGAATCATTATTTAGGAATTGACAATACCTATTTACATTTGTTAGACTCAAGGTCAAACATTAAGATATTTCAAATATTGCCTGTCACGGTAGAGCGCTGTGACAGTATATTGTATCTACAATAACAATGTCGTACGCACACAGACACACATGTTGGAAGATAACTTGAATACCTACGAGATACTGTCCTCGAGTGTCTAAGATCTCTCCGTGCAGGGGTATGTCAGGACAATCTTGCATGAGGGCACTACAAGTAAATACTGACCAAATATTCAAAATAACAATATTCAAAGCCCAAGTAAGATCCCCTCTGTATGATTACCCCACACTAGCTTACGAGAAATTATATACCTTCTCCAAGTGATATTACCTCTAGTAATAGCACTAAGCTGGATACTCCATCGGACTAGATTAATTCTTGTCCTGGAATGCGGTAAGACCAAAAGCCCCCAACTAAAGTATACTATAACATAGTAAAGTGGTCATTTGGGGAGAAGAAAATTGATGTTTCAAACGTCTTTACTGGCTCCGCGTTTGAGAGGTAGACAAGGACTTTACTAAAACACTCGAATATCTATGTATCTCATAAGGAGATCAAGTGTTAGCCCTCCAAAAGAGACCCCTTTATTTCTGAGAACTTTGACTAACGTAAAATAGAAACAAAAACAATTCAGAGAATTTGAATGCCTGCTGGGAAAAATTTAAATACATACGATACACTATAGGTACACAGGTGTGTAAGGACAACCTGACATTAGGGTACACCCTGCCAAAATATTAGGAATTGCATAGTATTCGAAGCCGAAAAAAGATATACACTGGTTCAGACGAAGAATAGCCCATCTCCTTATGTGTTCTCAGGTAAAAGCACTTAACTGGATACTCCACCAGACTAGATTAATTATTGTAGTGGAATCCGGCAATACTTAGAATAATACCACAATAAAGTTTAACTATTGCTTAGTTAAGTGGCAAATTCGAGAGAGGACAATGTTCTTCACTGCTTTACTAACTCAACGTTTGGGAGGTAGAAGAGAATCTTGATTGAACACACGGATATCTATGTATCTTATATAGAATTCAAGTGTTTCGCCCCATAAATGTGGTTCTTGATTTAATAGTTTACATTTAATTTTTAAAAAAATAATATGATTTTATATTATATATATATATATATATATATATGTTATATATATATAGTTGTTAATCGTACGACCGACAGGGATTGTCTCCTGCCATACTGATGACTCAAGGTTTTGCATGAAACGTGTACATGGGTGATTTTGAAAATTATATATATATATATATATATATATATAGGTATCGTTTTCTGTCATACAAATTTTTTTTGAATATGAAAGACAACTTATGTATGGATATCCTGTGTGGATCCATACCATTTGCCTGAAGATGAACCCGGATGGGCCTGAAAGTACTTGGAACACCTACATTTTTTGCAGATTCATCGGCCAATTTCCCACCTAAACAAAAAATCTTAATTCGGTAAATTTCCATTTACCGAATTACAAACATATTTAGACATAAGTTGTCGCCCATATTAAAACACACACACACACACACATATATATATATATATTAGTGATAATTAGAGTATTTATTTACTCCATGAAAATGCCAGTATACTGAAATCATATGCCCTTAATAGAGTTAAGATGAAAATACATATACACTAAATGTACAAAAGCAACGAAATTCCCACATTTTTAAACTTTTATTGTCATTAAGAGTATGACTACATATCAACCAAATCATTTCATTATCACATCACTACAGTATAAATCTATGCATGAGTGGATGAAGTGTGTGAGGTGTGCTGAAGAAAAATTCCTTCCAGTAAAATACATAGCCCTGTTGTGCTCGCTTACCCTTAATGACAATAAAAGTGCAAAAATGTGGGAATTTCCTTGCTTTTTTACATTAAGTGTATATGAATTTTCATTTTAACCATATAAAGGGCATACGATTTCAGTATACTGGCATTTCTCATGGAATGTCACTACTTTTGTAAAGGCGATGCCTTAATACAATGCCTTCCTATAACTGATATAGTTGGTAGTTTGAGTAATCAAGGTATATGGTGAACTGAAATTAAAATGCCATCAACTAGACACTAGAATCTCTATCTTTGCTAAAAATCAGCTAAATCCATCAAATGGTCGATAAGATATAGAATAAAGTGTGAATACTGGGCATTTAAAAGTTTTTTTTTAATTCTGGAAAACTAAGGTAAACTGAAATTACAATGCTATTAACTAGACCCTAGAACCTCTATCTCCGCTAAAAATCAGATGAATCCATCAAATAGTTGATGAGATACAGAGTGGCACATACAGACGTACGTGCACACAGATAACATGATTTCATGATTAAACTTTCTGGATATCTGGGTTGCCTTGACTAATCATGCTTATAGAACCTATTAAATGAAAACTGTGTGCAAAGTTTTAACTAATTTAGTTTATTGGTTTTTGAGTTATGATTGATCAAAGAAATGAGATTTCCAACATAGGCCATTCGTAAAGTCTACTAAGGGATAGAGCGCTATCGCTTCTCCCTTGATTCCGAGTGAAAACACATTCCTGACTGATGTACTATGCTTAATGCGTATTTATAGACAATCTAAGCGATGAAGCTGAACTTATTAAGTGCAAGGAAATTAATGGTGGCGCGTAATTTTAAGTAAAGTAGATTTGTTAGTTTAATATTAGAAATCTTTAAAGCTAATGAAAATTTACTTACGTATAATTAGTCTGTTTTTTTTAGATAACCGTGAAACATTATCCTTAATTAATGTGAAAAGCTTACACGAAGTGATGAGCTTCCGTATATATTACTCACAGCGTAGCGAAATTTATTTATACTCAAATAATATTTGAAACCGTTTTCGTATAACTTATTACCAAATGCTATGCAATTATACAAAACAAAAATGGTCGGATTAAATATACAAATCAATTATTCGAAATAAAGAAGATCAGAACACGAAACACTGAGCATATTACGATCTTATGTGATTCGTAGCACAACTACAACCATTTTTTTGCGACACACAATATTGGAAATTATACTTCACTTGGGAGACCCCCATGGAAACTATACAGTTCTTTCTACATCAATCCGTATAATTTACTGTTAATAATAATATTACTTTTGAAATAAATATGTTAGAGTCAATATTACAAAAGAAAAATTACCTTTTTTTCGTAGGAAATAATCATTGTCAGCAAAATATTTGTTAAATAAAAATAATGTATCGGCTTTATTTAGAATTGTATTCATTTGAATCTTTTAAAAATAATAAATATTCTTCCTTGCTTAACGTAAAATGATTGTTAGTTAAATATTTATACCAATAAGACGAATGCTACTTTTTGCAATGTATTCATTTAAAAAGGTACTGTTAAGTCGACGGGACAACCTCATTTATGTTGCAATAATTCATTTTAATATATGTGAATTGGAAAGTTTTATCTTTGCGATATAAAATAAATCTTTAGTCATCATTTTGCTGATCGGACGATCCCATTTTTCAAACGTGTTAAAGGGGAACGTATGTATGAACATGAAATTCCCCAGCGTATTATATAGATTTTAAATTTGTGTGAAAGGTGATAACGTACGTACGAACATGAAATGCCTTAGCTTATAATTAGATAGATGTTTAATGTCTGTGAAAGATGATAACGTACGTACGAACATGAAATGCTTTGGCATATTATTATATAGATTTTAAATGTGTGTGAAAGGTGATAACGTACGTACGAATATGAAATGCCTTAGAATTATTATATAGATTGTAAATTTATGTAGAAGGGGATAACGTACGTACGAACAGAAAATGACTTAGAATTATTATATAGATTTTAAATATGTGTGAAAGGTGATAACGTACGTACGAACATGAAATGCCTTAGCGTATTATTAGATAGATGTTAAATGTCCGTGAAAGATGATAACGTACGTACGAACATGAAATGCTTTGGCATATTATTATATAGATTTTAAATGTGTGTGAAAGGTGATAACGTACGTACGAACATGAAATGCCTTAGACTTATTATATAGATTGTAAATTTGTGTAGAAGGGGATAACGTACGTACGAACATGAAATGCCGTAGAATTATTATATAGATTTTAAATATGTGTGAAAGGTGATAACGTACGTACGAACATGAAATGCCTTAGCATTATTATATCAATTTGACTCACTGATATAAATATTGACATGTTTATTTAATTGACGCATTTACACCAATAAATAAATCATTACCGAATTCGACGCCATAAAGACGACGTAACGAAATGAAAAGTGAAGGTAATATATTACTATATTAGTACAAAGGTTATCATCTTAGATGTTAGTCTAAACGTTTCGGCCGATGTAACCACCGTACGTTTTCGGGCGCGTCTTATCAAACTCGGGAATCTCGAATAAACCGTGTATTTCATCCACAGCTGACGAAATAAGTACACGCTCGTTATTGCGTACGGATTCCCGTGTTCAACAAGACGCACCTGAAGAAGGTCGGGGGTTACATCGGCCGAAAGTGTGTGATCAAAACAACAAAGATGAGAACAGTAGTATGACTAATACAAATGACATCACTATTCATAAAAAAAAAAAAAAAAAAAAAAAAAAAAAAGAAACAAACAAAAATACGTCTCCAGTTTACGGACCGTGCTGACATAACGTTATAATTTAGAAACCTATTCTTAACATGGGGAGGGGCTTTGTCAACTATTCTGTAAACCTTAAAACACCGTGAACATTTTATTTAACTTAAAAATCCCATTTAAAATTTAGCACGGTTCGTAAAAGGTAGAAGTACCAACATATTCTACTGGAATATTAGTACCACATTTTCAGCATCTCAAAATCATTCGCTATTTCCGAAATTTGGACCGGTATGTATTTTAACTTCATTTTAGGTAGAAGTTTCAGATCCATACATTATTGAAAAAAGAATGTATCATCGATATTGAAATCCTGATAGTGCCTCGAAGATCAGACATCTTCAGAAGTGTCCGGCTTCTTCTCAAGTTCGAAACGATCACCACTTGAGATTTATTATCAGTTGCGAAGATAGAGAAAACTCCTTTACCGCTAGAAAATCGTCGACTGATAGGATGACTTGAAGTGCTTAGCGACATAGATTATTGATGTTGCAATAATTACAATCTCAGTAACAGCTATCGTCCGTTGGCATAATAGAAAAAAAGAAATCTATTTTTCTCGTCAAAAACGAGAAAAAGACAATTTATAATTTCCTGATCAAACAAATCGATCAGATCGTATATTTACATTCTAACTTATTGTCAGAAGAAGTATGCTAGAAAGAAAGGTCAGGTTTATCACAATGCTTATATCTATTGGATGTAACCATATTTGCCTATTTTTATTGATAAGAAATAAATTACTTCGGTGTTTATCAATCTATTTTGTCATGAAGTTTGAGGTGGCCGTACTGAAGTGTATATCATGACCAACGGACTATTGAACAAAGCTTTCCTGTGAGAACCCGATTCTAAGGAAGTAAAAATTATTGCAACCTAATAATTTCAGCTAACATGTTTTTTTGTAGAGTCATACGAATTTACTTTGTCATCAATTTGAATACATGCAACTCCGATTTAAAATTAAATGTTTGTGTTCTCCCATTAGAAATCCCCCAGAAGTTGGCTACCGCTCAAAAATGCATGTTTGCTTTCGACAGACGAAACCTTTCCTTGCGTTGAAAACAGCGTTGCGGGAAGGAGACATCGGAGATGGAGTGACGCGGGAAGAAGACATCGGAGATGGAGTGACGCGGGAAGTAAGAAGCGAATACAATGATGGGGGAAGATTGCGGAGAGAGAGTGACGGAATGGAAAGGGTGAAGATGTAGAGAGTGTGACTTAGGGACAGAAGAAATAGAAAGACAGAAAAAGAGAGAGAGGGGTGGGGGGTGTAAAAAGAGTGATGGTGGAAGTAGACGGAGAGTGAGCGACGATGGGAGACGGAGAGAGGGTGAGAGGAAAAAGGATGTGTGACGGGGGTATATCAGACGGAGAATTAGTAAGGAGACGAAAAGAAAACAGAGCGAGAGAGTGACGTGGAGGTGGACAGAATACGGGCCGAGAGAGACAGAGATGAGTGTATATGAGAGAGAGAGATAGGTTTATATAAGAGAAAGAGAAAGCGAGATGAGTGTATATAAGAGAAAGAGAGAGAGAGAGCGAGATGAGTGTATATAAGAGAAAGAGAGAGAGAGCGAGATGAGTGTATATAACAGAGAGAAAGAAGGAAAGAGAGAGCGAAATGAGGGTATATAAGAGAGCGAAATGAGGGTATATAAAAGAGAGAGCGAAATGAGGGTATATAAGAGAGAGAGATGAGTGTATATGAGAGAGAGAGAGAGACGGAGAGAGCGAGAGTGTATATGAGAGAGAGACGGAGAGAGCGATAGTGTATATGAGAGAGAGAGAGCAAGATGAGTGTATATGAGATAGAGAAGGAGAGAGAGCGAGATGAGTGCATCTAAGAGAGAGAGAGAGAGAGAGAGAGGAAGAGAGCGAGATGAGTGCATCTAAGAGAGAGAGAGAGGAAGAGAGCGAGATGAGTGCATCTAAGAGAGAGAGAGAGGAAGAGAGCGAGATGAGTGCATCTAAGAGAGAGAGAGAGGAAGAGAGCGAGATGAGTGCATCTAAGAGAGAGAGAGAGAGGGAGATAAGTGCATCTAAGAGAGAGACGGGCAAACGCGAGAGACGGGCAAACGCGAGAGACGGGCAAACGCGAGAGACGGGCAAACGCGAGAGACGGGCAAACGCGAGAGACGGGCAAACGCGAGAGACGGGCAAACGCGAGAGACGGGCAAACGCGAGAGACGGGCAAACGCGAGAGACGGGCAAACGCGAGAGACGGGCAAACGCGAGAGACGGGCAAACGCGAGAGACGGGGAAACGCGAGAGACGGGGAAACGCGAGAGACGGGGAAACGCGAGAGACGGAGAAACGCGAGAGACGGAGAAACGTGAGAGACGGAGAAACGTGAGAGACGGAGAAACGTGAGAGACGGAGAAACGTGAGAGACGGAGAAACGTGAGAGACGGAGAAACGTGAGAGACGGAGAAACGTGAGAGACGGAGAAACGTGAGAGACGGTGAAACGTGAGGGACGGTTAAACGTGAGAGATTGAGAAATGTGAGAGATTGAGAAATGTGAGAGATTGAGAAATGTGAGAGATTGAGAAATGTGAGAGATTGAGAAATGTTAGAGATTGAGAAATGTGAGAGATTGAGAAATGTGAGAGATTGAGAAATGTGAGAGATTGAGAAATGTGAGAGATTGAGAAATGTGAGAGATTGAGAAATGTGAGAGATGGTGAAATGTGAGAGATGGTGAAATGTGAGAGATGGTGAAATGTGAGAGATGGTGAAATGTGAGAGATGGTGAAATGTGAGAGATGGTGAAATGTGAGAGATGGTGAAATGGAAGAGAAAAATAAACAACAAATAAGTAAAATACTAAGCTCAGTAAGTTATTATTTCCGTGTTTAATGAAGATATGTAAGATTGTATGTCGCGTATTATGCTGAAAACCGAAAAAAACTAGTACACCAGGGTTACATCACTGGGACGTAATATAGCAGTGCATTGTATTTTACTAATATAATTCAAGTTGAGTGTCTTTATTAGTGAACACGAACGCAACATTTAATAAAAATTGACGCCAATCAACAAACTATTTCGCGTTAATCTCGTTAATGCATTTGATATGAAAGCCAACTTACCGTATATATCTTGTGTAGACGCCCTTTAGTAAATATCAATTCCAATATGAATATTTAACGAAGTCTCTTTTGCTTAGTATCCATCAGAAAATCTGAAAAAAAAAAGAAAAAATAATGTTTCGAATATAGACGGAATTAAATAGTTCAATGTTATTGTAGGTGTTTAGGGTACGATTGGGAACGGTTTATATCGTTTGTACAAATCTTACATAAAATGTAAATATCACTCTTATAGCCGTGATCTAACAAAAAAGGACATGATGCATGCATTTCGTTTATAATTTCCGGCACAAACAAACAGTCGGACAAACAAAACTGTACTTTCAATCGGTGTCTTCATTATAATCGGTTTAACGTCCGTTATACATGCTGTCATGCATTTTACGGCTTTGAAAAATTGACTGTCGAACTTATCCATGTTCAGGTTTCTTAGGAAGTCATTTTATTCAGAAAGGCACAATTTTGAAACCGGATGGTCTTCCTGACTCCACCCCAGTTAGATGATTGTGATCAGTTTTTTTATCGATTCTAATCTTCAGTTGTGATAAACAGTTTAATCAAGATGTGAATAACAGCGGGGGAGTGTTCCTCCCCTAATTTCGATGTACCCTTACGTTGCGAATTTACACCTAGAAAATGATTTAATAGGGTATTTCTTTCACTAGCACCGTTATATTATTGCTCTCTCCAGGTTTCAAATGAACGCCATCTTTTTTCGACGACAAGCGGTACGAGGCGGATTCATTAAAGTTAATTACTAGGCGCTACCATACTTATTAGATTTGTGTTTAAAGTTATTCTTACATTTTAAATTAATTTATACCTTCATTTACTTTGAAAAACGAGAGAGAGAGAGAGTAAGCAAGAGTGAGCGAGTGAGAATAAGGAGTACAACACGTATGATTCTGATTGGGTGAAATGTTTTTTTTAATTCGTTGTGTAACAATATACATACATACACTAGAAAATAAATCTATTCGCTTAATATAAAATAGCAAGCTTTCGACATTCGTAAAATTTATTCTAATCAATTAAACAAAAATATTGAAAATCTTACTTTCAGGCATATGCCCGTGTGAGGTAAATATTTAGCAAAAGTATACATTTATGAAAAATTATAATATATATTAAAAGTTATTTTTTAATTTAAGTTGAAATACATTGTCATGGCAAATATTACCCTCCCTGAGAGTTCATCATTCAAACTTTTCGGCCAAACATTAACAGATGGGTTAGAATTTAGGGTTAGCATTTAGGGTTTGGGTTAATCTTTTGCTAGAAGTGACCGATGCTGCAGGTCTCAATGAATCAACGCGCCGTAGATCGTAGAAATTAATTTCTTTCAAAAGTTATAGTCTGCCTGCTACAACCTAATTGTCTAATGCCTGCAACCTGATTGGTTAGAAGTTCCGTCAACTCTCGGGCGCTACCAAGACTATCCCTAACGTTGACGACGCAAAGTCACTAACCCGGGTCGTTCTCTATAAGAGTAGCAACGATAAATGAGTATTTATAACAAATTATAGAGATGAACAAGGAGATATGTTCCGAATATTTTAAACAAACCGGAAACCGGCAATATTTGATTTACGCATTCAACACGGTCCTTGCGTAATAAGTTTCTTTTAATATTTTATTTGTACGTTATCCCGAACAACACCTAGTAGCCCAGGTAGTAATTTATAAAAGAGATGCATTGTCTTTTACAATTAAAATACAGTTGTTCAAAATGTTGTCTGTGATAAAATGCCTTGTCGCCATACGTAGTGTGACAATAAAAAAGAAATGATTGACAGCGTCTATCCTCAGTTATTTCTTAAAGTATTGTGTCTCATTAATTCGCTTTAATTACAACATCTATTAATCCAAATAGCACTAGCAGTCAACTTGTCAATAGAGTTATCTTCCCTTTGCAGATTGGCTGTTTAGAGTTTTATGGCCGGCAGTTACTTTGCATACGTGATGGTTTAACTAGTATAAAAGCTGTACTTTTAAGATTGAAGAGTGTTTGGTAATACATTCTTATTGCCCCACCCCCAGTTGCATATTACACACGTGAGTTGTAACTAGGATTTTCATGGCACAAATTCTTTTAGTGATTGTAGAAGTATGTATAATATAAATGCGGTATTTTAGTGAATGAAACTAGGTAGATTAGAATCGTTAGCATTTATTACTGAATACTGAACATCCCCATTCCCCTTTTTTGCACTCGTGCTGAATCTGATCCATTTTCTACGTTAATAAATAAATACAAGTTGATGTTGGGAGAGCAGGGAAGTTCAGAGTAGATAAAAGTTAGATTGCCGTCAGCGATTAAGGCATTGTTTTAAAATTCGGTTTTCAAGTCTTTTAAAAAAAATTGAATTTCATTTCAGGATAAATCTAAGACATAATTAATAAACTTCATCCAAAATGTGTGCGAAAATCAAACGAAATAAGCGAGATATTCAAATAATCCCTATAGTACAATTGAACGCCGAACGGAAACCCCTATTTTGTCCCTTCAGTTTTTAATTTGAACTATTAAGTAATTTGAATTTATTTTGAAAAGTTTCAAATATAAAGGAGGATGTAATATATGGAAGGATGTCGTCACACCCCTTTTAAAACGGAGGAGGTGATTCCTGGGAGGATGGTCTTATTACAACATAAATTATACTACACTTGTAAATTCCGATCAAATTGAAATGTTGTCATTTAAAAATGTCTAGTCACAGAGGAATAATTTGTATTGCTCTTCGGCTTTTTTGGTTATGATCAAAGTGTAGTATATGTTCTCATAGCATCACTACCGGAAGTGTTCTATGTAATTATATCCCTTGAAACTGAAAGTTTACAAATGTTTTAAGAACGCTGTTGTTTTTCTAATGAAATCCATTCAATTTTATTAATAATTATTATATGAATATCGAGTAAAATATTATAAATATATAAACAATACCAATTATAAATTTGCATTACAGAAAAATAATTTATTGGATTTTCTTTATGACCTCGTTTTTAATGTTCATTTACGTAGAGATTACTTTTTTTTTAATTGTTCTCTGTGACATTTTTTTTTATTTTCGTTTTGAACATTTTTTTTGAAAGAGATCGAATCGGAAGCTGCCCAAAGAAAAGTGAACGTTCTTTTTACCTAGCATTGATTTCCCTCTATATCAACTATGTGTAGACGTATTCATACGGTAACTTTTATAAACTATTTTTCTATCAAAAAATGTTTTTCATTCAATTGAAATGTGTAATAATCAAGGGAGGCGCGAAAGCGCTCTATCTCTTAATATATCACGAATAGCCTATGCTGGAAATCTCATTTCTTTGATCAATCATAACTCGAAAATCAATAAACCAAATTAGCTAAAACTTTGCACAACATTTTCTTTGATAGGTTCTATAAGTGTGTATAATTTCAGCATCATTAGTCAAGGCAACCCAGAGATCCAGAAGTTCAATCATGAAATCATGTTATCTGTGTGTACGTACGTCTGTATGTGCCACCCTGTATCTCATCAACTATTTGATGGATTCAGCTGATTTTTGGCAGAGATAGAGGTTCTAGGGTCTAGTTGATGGCATTTTAATTTCAGTTTACCATATACATTGATTAGTCAAACTAACAACTATATCAGTTATGAGAAGGCATTGTATTGAGGCATAGCCTTTACAAAAGTTGTGACATTCCATGAAAAATGCCAGTATACTGAAACCATATGCCCTTAATAGGGTTAAGATGAAAATGCATATACACTAAATATACAAAAGCAACGAAATTTCTCAAATGTTTACACTTTTATTATTATTAAGGGTATGACTACATATCAACCAAACAATTTCATTATCACATCACTGCAGTATAAATCATTATGCATGAGTGGATGACGTGTGTGAGGTGCGCTGAAGAAAAATTACTACCAGTAAAATACATAGCCCTGTTGTGCTCGCATACTCTTAATGACAATAAAACTGTAAAAATTTGGGAATTTCCTTGCTTTTGTACATTTAGTCTATTTGACTTTTCATCTTAACCCTATTAAGGGCATATGATTTCAGTATACTGGCATTTATCATGGAATTCTACTTCTACTTAATAAAATATAACTTAAAACTTTATATAAAATGTGTATCTCAAAACATTATTTCTTAGATATTTTAATTAGATTTTCCTTGTTTTCATGTATAGGTACACTTGAGTACATATTACATGAATATCACTAAATTGGAATTCATACATTATTTTAAATTATTCTTTGCTTAAGATATTACAGGATGATCGATAGAAAAAACGGAAAAGTGGTAAAACGGTAATTTATGTCTACAAATAACTTTTATGAAGATTTCAAACGACTAATATTATAATACACTCAAAGATGCTCAAAATGTCGTCTGTGCACTTCATAGCAGCGGATTAACCTAGAAATTCAAGCTCGCTTGGCGTATTGAAAAGTAATATAATTCAAAGCTTTTGCTAAGCACGTTCTCAAATCATCCATAGAGCCTATGTTGTGTCGACACATTTAAGTTTCTGCTAATAACAAGCTCAAACCCACAGTAATCCATGGCAGTTAAAGCTGGTCTTTTTGAGTGGCAATCCCCCACGGTGCAAATGAAATCAGAAGATTGCTGAAAAAAATTAATTGAAGCTCTTGCTCAAATTACCTTTTCCAGCGACCATCTTACAATTGCATTTTTAAAAATTTCTTAATTTATATGAAGTTCAAAAGCTTGTGTACACACGACATTATATTTTAGATACAAGCCGCGCATACGTAGTCCCCCTTTGTATGTGACTCGATGTGGTGAGTGTAAAATGCAATACATTTGGGCAATTTGGGGCATTTTTAACTACCCTTTAACCCCGTGAGGACGCGAACCAGAATTTTTCTGAGGTCAAGGAGGCTCATTGTATATCCAGAAACATTGCCTCTACATTTTGGCCAAGTTTCAGAAAAATTGAATGGATGGATCAAACGTTATGGGAGAAAATGTTCATGTTCTGCCATTTTGGGGGCTTTTGACCCCCTGGGGGCGCGAACCAGATTGTTTCCAAGGTCAGCGATACTTATTTTCTATTAGGAACAATTGCATCCACATTCTGGCCAAGTTTCAGAGAAATTGAATGGATGGATGAAAAGTTATGGGGCAAAAAATGTCATTTTTTGCCATTTCGGAGCCTTTTGACCGCCCTGGATGGTTGCGGAGAAAAATCCGGACGAACGGACGGACGGACATGCCTAAACACATAAGTCCCCCGATTTTATAAATTGGGGGACCAATAAATGTAATAAAAAGTTTAAATCAGACCGTCATCCCAGGAATAACCTCTTCCGTTTTAAAGGGGGTGCGAAGACATCCTTCCATAAATTACATCCTTCTTTTATATTAAAAACTTTGTAAAAACTGTTCAAATTACTTAATAGTTCAAATTAAAAACTTTCCTGATTTCATGGCAAAATCATTTTTCGTTAAGCTTAAATACACTTAATTAAATTGTACTAGTCCTGTCACACTGCGGGCGCGTTCACCTTTGCCGATGTGATTTTTTTAACATTCATCATTTAGTTATTTAATTGTTTGTATTGACAACCGTAATTTTTTAATGGCAGGGTCAACGAAGGGCATGTAATGTTGTATGTCTTCTATGACATTTACATTTTATTCAGGTTTAAATCGATTTTCAAATAAGATCTCGACCAGTTATGTCAATTAGTAATGTTTTTAATCACGTCAGTGACATAAGAAAAACATGTTAAATGTAAATCCGATGATGGCACTTAACCGCCTAAAAGTCATAAAAACATTTTCCTCATTCATCCTGCAACTTACAAAGTCCGTGTGGCAATACAAAATAATTTAAATATCTCGTTGGCTGTTTTCCCTGTAGGGTGGCCATTTTGGGGGGAGCTCTTCAACATTTATTGACCCGTAAAAGTCAGTTTTGCTTTGTTTATGTAATGGCGAAACTATAATTAGTAAATATTTGTTGCTGTATGATTAATGAAATACAAGTTGCTATTGTAGATATATTTAGCGGAAATTGCAGATTTTTTTTGTCTGACTACTATTTGTCGCAACCACATAGAATCCGATGACATTCGAACTGGACATAACTAAGTTCGTAGACTGCCGCGATGCATCTAAGGCCAATTACATTTCTAAATATACAGTACATTACTAAAAAGTGTTCATATTAAATTATTTATTCGGTTCAATTTTCAGAGCACAACGCCTATGGCAGACAACTACGGATTCAAAAGTGAGTAGGTTTTCTGGAAGTCGGTGATAATCCCAATCCCACAAGTATTAATAATGGAACGCTTCATTTGACCTCGGGAAAAACATCGAAAAGTTTGCATCGACTTCTTAAATCTTCAATATTTCCACAATCAAATATATATTCAATATAATTGAATAATATTTTACTTGATGTGACAAAACACTCGATTTTCATCGGAATTTACAAGTGTAGTATCATTTCTGTAGTAATAAGACCGTCCTCCCATGAATCACCTCCTCCGTTTTAAAGGGGGTGTGGGGACATCCACGCAGATATTACATCCTCCTAAACTGTTAAAACTAAAAAAAACTTCACAATTACTGAATAGTTAAAATTAAAAACTGAAGGGACGAAAGAGACATTTCCGTTCGGCGTTCAATTGTACTATAGGGATTATTTGAATATCTCGCTTATTTTATTTGATTTTCACACATTTTTAATGATCATCATTAACTAGTCTTAAATTGTATTTTGTATCCAGAAATTAAATTCTTATTGTTTAAAGACTTGAAACTCGAATTCGAATGCAATACCTGAATCGCTGGCGGCCTTGTTTTAATTCATATTGCTTTCTTTCGTGATTGGTATCGTATATAAATGAAATAAGTTTGACTTATTTTTTAAAAATAAAATTGTGTATGCGTTTATTTTCACATGTATCAAAAGGAAATGGGTGTCACTTTATTTTATTAAAAAAAATATATTGTGCGATCCGCGTCCTCGCTTCACGTAAGGTACTACTTTTATTTATAACAATAATATTGTAATAGTTATGTCTGCTTTAACTACGTACCGTGTGTAGTTCCGTCACAATTGTATAATACTCAGAGCTTAGCAAAAGTGTGCGACCATGGTGACCAGAATTGTTAGTTAAATTAAAATTCCAAAATGGATGGTATTTATTTCAGTACATTAAACGAGAAATCACAACCTCAGGTAATATTCTATGGATCACCACAAATCGTTCAAAACAGAATGAAGAGACATAAAACCGAAAACATCGTCTATGTTCATTTAAAGTAGTTCCTTCTTAAGATACATTCAGTCACACACATAATATATAGTATGAAACATATTTATGGAAACTAAGCTCCACAAAGGTGCATGTTTCATTCCCGAGGGTAATCAGTCGAAAAGCTATATCAATTATATACATATATATATATATATCTCTATCTCTCTCTCTATATATATATATATATATCTCTATATCTCTCTCTCTATATATCTCTCTCTCTATATATCTCTCTCTCTATATATCTCTCTCTCTATATATCTCTCTCTCTATATATCTCTCTCTCTATATATCTCTCTCTATATATATCTCTCTCTATATATATCTCTCTCTATATATCTCTCTATATATATATCTCTCTTTATATATCTATATATCTATAGATCTCTCTCTCTCTATAGATCTCTCTCTCTCTATAGATCTCTCTCTCTCTATAGATCTCTCTC
>OY744540.1:83108211-83145711 GCA_963556195.1 Sepiola atlantica
TGATTAGTATTGAAGTATAGTATTTCACAAAAAAAACAAAAAAAAAAACACCCACCCTCACCTTTTTATTATAGAGTAGATTTTCTGCCAAATGTATTTAAGGCGGCGGGCTAATACCACACGATTTTCACCCGATAACTTAAATGCATAATCGCTATAATGCACAAATAACTGAATCTGTTAAACATCTATTGACCAACAATACAGCTAGATATTTGTAATAAATTATTCAAGACAACTATATCTGATTAATATTTGCAATTTTTTTATGATTTGAATTGAAGTGTATTTGTATACGTTGACCTCAACTACTATGTGATCACTACTAGAATCATTTACACAGCCATCTTTTGTATCTTGGGGAAAACAAAAGAGTGTATTTTGAAATATGAAAAAATAAAATTTATACTAAAATTGTAGCCATTAATTTAAGTTCTTATCATGGGCAAAACAGTGTTTTTTCGTGGGTCACCAGAAATTGTGTCCAGTAAATAACCAGTTATTTTAATGTTTGGTCGATTCTGTGAATACATGACCCAGTAATGATTAAGTGTTTGGAGTTTCACCCTATTAGAGAGCGAAAGTTTCTTTTATGTAAAGATAATGTTTCAGACTTATTTTGAGGATTGATTATTTGTATTATTTGGACTACCGTACTAATATTGGATGCCATTATCAGAACGTGACGGTCGATGTAACATCAAACCTTCTTAAAGTGCGTCTTGTTGAACTCGGGAATCTTTGCGGAAATTCAAAGTGGCAAGGTTAAACCTCGGTACAAGCGATACTAAAAATGTGATTAGGAATTACTTGATACTTCTTCTCGGTCTTGTTTCACGGTACCAGAGAGAGTTACCCCCGTGAATTAAATGCAGTAATTAAAGTCGAAACTGATGACGTCACCAGCTACATCGTACCCCAAGAGGTACATTCTTCGAACCTTAAAAAAGTTAATTCTTTTAATTTATAGTATTTTTATTATTCTCATGTGATCGTTATATTCAGAACTTTTCGTTCATTATAACTTTTAATGTTCAGATCCATCATTTCTAACTCTGTAGCCTGATGATCGACGGTAGCCTTATAGTCAGATTCGAAAGCCTATACCGATAAGGGCCGGCGGGACAGTTATAAAAGTGGGGGGGGGTCCTAAAAAGTTAAACACATGCATATCAACTTAATTATTGATGACCGTAAATTGGGGGGGGGGGTCCAAGTCAAAAAGTGAGGGGGTTTGCACCCCCCTGCCCCCGGGGGGCGCCGTCCATGCGAATAGCGGACTTTATTAAACTTAATCGATGGCGGTAAGTTCTTATCTCAGCAACAATCACCGGATAGGTTTGCTAAGTGTATGTATGTTTTTAGTCAACGCTTAATACTAAACGTTAAAGATTGAGTTTAGATCTTCCATAGTTCATACTCGAATGGTGCACATAGAAACATGGATTAAGGAACAAATTCGTTGACTACAGTAAGTTGTAAGAGCTTTTTAGTGATTTAAGATTAAATCTTCAGAATAATCCATACTAAGAATCATATAGAAAATTACTAAACACTTCTTCCCGGTCATGACTGTCGGAACAAGAACAATCTAGCCACGTGTAGTAAATAAAGAATTTAGTGTGAAATTCCGTACTGATTCATGAGTTTTAACATTTGAACCTGAAGTTCAGAGGTTACATCGGCCAAAACGCTGTGAAAATAACACTAAATATAACAACACTGGTCCGAATGATCCACACACAATAAGTATTACACAACTTCTAAATAGGTGTCCGAAAAATAGAAATGGTAAATCATCTAAAAATTCCGAAAGAGTTTATCCAAGTTTATAATAGATGAATTATAACCCTTGTTAGGCTAATATATTATCCTGAAAGACTAATTTGTTTCGATTCACGCACTTAATCCTGTCCTCTAAGACTCTTTTTTTTCCGATGAGATTTCCAATTATTTTTTTTATCTCGTTAAATGTGTTTATGGTCCCGGTGGAGATAATACGCAGGACACAATTATAGTATTTCCCTATCTTTCTGGACAATTAGATCTAATTCAATCCGTGGGGGAAAGAGCCGATCAAATTTATCCAAACGCTTATTATTGAATCCAAATAAGGATTGCAAACTGGGTAAGCAAATGTTACGAGACCTGATTAGGGAAGAGGCATTTATGAGGAAAATTATCCTGCCACAAGCTAAATTGAAATCAGGATTGCGCATTTTTTCCGATAGAAAACAATCTGCGTTTCTCAATGCAATTATCCATCAAATCGAAAATTGATTTCACCTTGAGAAAGACTTCATTAATGCCGAGAAACTAGGAATTTATGATGACGGGAAGATCGTGACGAATTTATGTAATTGACATTCATTTTCAGTCTGGTAATCATTCTGTAACAGCTTCGAATCCATAATGAATAAATATATTTAAGTTTTATGATAGCGTATTAGGCAAGAAAACGCCAACGTTCGATTGCACCTCCGTCGATTTAATATTTTTATTATGATATAAGGTTAGTCCGTACACTATAGTATTGCTTATAAAGAAAATGTCGCTATGTTTGAACATGAGAGTAACAGGCGTTTTCCTGCTACGTTTTCTTCAGATGAGGATTAGTTGTCAGTATTATTTGAAATATTCAGAACTATTCCCACTTTGGTCGTTATGTTCACAACGTTTCGACCAATGTTACTTCTGACCTCGATATGTTTTGTTTCGAAGTTAGGACTCCTTTATTTAAATTTGGAAACCTATATATAATTTCGAACTTTACCTTTTATTAATCTATTGAAGATTTTTCTCATTTCGCCAGTCATTATCGAGTAGACGTGTTGATTTGTTATTTTTTGGTCTTACCATCGTCCGTAGTTAACTCCAGCTTAATACCGAAGATGTAATTGCTAAGCTGAAAATTCTATTTTATATTTTAAAACCTTAAGCGTATGCTTCTCTTCATAGCCGACATAATTACTTTAAACAATATCATATATATATATATATATATATAGCTAGCTAGATAAGTAGATATGGAGAGAGAAAGTGAAAGAAGGTAGAAGAAACAGACAGGGAGGGGGGGAATAGGAGACAGACAGGGAGGGGGGGAATAGGAGACAGACAGGGAGGGGGGGAATAGGAGACAGACAGGGAGGGGGGGAATAGGAGACAGACAGGGAGGGGGGGAATAGGAGACAGACAGATAAGGGGGGGAATAGGAGACAGACAGATAAGGGGGGGTAGGAGACAGATAGGGGGGGTGTAGGAGACAGATAGGGGGTGTAGGAGACAGATAGGGGGTGTAGGAGACAGATAGGGGGTGGGTAGGAGACAGATAGGGGGGGGTAGGAGACATAGGGGGGGTAGGAGACAGATAGGGGGGGGTAGGAGACAGATAGGGGGGGGTAGGAGACAGATAGGGGGGGGGTACGAGACAGATAGGGGGGGGTACGAGACAGATAGGGGGGGGGGGGGTACGAGACAGATAGGGGGGGGGTACGAGACAGATAGGGGGGGGGTACGAGACAGATAGGGGGGGGTACGAGACAGATGGGGGGAGGGTAGGAGACAGATAGGGGGTGTAGGAGACAGATAGGGGGTGTAGGAGACAGATAGGGGGGGGTAGGAGACAGATAGGGGGGGGTAGGAGACAGATAGGGGGGGGGGTACGAGACAGATAGGGGGGGGGTACGAGACAGATAGGGGGGGGGGTACGAGACAGATAGGGGGGGGGGTACGAGACAGATAGGGGGGGGGGTACGAGACAGATAGGGGGGGGGGTACGAGACAGATAGGGGGGGGGGGGTACGAGACAGATAGGGGGGGGGGTACGAGACAGATGGGGGGGGGTACGAGACAGATGGGGGGGGGGTACGAGACAGATGGGGGGGGGGGTACGAGACAGATGGGGGGGGGGTAGGAGACAGATGGGGGGGGGGTAGGAGACAGATGGGGGGGGGGTAGGAGACAGATGAGGGGGGGGTAGCAGACAGATGAGGGGGGGGTAGCAGACAGATGAGGGGGGGGTAGCAGACAGATGAGGGGGGGGTAGCAGACAGATGAGGGGGGGGGTAGCAGACAGATGAGGGGGGGGGTAGCAGACAGATGAGGGGGGGGGTAGCAGACAGATGAGGGGGGGTAGCAGACAGATAGGGGGGGTAGCAGACAGATAGGGGGGGTAGCAGACAGATAGGGGGGGTAGCAGACAGATAGGGGGGGTAGCAGACAGATAGGGGGGGTAGCAGACAGATAGGGGGGGTAGCAGACAGATAGGGGGGGTAGCAGACAGATAGGGGGGGTAGCAGACAGATAGGGGGGGTAGCAGACAGATAGGGGGGGTAGCAGACAGATAGGGGGGGTAGCAGACAGATAGGGGGGGTAGCAGACAGATAGGGGGGGTAGCAGACAGATAGGGGGGGTAGCAGACAGATAGGGGGGGTAGCAGACAGATAGGGGGGGTAGCAGACAGATAGGGGGGGTAGCAGACAGATAGGGGGGGTAGCAGACAGATAGGGGGGGTAGCAGACAGATAGGGGGGGTAGCAGACAGATAGGGGGGGTAGCAGACAGATAGGGGGGGTAGCAGACAGATAGGGGGGGTAGCAGACAGATAGGGGGGGGTAGCAGACAGATAGGGGGGGGTAGCAGACAGATAGGGGGGGGTAGCAGACAGATAGGGGGGGGTAGCAGACAGATAGGGGGGGGTAGCAGACAGATAGGGGGGGGTAGCAGACAGATAGGGGGGGGTAGCAGACAGATAGGGGGGGGTAGCAGACAGATAGGGGGGGGTAGCAGACAGATAGGGGGGGGTAGCAGACAGATAGGGGGGGGTAGCAGACAGATAGGGGGGGGTAGCAGACAGATAGGGGGGGGTAGCAGACAGATAGGGGGGGGGTAGCAGACAGATAGGGGGGGGGTAGCAGACAGATAGGGGGGGGGTAGCAGACAGATAGGGGGGGGGTAGCAGACAGATAGGGGGGGGGTAGCAGACAGATAGGGGGGGGTAGCAGACAGATAGGGGGGGTAGCAGACAGATAGGGGGGGTAGCAGACAGATAGGGGGGGTAGCAGACAGATAGGGGGGGTAGCAGACAGATAGGGGGGGTAGCAGACAGATAGGGGGGGTAGCAGACAGATAGGGGGGGTAGCAGACAGATAGGGGGGGTAGCAGACAGATAGGGGGGGTAGCAGACAGATAGGGGGGGTAGCAGACAGATAGGGGGGGTAGCAGACAGATAGGGGGGGTAGCAGACAGATAGGGGGGGTAGCAGACAGATAGGGGGGGTAGCAGACAGATAGGGGGGGTAGCAGACAGATAGGGGGGGTAGCAGACAGATAGGGGGGGTAGCAGACAGATAGGGGGGGTAGCAGACAGATAGGGGGGGTAGCAGACAGATAGGGGGGGTAGCAGACAGATAGGGGGGGTAGCAGACAGATAGGGGGGGTAGCAGACAGATAGGGGGGGTAGCAGACAGATAGGGGGGGTAGCAGACAGATAGGGGGGGTAGCAGACAGATAGGGGGGGTAGCAGACAGATAGGGGGGGTAGCAGACAGATAGGGGGGGTAGCAGACAGATAGGGGGGGTAGCAGACAGATAGGGGGGGTAGCAGACAGATAGGGGGGGTAGCAGACAGATAGGGGGGGTAGCAGACAGATAGGGGGGGTAGCAGACAGATAGGGGGGGTAGCAGACAGATAGGGGGGGTAGCAGACAGATAGGGGGGGTAGCAGACAGATAGGGGGGGTAGCAGACAGATAGGGGGGGTAGCAGACAGATAGGGGGGGTAGCAGACAGATAGGGGGGGTAGCAGACAGATAGGGGGGGTAGCAGACAGATAGGGGGGGTAGCAGACAGATAGGGGGGGTAGCAGACAGATAGGGGGGGTAGCAGACAGATAGGGGGGGTAGCAGACAGATAGGGGGGGTAGCAGACAGATAGGGGGGGTAGCAGACAGATAGGGGGGGTAGCAGACAGATAGGGGGGGTAGCAGACAGATAGGGGGGGTAGCAGACAGATAGGGGGGGTAGCAGACAGATAGGGGGGGTAGCAGACAGATAGGGGGGGTAGCAGACAGATAGGGGGGGTAGCAGACAGATAGGGGGGGTAGCAGACAGATAGGGGGGGTAGCAGACAGATAGGGGGGGTAGCAGACAGATAGGGGGGGTAGCAGACAGATAGGGGGGGTAGCAGACAGATAGGGGGGGTAGCAGACAGATAGGGGGGGTAGCAGACAGATAGGGGGGGTAGCAGACAGATAGGGGGGGTAGCAGACAGATAGGGGGGGTAGCAGACAGATAGGGGGGGTAGCAGACAGATAGGGGGGGTAGCAGACAGATAGGGGGGGTAGCAGACAGATAGGGGGGGTAGCAGACAGATAGGGGGGGTAGCAGACAGATAGGGGGGGTAGCAGACAGATAGGGGGGGTAGCAGACAGATAGGGGGGGTAGCAGACAGATAGGGGGGGTAGCAGACAGATAGGGGGGGTAGCAGACAGATAGGGGGGGTAGGAGACAGATAGGGGGGGTAGGAGACAGATAGGGGGGGTAGGAGACAGATAGGGGGGGGATAGGAGACAGATAGGGGGGGGATAGGAGACAGATAGGGGGGGGATAGGAGACAGATAGGGGGGGGATAGGAGACAGATAGGGGGGGGATAGGAGACAGATAGGGGGGGGATAGGAGACAGATAGGGGGGGATAGGAGACAGATAGGGGGGGATAGGAGACAGATAGGGGGGGATAGGAGACAGATAGGGGGGGATAGGAGACAGATAGGGGGGGATAGGAGACAGATAGGGGGGGATAGGAGACAGATAGGGGGGGATAGGAGACAGATAGGGGGGGATAGGAGACAGATAGGGGGGGATAGGAGACAGATAGGGGGGGATAGGAGACAGATAGGGGGGGATAGGAGACAGATAGGGGGGGATAGGAGACAGATAGGGGGGGATAGGAGACAGATAGGGGGGGATAGGAGACAGATAGGGGGGATAGGAGACAGATAGGGGGGATAGGAGACAGATAGGGGGGATAGGAGACAGATAGGGGGGATAGGAGACAGATAGGGGGGATAGGAGACAGATAGGGGGGATAGGAGACAGATAGGGGGGATAGGAGACAGATAGGGGGGATAGGAGACAGATAGGGGGGATAGGAGACAGATAGGGGGGATAGGAGACAGATAGGGGGGATAGGAGACAGATAGGGGGGATAGGAGACAGATAGGGGGGATAGGAGACAGATAGGGGGGATAGGAGACAGATAGGGGGGATAGGAGACAGATAGGGGGGATAGGAGACAGATAGGGGGGATAGGAGACAGATAGGGGGGATAGGAGACAGATAGGGGGGATAGGAGACAGATAGGGGGGATAGGAGACAGATAGGGGGGATAGGAGACAGATAGGGGGGATAGGAGACAGATAGGGGGGATAGGAGACAGATAGGGGGGATAGGAGACAGATAGGGGGGATAGGAGACAGATAGGGGGGATAGGAGACAGATAGGGGGGATAGGAGACAGATAGGGGGGATAGGAGACAGATAGGGGGGATAGGAGACAGATAGGGGGGATAGGAGACAGATAGGGGGGATAGGAGACAGATAGGGGGGATAGGAGACAGATAGGGGGGATAGGAGACAGATAGGGGGGATAGGAGACAGATAGGGGGGATAGGAGACAGATAGGGGGGATAGGAGACAGATAGGGGGGATAGGAGACAGATAGGGGGGATAGGAGACAGATAGGGGGGATAGGAGACAGATAGGGGGGATAGGAGACAGATAGGGGGGATAGGAGACAGATAGGGGGGATAGGAGACAGATAGGGGGGATAGGAGACAGATAGGGGGGATAGGAGACAGATAGGGGGGATAGGAGACAGATAGGGGGGATAGGAGACAGATAGGGGGGATAGGAGACAGATAGGGGGGATAGGAGACAGATAGGGGGGATAGGAGACAGATAGGGGGGATAGGAGACAGATAGGGGGGATAGGAGACAGATAGGGGGGATAGGAGACAGATAGGGGGGATAGGAGACAGATAGGGGGGATAGGAGACAGATAGGGGGGATAGGAGACAGATAGGGGGGATAGGAGACAGATAGGGGGGATAGGAGACAGATAGGGGGGATAGGAGACAGATAGGGGGGATAGGAGACAGATAGGGGGGATAGGAGACAGATAGGGGGGATAGGAGACAGATAGGGGGGATAGGAGACAGATAGGGGGGATAGGAGACAGATAGGGGGGATAGGAGACAGATAGGGGGGATAGGAGACAGATAGGGGGGATAGGAGACAGATAGGGGGGATAGGAGACAGATAGGGGGGATAGGAGACAGATAGGGGGGATAGGAGACAGATAGGGGGGATAGGAGACAGATAGGGGGGATAGGAGACAGATAGGGGGGATAGGAGACAGATAGGGGGGATAGGAGACAGATAGGGGGGATAGGAGACAGATAGGGGGGATAGGAGACAGATAGGGGGGATAGGAGACAGATAGGGGGGATAGGAGACAGATAGGGGGGATAGGAGACAGATAGGGGGGATAGGAGACAGATAGGGGGATAGGAGACAGATAGGGGGATAGGAGACAGATAGGGGGATAGGAGACAGATAGGGGGATAGGAGACAGATATGGTAAAGGAGAAAAAGAGAGAAGTGAGACTAAAACATGACGTATAGAATAAGTGCGAAGGATTGTTAAACAACAGTGAGAGAGGGTGAAAGCGATAAATAGAAAGTTCAGATCTGGATAACCGAATAAGGAAATTGTAGAAAAGGGCTAATTAGCACAATTACAAATTGAACCTTTTTTTTCGAACTTCTTGAACCTACGGAAAAGTAAACCATGTATCTTGTCTGATTAAAATATATAAGACAGTAAACATAGGTAAACAAATGTTGATTAAACCAGTTTAAATATAAAAAACATCATGAATATAATAATAACAGTAGGCTAAAGAACTTTCATATTCTTATGTAGATTATCGCCCTTCATTCCTCCTTTTTAAAAGATAGGATCGCTCGATCACCGAAGATACATTTCAAACGAAAAAGTATTTTTCAAAATTTCATCTAATGTCGCTGTTGACTGAAACTAAATAATTTAAATTTCTCAGCTTTCGTGAGAGGATCATAGTATAGTATTTGTTCTGTTCAAAAATGTTGCAATAGTATTGTGATGGGTCTTCGTTAGCGTCTGGTGTTTAGACAAGATAAATAGGTCACAAACCTCTTCAAGATTTTTACATTTATCCCCCACCCCATAACGATATATTTTCAAACTACATGAACCGGAATATTTAGATAAATGTTTTCAATTTGAACAAATGTGGTACAATAATATTGTGGGGTCGGCGTTCGCGCTGAACGTAAATAGAATGAAAATATTTTAAGCAAAATAGCAATACACAAATCATGCTGACATTTCCAAGGGTCCAACTAGTTATAACTAGATAATTATTTCTATTCCGAGAACATAAATACAGAAGTTAAATGATTTCACCAAATCTACAGTGTCATCTCGTGTAATTTTAGAAAATTAAGTGAAGCAAAAAATATTTTTGAATTTAAAGGCGAAAGTAATAATTAATCTATTGATCGCGCTAAGTGCGATGTATTTGCGACTATAGAATTACTTGGTTTCATTTTTTTGTTCTTTTGAACATGGAAAGATTTCAATGCCAATTGGATTTAAAATATATTTTTGCGTAAAGATAAATTAATGCGTATCTAATTAAGATACAACTTAATTATATATTTGCATTTGCAGAATTTTATCTTGATAAGCTTTGAATTTTCATTTGTGAACGAGAATTCAGAAAATTACGAAAAGTATTAAAATGGCAGCTAAAATATCTAGTAGCGATCGATACTATTCATTAAAAGTTATTGTGACGACAAATACAAAAATGAGAATGTGTACAGTTTCACTAATCACATTTAATGAAACTAAAACGAAATTACAAAAGTAAAACAGAACCATCCAAGTCAAAAAGTCTAGTGGAACCGATTTAAAGAGAATGGTAAAGTACAGAGTAGTTAACACCTGAGAACTCGTAGACCAAACACTATGACTGAATTTCCTTAGTTTTAACGAGTGTAAACGATTTGTAATGGCTCCTTAAATAGTATAAAATCTCACACGAATCGTTTTCAAGCATTAAAATTCTGCGGGTTCACTGGAGAATCTCATTTTAATGCGTTTTATAAATTGTTTTTTTTATACTAGTCTTCGAAAAACTAATTAATTACAGCATTACTCCGGATGATAATGTATTACAACGTTGATATTTAAAAAAAACGAACGTTTACACGTGTTTTCCAATCTGTAAATAGGAGATGAATCTATATTGTAAAAAAAGGAGGATTTATTTAAAATTGTATGCGATCATTATGATATTTGGAAGCTAGGCGGTGATAATCTGACATTAAGAAAATATTACGCTTACAAGATATTTTCAGGCAAAATTATTACTCAGAATTTTATAGCATGAAAATAAAATAAAATTACAGACGTCACAGCTACTCTAGATTTGTTAAATAAGTATATAATTTTCAAGAAAAAAAATGATAATCTGTTCGTGCTCACGGAAGAAAGAAAAGGATTTGGCATTTGTGCATCAACATTTTTATGCGGATTCATATTAACATTTAATGCATTTCATGTGTTTATTGTTCATGATCCACCGTTGGGTTCGTTCGAAGAAAAATATTAAGTTAATTATGGCAGAAGCTTCTCTGTCCAATGGCGGAGGTGATGAAAAAATGTTCCCTATACAATCGTTTATGTTTATATATATATATATATATATATATATATATATATACTAGTATACCCGTCTTAGGACGGGTAAAATTAATCCCGAACAAAACAGTCTAGCACTCCTTTATGTCTCTTTACGATGGTTAACATCAATATACAATGGTTTTAAACCTTATGTCTAAAATCCTTATTCTTATTTTGATACTAGCAAATGGCTTTAATTTAAAGAAATTACAATTCAGGAAATCTTGTTTATAATTGTTTTTTTACTATGGTCCAAATTCAATGGTATTCTGAAATGAAACGAGAGCATGCTACCCCCGTGGATTAAATAAAGAGTTCCGTTCGAAACTCCGTCCAGATTCCCGAGTTCGACAGAAAGATTCCCGAGTTCGACAAAGTACACCTGAAGAAGGTAGGAGGTTACATCGGCAGAAACGTTGTTATAAAACACCCAATATGAGAACAGTAGTCCGAATATACCAAATTCTACGAATTATCAACCCTCATCTAAAATATTCGGAAGCACAATTCTGAAATATTTTTATTTTCTAAACAGGAAATTGCGAGCATATAACACTTTAAAAAAAACTGAAATTTTGGGAATATTTATTAATTGATGTTCAATACTTCCTGTTCAAATTTCACAAAAATCAGGTTTCTGAATTTCCACGAAGAACTTCCAGCCCATCTTTGCCCCATTCTGATAGAATTACATATAGACCTAATTCGACATACTTACGCATAACGTTCCAAAATTCATAATGGTATGTTAATTAGTTTAGCAGTAAATTCTATACGTAATGATATAAAAACATACGGAATATACATATAGACACACACACACACACATAATATATATATATATATATATATATATATATATATATGATAATTTTATTTACACAGACATGTACAAAATCTGCGACACTGGCATGTCGATGTTATCGATCAACAGTTACTATAAACAGATCTCATCAGGCAGAGTTAGAATCCGATCTTAACCTCAGATCATGATCTGAGGTTAAGATCGGATTCTAACTCTGCCTGATGAGATCTCAGTTTATAGTAACTGTTGATCGATAACATCGACATGCCAGTGTCGCAGATTTTGTACATGTCTGTAAATAAAATTATCATATATAAAGCTCTATTTTGATATTGAGCACTTTTTATAAACCCGGTTAAAATTCTCTGGATTACCACCCTGTGGATATTTTTCACCTGGATTATTACCATTATTATATATATATATATATATATATATATATATATATATATATGTGTGTGTGTGTGTGTGTGTGTGTGTGTGTGTGTGTGTGTGTGTGTGTGTGTGTGTGTGTGTGTGTGTGTGTGTGTGTGTGTGTGTGTGTGTGTGTGTGTGTGTGTGTGTAGGTGTGTGTGTGTTAAAAATACAAAATTAAAAACACATTAAAAAACTCATTAAAACGTTTTGCCGTTGTTCTACACATTTTAAATCTTAACTATTTTTGAAGACGTTCGTTGATTCGAAGGAAACCGGTAAATCTGTTCTTGTTTGACGATTTCATCATGTGTTTTATTTGTTTTTCCATCTGTCTATTTCACACATCCTGTTTCCACGGCATTTCATTTTAATACATACATATACATCTATATACATTTACCATTTTAGACTGGCGACCTCCTCGAGGATTAAACGCGGCAACCTCTCTGTAACTTAATTGCCATAACTATATTTTCATAAATTACTACCTAGCTCTACTCACGTATCGACCACTGTTGATGTAAATACTTAAAATTTATACACAAAAAATTACATCGCTTTATAACATTTCATACATGAAATAATATATATATATATGTTAGTATTGTAGTTTATATTTGTTTGTTCTGAAAGTACAAGGATTTGGAGAATAGACCACCCAAAACTCTTATTGGTTTTGTATTTGTATATTTAACTTGCTTTGCAAAGTCAAATACTTCTTATTCAAACCATTTTATCAGAGCTCAATCTGTTACCCAACGGCCACTTTTTTTCTAATATATTTTTGTATCCAAGTATCACTAGAGATGCACTTTCATTTTTCAGATGCACTTTCATTTTTCATTTTCATAAAGGAAGGAAAAGCAATATCGTAAGCGCAGATACACTTTATTTCATGGCATTTGTAACTTGACGCATTTACGTAAACACTCACGAGCATACACATTCTGAAATTAAATAAGCCAGAATGCCTCAATAAGTATATTTCATTTTGTATTAAAGCGGTCAACTTATCGTAGGGACTGAGTCCACCGTTTTACAACCATAAACATTAAATACATTTTATTTTATATTATAAACTCTTTCGTCGTGTTGTAGCTAGCAGACAAATATAGTATCTGTTCTGATATCACACTTCATTTTTTCTGTCCTCGGTCAGCGAAGGATACATTTTCTGGGGTAAGATGTTTATTTCTATCCCAAGCTAGAGTACCTATTTTTTGCAACTAGATTTTCCCATATTAAAAAAAACAATCTTGGGTCAGACTCTTTCCGCGTGCTGAGACAGATAAATAGGAAATCTATAAAACCGGTGATAAGCAGCGTGCTAATGTCAGAGGAGTTACTTCCCTTGAATGAATATACAGGTAGTAGAGACTATGTAAGGCTTTGTGCTTAATATGTGAACTAAGTGGGTCATTAAATCACTAGAGGTTGTATAAAATATTAAAACAGTTGACGTACAAAACTTCAAGGTAAGAAACTGTCAGAAGTGAAGATTTGCTTAAAAAGGTTTCTACTTTTTGTAAATTCCATTTTGATTTTTGTAAAATTATCTTTAAAAGTTTCTGTTTCAATATCACATGAGAAAATGCATGAAATTAAAAAATGAGGAACTGAAATTTAAAAGTGGTTTTAAGAGAAAATGATGCTCTATGGTTAAATAGTACCATTCGTGTTTATGGAAGGATTGAAAGGGGCATTTACCGAACGGAAGTTAATCAAACCATGTGATTTCCGGGCGGAGCCTCCTTTTTTTCCTCTATTTATTCCTATTCTTTAGCCGGCGAGACTTAAACGAGAAGAGACGTGTTTGCGCACCGTCCCCAAAAGTAGGGCACAGCAAGCGGAGGCCGAATATGTAGAGGAATCAATAAGCATTTCATCTCTCGCACACATGTGTATCTGCTGCATTTGAATCAAACTATTGTTTATAAACAGAAGATAGTTGGCGTGGTTTAGTATCAACGAACAAAAAGTAACCGGGGGTCACCACTATGGTAATGACGACAAAGACAATCAACTCGCGTGCATAAAGAACTTAATACACCCATCAGTAAGAGAGTGTAAATGACATTCTTTAATCGACGGGAAACGCTTGGTGTAAATATAATTTCCCTAAATCTGTTAAAATTCATGTATTTTTCAGACCTCCTCCCCCCCCCAATCCTTGAACCCCGCCCGTAAAATTAAATAATATTAAATAAAACGTAATATCATGATCTGCTGTCCTTATCTGTGAGAGAAACACTTTGCATTCTTCATTCAATTCCGAACAACACCGTGTAGCCCCACACATGATATATAAAATTGGGTTCAATGAGATGGATCGATGTGAAAACGTTCGTCTTCCAATTTTATTTAAAAATTTGATACTCACAAGTTTGATTAGGTTAAAGTTGAGATTGCTTCTGAATGTAAAAGAAAAACCGACTGAACGCAAATTACGCGTTCCGAGCAAGCACTATGTGGCAGTACCGACTTTTTAGTCAAATAATTGTTAGCATGAAATTTTTTTTATTCACATCTCACATATGATCCAGTTTTTCATCTAAGCCAGGAGCGAGCAACCTCCACCGGCGGCCGACATCCGGCCCGTGAAGGCTTAGCGTCCTGTCCGCCACCCTGCTAGGCTTTATTATTGCAATCCGGCCCGCGGACTTGCCAGTAAAACTCATATCATTTTGTGCCAGAAGTAAAAGTAGGTTTCCATTACGATTTACAGTGGTTAAAAATGTATAAATATCAGCGAGCGATGATGAATGTATATTTCATTTTTTCTTTAACTATTAAGAGATAAAAATAGAAATAGAGAAAGAGAGAGGCAAAGAGGAAACGAGAGACGAGGAAAGGGCATGAAACGCAGAACCTATGTGAGGTGTGTCAAAACGAATGCTGGATGAACTTGCTACTTCCCCCGTTATGTTTTATGATTCCAAAATGGCTCTTCATCGGCGCCTTTTATAACATCACATACAGAAGTCTCTTGAGAAACAATATTAGATTTGTAGAGTGTTCAATGCAATTTTTGTACAATTTATTCATGTAAACAAAATATAGTAATTCTGAGATTTCGTTTTTCACTACGGCCCGTGATCTTCCAAAAGTCTCATCTGGCCCTCACTCTGAAAAGGTTGCCCGCCCCTGGTCTAAGCCATACAAGTATTGCAGTTATATAAGTAAATCAATTGACTTATGTCAAGTAGTTTTAAGAAATCAAATAATTGTATAAATGAAAATTAACTTGTATTGGTACAATAGAAAACAAAAAGTGTGGCTTCTAGGACTTAAAGTGATCCACTTGTAAACCCCTGCCATTTTCTTCTTAAACTTGACACTGGTTTTTATTTCACTATTTTAAGTTTGTAATCGTAGTGCATGAATTATTTCAACCTATTTACTAATACGAGTGTGGACGAAAACCGACTTAGTAGACTTTTATATTGCTTTTATTTCCTCTCGTTTTTACACTTCAATTTCATGCGACCCCCCCCCCCAAAAAAAAAATGTCACAAACGTCTGTATTCCTTCCCTTAATAACATTTTGTATCAATAGAAAGTTATTTGAATATAAAAATAAAATATATATTCCGCAATGTTTTAATTAAAGCAACTATGAGATTTATCTTCTTGTACAGACTGCTTAGATAATTTGCATTTCTTAAAAAAAAAAAAAATGAAGAATGAAAACCAGTTTCTAATTGTTCTACAATAAGGTCTTAGTTTTTCATTCCTTTTTTCCAGGGTTTAAAAAAAGGACATGTTTTCCCACGCCGAAAGAACGCATGATCTTTCGACGAGAAACGTGTCCGTAGATAAGAGTTGTTTCGAATTTCTGAATGAAACACGGGATTAGAGAGATAGCACCGTACATGTAGAACAGAAATTGGATTAGGCTTTTCGGAAAAAAAGGTAACACCGACTAATCCGCTATTGATAATATTAGGCATTGGCTGAGAATGCATTGACAGCAAGATTACACGTTGCCAAACCCATGCAAGTGACGTAATCAAACGAATTACATTAGCTTTTTATAAACGTTGATGACAAATGTTTATTATCGTAATACGGTATATAACCCATGCACATATCTGCACAGCGTCGAGTATTCTTACACACACACGCATATATATATATATATATATTACATACTTCTATACTCTCACGAGAAATCATGATGCGCATGTATTGTAACAGTATATATAATATACACACATAACTAAATGATTCCTGAATTTTTGCATCACTTAATTCTTTTGAATAAACAGGTGGAGAAATAACATGGTTTTCGCTCTTACGATATCTTACATATCGCTTAAACTATCGTTTAGACTTGCGGTTTCTGATATAAATGACATATTCAGCCCCCTTGCAAACGGAACTATTTTCTAGTTCTTGTCGGGCATCCTTTGAAGTTTTCCACCTACAACAAAAGTACATTATTTTGCACATATGCTGAATATAAGAAAACTAGTCAAAAATAGAGTCACAACCTTTTATAGACAATGGTAGGTGGAGAGGCAGCGACAATGGTAACCAGACAGACAGCGACAATGGTAACCAGACAGACAGCGACAATGGTAACCAGACAGACAGCGACAATGGTAACCAGACAGACAGCGACAATGGTAACCAGACAGACAGCGACAATGGTAACCAGACAGACAGCGACAATGGTAACCAGACAGACAGCGACAATGGTAACCAGACAGACAGCGACGATGGTAACCAGACAGACAGCGACGATGGTAACCAGACAGACAGCGACGATGGTAACCAGACAGACAGCGACGATGGTAACCAGACAGACAGCGACGATGGTAACCAGACAGACAGCGACGATGGTAACCAGACAGACAGCGACGATGGTAACCAGACAGACAGCGACGATGGTAACCAGACAGACAGCGACGATGGTAACCAGACAGACAGCGACGATGGTAACCAGACAGACAGCGACGATGGTAACCAGACAGACAGCGACGATGGTAACCAGACAGACAGCGACGATGGTAACCAGACAGACAGCGACGATGGTAACCAGACAGACAGCGACAATGGTAACCAGACAGACAGCGACAATGGTAACCAGACAGACAGCGACAATGGTAACCAGACAGACAGCGACAATGGTAACCAGACAGACAGCGACAATGGTAACCAGACAGACAGCGACAATGGTAACCAGACAGACAGCGACAATGGTAACCAGACAGACAGCGACAATGGTAACCAGACAGACAGCGACAATGGTAACCAGACAGACAGCGACAATGGTAACCAGACAGACAGCGACAATGGTAACCAGACAGACAGCGACAATGGTAACCAGACAGACAGCGACAATGGTAACCAGACAGAACATGGTAAACAGACAGAACACGGTAAAGAGAATGAAAAGGACAGAGCCTAATGCAGAAAAAAAAGGATCACGGGAGCGAGAGTGATGGCCGTATAAAATAACGGGTTGACACAGCATACATTAAAAGGTGAAAGTAATTATATAGAAAATTAGAGATAGTACAACTTATTAGAGCAATTTAAATATAAGTTTTTAAAACAATAAAACTCAATATCAAAACTTGTACTTTGTGTGATTAAAATATAGAGTAAAACAAGCTCACGGAAACAACGTTGATTGACTCAGATTTAGTATAATATATTAATATTTTCAGTCTCCCATACTTACAACATGACAAATAGTATTGCATTGATCAGCGTGTTCGTACACAGGCGTGAAAGTAGAATCTACTTAAAAGCATCGGAAAATATGCAATGATTGTGAATATCTCAAGAGAGGCTTATTAAACAAGATGGTTGACGAATGGTTTATTCTGAGAAACATTGTAAACTCTATTCAGTTGTGTCCTACAATGCTCTTGTTTAAATGTATCAAGTATCAAACATCGAGAATTGCTTGTATGTTGAAGGTCTGAAACAAGTTTGATAAATCTCTCTTCGTGGGAAAATCGACCAACTTTCCTCAGAGTACAAAGATTTGCTTGTTTTGCCAAAGTTTTAGCAAATATTCTCCCGAGTTAACCCATTTCCTTGATTCATTATTTCTCGGAAGATGTTATTTTGGGGTGCTTGTGGATTGTAGGCCCGAAAAAAAAAAGGTTTAATCTTTAAGTTGTAGAGAGTCAAATAAGGGGGAGAGAACTCTAGTTTCAAGTTTTAACCACAATGTATCTTAACATGGATTATACTATTGTAATTATTCTAAAATAAAGCTTTTAAAAATGTATACGTGAAAGGAATTGTTTTCGAACAAATTGCATAATTTTACCCAGTGTAAAACTCATTTATTTGAAAATCTTTATTTCCCGTCTTCCATGTTTTTTCCCTTCCATTTACGTATTTTTTTTTCCTTTTTCTGTGATAATTTATTTTTCAAAATCATTTATTATTCAAAATCATTTTATTTTTCATTGGTGCCGAATGCGTTGTGATTGTTTTATTCCGAAATTATACTTTTACGTATACATTTTGTTAAACTTTATTTTAGAATAACTACAATAGTAAAATCCATTTTAAGATACATCGTGGTTGAAATTTGAAACGAGTTATCTCCCCCTTATGTGACACTCCTCAAGCTAAATATACATTTTTTTCGAACCTACAGTCCACAAGCACCTTGTTTTTATTTGTAAAATCACTAAAATGTGATTAAATAAATTAGAGTTGCATGTAATAAACCGAAAAAAGATAAAGATTTGTAAATCTTCGAATACAGAACCAGATAATACTCAGGCCATCTTTTGTATTTGTTAGAATCGGACAGCCAGGGAAACAGCACGTGACCATTATATTTTCAATACGAATTTTAGGCTGAAGACTACCATCTACTTGCTTACATCTTCCGGTTCTTGAAATCAGAAATTGACAAGCGGTGTGTATCCAATAACTGTTACTCATTATATTTTGGGTACGATATATTTTTTCTGGAGGAGGGGGGGGGGGCAATTACTAATTTCTTTTTACTGTTTTTCTTAACTTTTAACAAGAAAATCAGACTGTTTTTTTAATAATTGGAATTTATTTTTATTACAAATACTCAAAGCCAACGTTTTGTGGGGGTGAGCGTACTACTTTTTTAAGTGGTTACGTGTGGTTTTACGACTTTGCCACTTATACTTAGGGTTAGTGATGAAAGATATGTTAACTCTACGAAAGCTTTATAAAAGAGTTTAAAAATTGACGGTAAGAAATGATGAGGTACTGGTTTTAGATAAATAAACGCTTGTCAATTTCCGATTTAAAAACCGGAAGCCGTCACCGAGAAGACTTTAACCCTTGAAACGCATTTTATTCATATATTTAGTGCTCTTCTTAAAAGATCAGAAAAAATATATCTCTATTAATACTTTTTTTTTCAGAATCATGCCCCGTCAGCATTCAACTAAGCCAATCGAAGAGAGCCACTCAGTCGACCGCGGGAGGACGCTCTTCCACCATGGGATATTTTGATAGGAGCTTGGACACTCTTAGAAAAGTACTATTCTCTCCACGATCAGGGCTGGAAATTATTGTTGAAAAAGATTAAAATCGTATCAGAATTCACGTCGTATTATTCATCCGGTCATCCTAAGCCCTGCGTTGAAACCAACTATGAAAATACAAGATAGCGACTAATATCAAACCCACACAGTCAACTAATATACACTATTCTGATTTCTTGCAGTTATCAGCATATATCACATCACTAGATAATGGATACTACTGAATTCGGTTTATATATGCAGAATACAAACATAAAAGTAATCATTTTAAAATTATATTTTGTTGTGTGTAAAATAACATTGACAGTTCACGCAACGCTTAACATTTTAATAAAAGAGCAATTTACATGTTAACATCTCATTTATGCCGCTTTTTAAGAGATAAATGATTAAAAGCGCACGGCCATTTTATTTAATTAGTTTTTAAATTTGAAAATTATTTTTCATATTTTACGATATGAGAAAGTTCTCCGTTCAATTGAGCAATGCGTACCTCATAAGAATCTTAAGAACGTCTAAAAGAGGCTTAATAATACAAAATAAAAGTTCTTAGTCAATAATCGTCTATTTCGTATTTTAACCCTTGCACTACTCGTTTCATTTCGGATGTTTATCCGAAGCACTTATTTTTTCTCATTTATTAGTCTTTTGACATTCTCAAAATTGTTTTTAATTTTTCACTAAACCATACATGCATATTGGGATGGCCCGGTGGCTTAGAGGTTAACGACGTGTACTGAATACCCGGGTTCGAATCCAGTTCGTTCTATAGAGATACTTCTATCAGAACCAGCATCTGACCTTGTGCCTAACTTCCTGGAGAGAAGGAAAATAAATACATACATAAGGGGAGATTGAAAATAATAGATAGCAAGTGATGAGGCATCACCTTTATGAGGCGTCACCTTTATGGGGCGTCAATTCTATAAGTTATTTGCAAATTACGGCTGATTAGAACAATTAAAAGGGAAGGTTTTTAAAACATAACTCAATCCCAAAACTGAGGCATATTTAAACATGTATCTGTTAAAATATATAGGAAAATGCTTAATGGAAACAAACGCTTATCAAATCGGTTTTAGTATAATCTCATAAAACGGTCGTTCTTTAATACCACCAACATGAACAACAATATTGTATTTGGGAATATTCGGATGTGAAATGTGATATCTACTTAAATGCATTTATAGTAGAATAAAAACATGTAGTTTAGCAATTCAAAAAATGGTTTGTTTTGCTAATAGTTTACGCCAGTAAAATATTTATTGTAAGCATCGCACTAATTCTTGATTTTCGAAAAGACCTATGTTTTTTTAATTTTCATTACTCGTTGGATATTCTCAAAAATGGTTAAACAAGTTGTGCCTATGAAAATCGACAGAGTCAGATTTGTCGAGAAAATGTTCGTTTATCGCTCAAAGAGTAAAGTCTAAACTTATTTTTGCAAATATGTAAAAGTCCGTACGCCACTTTTTATAATTTAAAGTTGTTCAATAGTGGAGTTGTTACTCCATCTGACTACGTTCTATTTCGATCGATGCTAAACGTTATGAATTGAGTCATTTTTATCAAGTTAAAAAAGCCTGTCACGATTCTTATAGATTCAAAGTCGAAGTATTGGTACTTTAATAAAATGCGAAAGCTTGTAGATTATTAACAGAATGTCAGGGACAACGACGGTTTTCACTTAAGATCAAACTAGTTGTTTTTATTTCTCAAATAATACAGTATTTATTTTCACATGGCGCAAAGAACGTTTTCGATAACCTAATATTTTAAATGACCTCCAATATTTTGTACTTACATCTCATAAAAAAGTCGGAGTTACTTGCAGAAAAAAAAAACCCCGGAACCTCTAAACAATCAACCCTTAAATTTCCCTTAATTCATATATCATGTATCCATTAATTACTTCTTCCCAAATCAATGCAGATGTGAATCGTAGGTATTTACACTTTTACAGTAGTAGTGAGCGCAGTGGAAGCGCACATGGTCGAGTGGATCTTTAATGCAGTTATTAATATTCATTCATATTGTGTTCATACAGAAATATATACGGCTGTACTTTTAGGAGAATGTAGGTAAAACTTGGTTTGATAAAGACTAGTACACACGCAACATTCGAGGAATTTTAATATAATTCATTTATGTGTATATTATATACGCACACGCTTCGTGCGAGAAATGTGTCCACACTGCCAGCAAGGCAGCTACATGTAGCGCCGGCAAGGCAGCTACATGTGGCGCCGGCAAGGCAGCTACATGTGGCGCCGGCAAGGCAGCTACGTGTGGTGCCGGCAAGGCAGCTACGTGTGGTGCCGGCAAGGCAGCTACGTGTGGCGCCGGCAAGGCAGCTACATGTGGCGCCGGCAAGGCAGCTACATGTGGCGCCGGCAAGGTAGCTAGATGTGGCGCCAGCAAGGCAGCTACATGTGGCACCAGCAAGGCAGGTTTGCTTTAATACTTGTTATAGGCCGTCCGATCCCTTGTTCGCAACCAGACGGATACTAGTTTTAAATATTAATAGTATACTGCCACTTAGGTCACGGCACAAGGTATGAACAATCTTTTTATTTCAGATTCACATTAAATCAGTCTCTTCATAAGGTCTCGTACTTTTGTCATTAAAGAATTACGCGTCATCGATAATCGCCGCTTAAATTGGTATTTCATGTTTAGCCTTTTGGGTTTTACCACACACAGATTAGATTATATATATATATATATATATATATATATAATGAGGAAGAATGGAAAGGAATTAGAGAAGCAAAAGCCAAATCATAATTCAATTCAATTGCTCAGAGCAAGGTATATTCCGCAAAAAAGGCAATTTATTCAAGTTAAATTTTCCTTAGGCCAGGCTTGGATTTTCTATTTTCGCCGCACCTGAAGTTGTGGTTTCTTGGAATTTAACTTTGATTCCTCTCTCACAATCTTTCGGGCCTTTTAACGACCTACCTATCTACATCTCATTCTCTCCGCTGGACTTTTTAGCAATCGGACATTTGCTTGCATTCGGGCAGAATTTTGCCCTGTGTTTCTTCCCCCTACAACTTTTATTTTATTTTTTAAAATTTTAAATCTTGGCCTTTGCCAACTTATCTATCCCAGCGACTTCCTCTGATGATAAGATTTTGATCTTTGAAAAGCCTGGCTTAAGGAAAATTTAACTTGAATAAATTGCCTTTTTTGCGGAATATACCTTGCTCTGAGCAATTGAATTGAATTATGATTTGGCTTTTGCTTCTCTAATTCCTTTCCATTCTTCCTCATTCTACCTGCTCTATCCTGGATATTTAGCTGTATACTCTTCACAATAGGTTTTACTTTTCCTAAAAGTTCGCTTTTAGTACACCACTTATATATATATATATATATATATATATGTGTGTGTATGTGTTTGTGTGTGTGTGTGTGTGTGTGTGTATAGAGAGTTTGAATAACCTACTGGAGAGTTGGAATTACTTACAAGACACCATTCCCGGGTGTCTTCGATCTCTCAGAATAACGGTTTGTCAGGACAATCCGAAAAAAAGTGCTATACCCTACAAGTAAACTGACCAAATACTCAAAATAACAATAATTGAAGCCCAAATAACATCCCCTCGCCTCAGCTATACACTAGCTCATACGAGGTATAGTGCACCTTCTCCAAGCCATGTTGCCTCAAGTAACATAACTTAGCTGTATACTTCACCGGGCAAGATGGCTTCTTGTCATGGAATTCGGTAAGACCAAGAGACCAAAAGAAAGATATACTATAGCATACTTAACTGCTCAATTGGGTAGAGGAAACTGTATATAAATTTGTATAAATTTGGTTATTCGGACTAAATCATCTGGAGTGTTTTCATCTAAAACATTACAAAATAAAATAGGGAATGTTATGTTCTTAACTTCTTTACTAACTCAACGTTTGACAGATAAAGGAGAACATTAATGGAATATTCGAATATCTATCTATCTCATATAGATATCAAGTGTTAGTCCCATTAGGGGCCCCCTTGACTTTTAACCATTTGGACTGAAGTAAAGTTAAACATGAATGTTTATATATATACCAATATTAATTTTAAATAAATAATATTAAATTATTGTTACCTACATGCGCTAGCGTTTAAAGCTTTCGCTCTCATCAGTGCAGGGATAATAATCTCAGACGGTCGCACGATCTGAAACCATGCAGCATAATCAACTTAGACTCTGTAAGCAAGCGCTGTAACCATGGAATATTCCTTATAGCTACGTGCCAGTCTATTTTTAACTTCCCCGAACATGTCTCAACTTTTATCTTTTTGAAGGGGCTTATAACAATATTAATTTTAAATAAATAATATTAAATTATATATATATATATATATATATATACAGGGTGTCTCAAAAAAATGTACTCACTCGTAGAATGACGAGAAAACTTATTTATGAACATAGAGTGAAATGAAATAGCATCGAATACATGAGACAGATGTAATTGAAGAATCATGTTCGCAAATGTTCAAACTGATGACCATTATTGTTCAAACAAAGCTGATAACGCGCACCAAGGGATTCGCAAACGTCGCGAAACATGTCATTAGGAATATTTTTTTGAGACACCCTGTATATATGCTTTACAAGAAAGATAGTTGTCATAGAAACAGATAATGTTCGGTTAGATTGATATGGGGATGGGAAAATGGGAGAAATGTTACCGGGAAAGAGGGAAGGGAGAGAAAAAGGAGTCAATATGTAATATTCTTAAAAACAAAAGCAGAAATCGATTTGTTTTCCTTGTTTCTACGAGTATTAGCAACGTGCTTTTAGTCGCTCTCATCTCAAACTTGTACGCTTGCAAATTAATAGCGACAAAGAATTGTTTAGCGACATGTAAAAATCCTGCCACATTTTCCTCGAATATTGGAAAACTAAAAATAGGTTAAAAGGTGAAAATATTTTTTTTTTTTTAGTTTGTCTCTTTTAAATCACTTTTCGGAATGCATTAAGAAATATGTATTTTCCCGGTGAGGTATTCAAATTCGAAGATTCGTTCTTGGATTAAAAATAGGACGTCAACCAAACTGCAATTCACAAAAAGAAACTAATGGATAAATATTTCGCTTCGTTCGTCAAGATTTATAGTTGCTGAACCAGATATTGCAAACGGTTCATTGAACACAAGCTGCTTTTGTACTGAGATGTTGAAGAGCAGAGCACATACCCAATATTATTAGTGCGTATAGAAGACGATGGGCCTATGGTTAACTGTTTGTCTGGGTAATTCCATAAGTTAGATGTAAGAGTAATAATACAATTGATTTTCTAGTCGGAAAAAGCTGCTTCCGGGATCATACTTCCAGCTATAACAAAAAAAAGACAGTTTTCAATCTTTTAAGTTATTAGACAACGCTGTTATTTCATAGTCAAATGTATTCATAAGTAAACAAACGTGTTTGTCCTGAGCCGTTTATACTTACCCACTACTATTCTCTTTCTGTTGGTCTCCTTGTAAGGCTCTGTTTTTCTAGACATCAGCAGTGCAAATGGTAATTAACTTTTGTTTACGTCATTCGACGTCAACTCTAATGTCAGCAGCTATTTAGGGGATACATGCAGTGGAAATCTCTTAGACAAAGTTGTAGTAGTGAAGCCAACATATGTGTTTATTTACTGTCAATGACAGTCTCCCAATGGGTATTTAAACCCATATACCCGGATGAGCCTGCCATTACTTAGGGCATTTACAGCTATGCCATATCCATCAGCCAATTAACCACCGAACAAATACCTTGACTCAGCAAATAAAAGGACCCCCACAAGGATATCTAGACAAGAGTTGCCTGTCATATTCCACAACACACACACACATATATATATATATATTAGCTACAGAATTACTGGCGCTAATATTCTTGTGGAATATATGATCCACATATCCTCTCTTTCTAGCTATTAATTAAATAGTAGGTTAGACTAGTTGCACAACAAAGATTGAGTCAAATCAAGGGGATGGATGATATCTGATATAACATCAGTCATTCCCTGTTCATCCCAGCGTCGTCTCCAGTAATATTGGACTTTTGCTTACTATTTAACTAAGGCAATGGCAGTTGAAATAGCGTAAACATTGCTTTTTTTTGACTGTAAACATAGGTACCCTTACAGTTGGTATTAATTTTCTTGAGACATATATATATATATATATATATATATATATATATATATATATATATATATATATATATATAATTAATATATATATATATATATATATATACATACATACACACAACCAAAAAATAATAAAATAGCATTCACAACCGGTACTAACACCCTGTCACTCTTTAACAATTTATATACAATAATAAAAATCATAAACGATTAATAAATAAATCGATATATATATATATATTTATCGATTTATATATAAATTAATTGATTTATAACGAAAGAATAAAACTATAAAAAATGGCTCTTAGTAACAATAAGCGCTCGAAGAATGGCGCACGACACAACGCTAGGGGCCATACTCCACCAGTTAACACCTGAACACCGCAGAATTGCTCGCTGCGTCGAGACATTGACACGATAGATTGTGAAAAGGTCTTCACTGAAACCTGCATAAACAACGACTTGCTGCCGAACATTATATATATGATATACAATATACACCTACATATTACCTTCAGATATACACTTCCCGGATTGTAGTAACTGTCAGTGTCCTATCTATGTGTTGAATATAATATTTCTTGAGTGGCATAATATTTATATAAAGAAAACCGAATACGCGCCTCGTTTTCATTAAACAAAAAAAAACGAAAGTAAACGACACATCAGAAAACTTGCTAACTAAACCTAACGATTACTAACTAACGTTATCACCTTGTATCTTTTGTTTAGTACACTTTTTAAAATCCTGTTGTAGTTTTTTTATGTCAAGTCAGATACTCGGGTTACAAGACTTGGTACGACATACATACATCTGCATCATGAATAACACGTCAAACTAAACAACTAGTTCAATTTATTACAATTTGAAGCATGAATCAATCTATAAAAATGATTGTATTCGGAAGTTAATAATTCATAAACGGTAAATATGCCGAGAAATACACAAACAAAACGAGATTTATTCAATAGTAATAAACAAGACTTACATGTGGATCAGAAAATCGATAACATGCTAAACACGTGAAAGACGTGTACTGTCAAGTGAAGACAAGTAAATTTGAATATTGAAATGCCCATAGATAATCGTTTGTGAGGAGTATCGATGGTGCCAATCAATAACGATTATGTTCGCAGAATAAGACCTACGGCAAACGCATCTAAAAGCAATAAAAATAACCACTTAGATGTGTACGTCCCCCGAGATAAGCAGACACTTAAGAACGCACGGTCTAACAGGGTGAGCATGGAAGTGGTAAGAATTTCACATGACATTTAAACATATATTCAAGTTATATTATTTAAATAATTCCGACTACAGTTCTCATCTTGAATGTAATTCTCACAACGTTTCGCCCGATGTAACCTCCGACCATCCTAAAGTGTCCTCGTTGAACTCTAGAATCTATACGGAATTTCGATCGTAACCTTTATGAAATTTACAGCAATAGTTTCTCCTCGTTCCGCCATTAATAACCGGGTATATGTCTTGAGTCATCAGTAATTCTATTAGAGTATCACCCGTACTGAGGATTGAACCTTCAACCTCCAGAAGACTGTCACTTAATACTGATTATTACTTAGCACGTATATCCGTTACGCCCAATACCCTCGTGGAAACGTAAAAATACCATCCTAGATTAAAACAGTAGTCCGAAAAATCCAAATACAAATTATCAATCGTCATCTAAAAAATTCCTAAACATTACATACATTCAAATATAAAAAAGTCTTCATTATAATCTAAGGAAAATGAATAATAAAATGGGATTCATATATCGTGTCAGAAGGAAAGAAGTTTAGTGTTAGGGTTGCAGCTGGTCCAAAAGTGTTTTTGTGTACTGGTCCTGTTGAAGACAGAAATAAATTAGTCCTTCGGGAGATTCAATGAACTGACAGCGATGATATAAATTAAGTGTTGTCATTAATTTCTTCCAAAAGTTATCGGCTGCTTGGTGTAGCCTGTTTGTCCAATGCCTGATTGTTTAATAGATTCGTCAGCTCTCGGGCACTTCCGAGACCTGACCGAACCTTTACATCGCGAAGTCACGGAAACATGTTGCGTCATCTATAAGAGCACCAAAAAATGTCTGCATCTTATAAATAACGGAAATAAATTTGTGCAAATGTTTGAGTCGTGCGGTTCGACATTCAGTCTGGCCATCTGAGTTGCACGTCCTTTCAACGTTCCTGAGAAACACGTTCGCTTAGAAAGTCTGTCTAAAGTAGACACTACTTTACAAAAAGCAGGCTAGACCTAGTTTAATATTTTCGTGGCATCTTCCCTCGGAATCTCTATCCTACTCATGTTAACGACATTTGTCTGAACAGTAACGTGAAACAGTTGTGTGTGAGCTACCAACGCAAAATAAATTAGCGGAAGGTGTTATCTCACATTGCATATATATAATATTTAATTCTTATCTTAGCTTTAGAACCAGATAAATCCAGAAAGATAGAAAAAGACATTGGAACAAAAAAACACTTACTTGATAGAGCGAGGAGAAGTAATTTTCTTCGAAGAATGTAACGTGACGAGAGATAGAAAAAGAAATTAACATCTCCGATTTATTCATCTACCTCCCACAAGGTAAGATGTGACACAAGGTCGGGAAAGTGGGATTAGATAAGCCAGCGCTCGAGAGGTGAGCACTCTGGCTTTTTTTTTAAATAGCCTGAGCAGCCCCGTCAGCATTCCCCGGTAGGGGCGCCTTAGACAGTAAGCAATAAACTTACTCCTCCCCAAAGAGGGGAGACAAAGCCTGGGAGGGTGCACCTCCTAAAACTGCACAGGACCGGCAACCCCCAATAGACCGGCGTTAAACCAAGACCGAAAGGCCCGGACAATACCGGTTTTATTAAGCGGGGTAACATCTCCGAATTATCTTATAATAATGATTTGGAACTTATGAGATAAGGGTTGATTATTTTAACCATCCAGACTATTAATCTCATCTTGAAAGCTTTCTGGTGGCTGAAGGTTCGATCCTCACTACACAATATACTAAATAGTAATAAAATAAAACTAGATAACATTTCTACCCGGTCATGACTGACGGTATGAGAACAATCTACATATATAAAGACTTCAGAGTTCGACAAAATTAAACAAAAGATCGGAGGTTATATCGGGCAAAACGTTACGAATACCATCCAAGATGATTCCACAAGTCCGAATATTGCAAGTAAGAAAATCATTATATAACTTTAAAAAAACAACAAAAAACATTAAGAATGAACTCTATGCGAATTTGAACAATGGCTAATTGCAGTGCTCAGCGATAAAATAGAGCGTATTTTGAGAAATCTTAAAGCAAAAGTTACAAGGAAAAAGAAAATGAAACGATTAAAAAAGCGAATGAATGAAAATAATCCGTTGGCTCCGATGCTGAATGTGCTGAAAAATCTCATAGAATCGGGGTATTCTTCCGCCAGTTCTCCAGGGTTGGGCAAGGCAGAGTTCTGATAGATAAAGTGAAAAGTAAAAGACTTTTATCGCAGAATTATCTACACCCTCCTCCCGTTAATGCACTTCATTTTCTCCAGCTTGCAATTATGGGGAGACAATTTTTCCTTCTCTCCGCTTGGAACTCTGACAAGAATTATTCACGGACCCCTGAGATGTATGTTGGTCTTTTGCCAGTAACTGGAACGACCCTCCCCATCTCCACCCCCGGCGCGCACGTTTATCTGTTTTGATTTTAACGTAAATGAAGACGAACCGTTTACCCCCAGCGGCACTGATGAATCGGCGAGTGGTCTCAAATGGCAACAATAAACACAACTTTACATTATACACTTGCAGCCAACAAGACACGCGGGAGGTGCATTCTTATATCTACTCTTTCTCACTTTGTCAATTTACTTAGATATTCTTTTAGTCTATCAAAAAAATGTTTTGTTCAAAAACATCAATAAACCATTTATGTTTCACCAAACAATAATTACATATGTCGGTCTATTTTTACTCAAAGGGAACAAATTGTCATATCAAGGGAGATAACTTGTCTACCCTAACAATAAAGAAAACAACAGAAACATGTTTACTGAAGGGTCACCACTTATAAAGGCCAGTTGCCACTCGAGGATGATACTTAATGAGATGGAACGCTGCCGAGTTCGAAGGTGAAGAACCTAATGAGAAGATTGAGGATACTTAATGGAATTGACTAAGTTTGGTGAATTGTGGGGACTGAATATGACAGGAATATTTGGGCATTCATTTAAGGTTATCCTACTAATGCGAATGCGATAAATTACGTGTATAACTAGAAGGAATAGTATATGTTTTGTTAAATAATATTAACCGAAAAATAATTTAGTGTTAAAATCCACGTAGTATTACGCACGAAGAGCTGCGTAAATTACGGTTGAAATCTATGAAATATCGAGGAAATTCGGAAATAATCCTAAGTTTGTTCAATATCGCCGCCAAGTTTCACGTTTTAGATAGGCCGGAATGTGTTGAACGAAAAACGAACTCTTCACATGAAGAAATAAGCGATAACATTTACAAGTATTAATAACAAATATGTGTTAAAACTACATTATTTTTTTTACTTAATTTTTTAAAAATAAAATATATTTTTCTAATTACACCGACTTTGCTTCGTTTCTTCAGGTCAATAATTGTGTGTTTCTATCGTATCGTCCGACATTTTTTCCCTCAAGGCGATAAGTCTTTTAACACGTCTTGTCTATAATACTGATTAATAGATTGCTTTTTCTCAAAATACTCTACTTTCATTGTGTGTGTGTGTATATATATATATATATATATATGGCACAATCACATTGACACACCGGTTTCCGTTAGATCACCGAAGTTAAGCGACGTCGAGCCTGGCCAGTACTGAATGGGTTACCATCTGTATATGCTCTCTGCTTATTTCGGCATTGTTTCCAGTTGTCTTGAACTACTTGCCATTGGAACCAAGCAATGTCGACTCTGGAGACGTGTTGTTAGAATTGTGCAACCCTTGCAATTACAATTACATGCGCGGGCAGCCTCTGGTGGAGCACTCATACGTCGAAATCGACGGGAGAGTCAATCTCTATATATAAAACTTACTATTTTTTAAAAACTTTTTCTCTGTGGGTGCACCGTTAGTAGGATAACCATTTAAATACTCCGATGAAGTACTCGTAGGAACCCAACTTGACATGTTTCCGTCACATTTGATTGAATTTATGTGATTGTCACGAGAAAAAAGCCGATGTATTTCCGTGTATCAAGAACAATATTGTTTCTTTATATTGTTTCTTTATATTGTTTCTTTAACATCAAACACATTCGAAAAATGTGTTGCGATGAAAAAAATTTACGAGAGACGTTTGTACATTTTAGATTTTTTAGTTTAAGACAACATATTGATGAACAACAAATATAAACAAACAACGGAAGATTCTTCTCGAATGCATATAATGATACGTAACAATAAAGTTCCCTTTTCTCTTCGCCATCACATGGAATCCAGGAAATACAACTGAAAGACGTCATGTCGGGTTCATAAGTGTTGTATTTTCTTAAGGTAAGAAAAGTTATCTACCTTGATATAAGTTAATAAACAAGACTGGTAGCTGAATTTTTCGTAATCTATCTCTGTATTGTAGTCATTGTATAATGAAAGCTGTACTTTCATATTAATCGTGTTACGTGTCATATGTATGTATGTTTATATGCGTGTATATGTATGTATGTTTGTGTATGTGTATATGCGTGTATATGTATGTATGTTTGTGTATGTGCGTGTATATGTATGTATGTTTGTGTATGTGGATATGTATGTATGTTTGTGTATATGCGTGTATATGTATGCATGTTTGTGTATGTGTATATGCGTGTATATATATATATGTATGTGTGTGTATGTGTATATGCGTGTATATGTATGTATGTTTGTGTATGTGTATATGTCTATGTATGTGTGTATATGTCTATGTATGTGTGTGTATGTCTATGTATGTATATGTATATGTGTGTATATGTATATGTGTGTATATGTATCTGTGTGTATATGTATCTGTGTATATGTATCTGTGTATATGTATCTGTGTATATGTATGTGTGTGTATATGTGTGTGTGTGTATATGTGTGTGTGTGTATATGTGTGTGTGTGTATATGTGTGTGTGTATATGTGTGTGTGTATATGTATGTGTGTGTATATGTATGTATGTGTGTACATGTATGTATGTGTGTACATGTATGTATGTGTGTACATGTATGTATGTGTGTACATGTATGTATGTGTGTACATGTATGTATGTGTGTGCATGCATGTGTATATGTGCATGCATGTGTATATGTGCATGTATGTGTATATGTGCATGTATGTGTATATGTGCATGTGTGTGTATGTGTATATGTGTTTATGTATGTGTGTATATGTATGTATGTGTAGGGGGGATGGGGGTATATGTGGGGGGGTGTATGTGGGGTGTGGTTATGTGGGGTGTGGTTATGTGGGGTGTGGTTATGTAGGGTGTGGTTATGTAGGGTGTGGTTATGTAGGGTGTGGTTATGTAGGGTGTGGTTATGTAGGGTGTGGTTATGTAGGGTGTGGTTATGTAGGGTGTGGTTATGTAGGGTGTGGTTATGTAGGGTGTGGTTATGTAGGGTGTGGTTATGTAGGGTGTAGTTATGTAGGGTGTAGTTATGTAGGGTGTAGTTATGTAGGGTGTAGTTATGTAGGGTGTAGTTATGTAGGGTGTAGTTATGTAGGGTGTAGTTATGTAGGGTGTGTATGTGTGTGAATGATTTCGATGGAAATCCGAGTAAGAGAGCTCTATGTACATTTAAACAGAGCATCAATATATTTTAAATGGGGATAGAAAACTAGACACACATTCGGGTTGTATACATGATAACTTATTTCAACCTAGATCGGTCTCATACTGTGTATAACCAATCGCATTCAGAACATCAATGCGGTTTTGTATACATCTAATCAGACCAATCTAGGTCGAAATAAGTCATGTGTACAACCCGAATGTGTGTCTAGTTTTATTACTTCCTTATATATATATATATATATATAATTATGTTATTCAATAGTTTTGTCGATATTAACCGTAAAGATAAATCTTTAAAAAAACATAAAAATATGTGTATGACTTGTAAATGGTTTAACATATCTTAATGCTAGTTATCATTTTTTTTAAAATTAAATAGGTTCATATTAAAGATATGTAATGTCAGTTTTTAATTGTAAAATACGAACAGTAGATAGTCGTCAGATATCTGGTAGTTTTTTACTTTTTGGTACAATTTACGTCAGTCGACGTTTTAAAAAAAATCAATGAGCCCCGTTCCTGTGGCTAACCCTTGATCTCTACATGAGATACATAGATATTCGAATATTCCATTAAAGTTCTCCTTTACTTGTCAAACGTTCAATTAGTAAATAAGTTAACATTAATGTTCCTCTCCTTAATCTACTAGTTTACTATGTTATAGGATACCTTTTTGTGGTATCTTGGTATTATCAGATACAAGAACAATAATTCATCTAGTCTGGTGGAGGATCTAGCTAATTGCTGTTACGAGAGGCTACACCACTTGAGGAAAGTGCACCATTCGGCATATAAACAAGTATTGGTTAGCCATATAAGCTTCAAACACTATGTTATGTTGAATATTTATTCAGGGCTCACCTGTAGGGTGATGTATCTTCATGTAAGGTTGTCCTGACAAACCCTTGTACAAAGAAACTGTAGACACCCAAGGTAAGTGTATTGTAGGCATTGAAGTCCTCCCCCTTATGTGTGTGTGCATATTACATTCTTTAGGAAAATATTTCTTTTATAAACTTCTGCATATTTTATCTTCTAATTCAAATCATTACATTGCAAATTCCCGTGGGTATGTCTTTTTCATTGCTGCACACAGCAAACATGATATATTTTTCACACGGAATATATAATACAAAGTTAATTAAATTATTTTAACATTTCCCCAGATATACACTATGTCTAAAATGTCTAGAATACCAGAGAAACTTGCGAAATAATTATTGGCCTAAATTAGAAACTATTTTACTCGTGGATAATTCTAATTAATGTGTCTTCCGATAAAACACAAAAGAGAAAAACTGCCGTTTTTTGTGGATTCCGTTGTGACTCATTATTCGTCCTGATTAACATGAGTCAGAGACAATATACAGTTTGTACATCTACATATCTTATCTGTCCGGGAAAAAAACATATTCCCTGGTCTCAATTGGCAGACGATATGGAAATAGTAGCTGTTAGATGGGAATAGATAATAAATATTGAAATTTATTTGAGTAAAAATATAAAAGGAAAACTGATATTCCTGTAAAGTTGCGCGTCGATATCTTCGGCGACGAAACGGTCTCTTGTCGCAGTCAAGTTTATCTCGTCATACGACGACATTGGTTTGGTTTGGTAGTTTTGTTTTACGGCATATCAACCCTTTTTGGGTTATTTAATGCCGAATCTGGTCATTATAGTAAAAGTTTTTATGCTTCAAGTTCTTTATATCTTCAAATGTTTAATCATCGTTTTTGGTTTGGTAGTTTTGTTTTACGGCATATCAACCCTTTTCGGGCCATCTAATGCCGAATCCGGTCATTATAGTAAGATTTATGCTTCAAGTTCTAAAAATAAAATAAAAAAGGGGAGGGAGAAAGGGAGAGGGGCTGTTGTTTTTGTTTTTGGTTTTGTAGAACATAATTAAGTTTTACAAAAAAAAAAAAATAAATAAAAACGTCAATGTAGGTGAATTTTGTCTCAGGGAGCCACAGGGCAGCCTGATCTGGTATCACCAGGACGACATTGGTGAATATCTATTAGTTATGATCAGAGTATAGAAGGCTACGGTGAGTCTGAAAATCGGTGGAAGAGAAATAATAGCGATTGTTGTCTACTCATTGCTTTTTAGTTTTACGGCGTATCAAACCTTTTTTTCAAATAGCGAAACGCTGATTCTTCAAAAGAAATTAAACATTTTGCGTTTAATACGAGTGGTATTCAACCGACAGGGAATTTGTAAGTTTATACCTTTTGCCAATTGAAACGATTAATCGGCTTGAATTTGATCAGTTTGCTGAATCAATGTATCGCGTCGTTAAAACTTACGAAAATATCGATAGAAACCATCATATAGGTTGAACCGCTATGATGTTAGTATAGATAGTTGTCTCAATATGATCCTTTTCTCTCAGTTAATGTATAAGTAAGGCGAATCATTTTTTTTAAACAGAAAAGATGAGCACAAGCATGTTAATAAAGTAGTGACGCGAGGTAAAAGTGAGGAAAGAGAGAGAGTTGGAGGGGGACTTTAGGGGGAAAAGAGGACAGAGGGAAAGAGAGAGGCAGTAAGAGAAAAAGAGGGTGACTCAAAGGGGAGGGGAATAGTAGAAGGAATACAAAAAGAAAGAAATGACTTTAAGGTAGAGGGAGTGGATCTGGGGGTAGAAGAACTCTGAAAGGGAGTCTAAGGGTAGATGGATTAGAGGGAGGGAAAAAGATGGGGGAGAGAGAAGAGAGTAGTGAAGAGAGAGATAGTGATGAGAGAAAGATAGAGAGAGAGCGGTAACGAGAGAAAACGAACAAGAACGAACGATATATATATACACATATATATATACATACATATACATATATATATATATATACATATACATATATATGCACATACATACACATATACACATATATGCACATACATACACATATACACATATATGCACATACATACACATATACACATATATGCACATACATACACACATATATGCACATACATACACACATATATGCACATACATACACACATATATACACATATACACACACATACAAACACTAGTTAGGGGATTGGTTGTTTTGTTTTACGGCAGACCAATCATTTTCGGTTCATTTAATGACAAGTCCAGCTTTTTTAATAAAGGTTTTTAGTTTCAAGTGTTTTTATATCGTCAAATGTTTATTTATATTGTTTAGATTTTTTTGTTGTGGCATACCAGCTATTTTAAGCTACTTTAACTCGAAAATTTGGTAATTTGGGTAAAACAGATGTTATGCTTCAAATGCTTTATATTTGCAAATATCTATTAATGCTGTTTTTTTTTTTTGTTGTTTAATAGATGAAAAGTTTCGTTTGTTATTTTGTTTTTGGTTGTTAAGGAAAATGTGTTGGTTTTGCTGTGGGCTTGGCAGAACATTGAGTTTGGTAAAGGGAAATGAAAAAAACAATATCATCAATGTTTGGTGCATTTAGGCGAGGAAGCCAGTATTTTTAGACAGCCTGATCTGGTAGAACCAGAAAGTTAGCGAGTAACACACTGCCGGACGAAACTATTTAATATGTATAGGGGAAGGTTGAAAATAAATTAAAAAATCAGAATAAATTCAGAAAACAAATTTCAATATTTTCTGAAGTTGTTTTTTTTTCTATACAATTCAAATCCTTTTCTTTTCAAACTTATTTTGGAGACGTATGTTTTATTTATTTATTTTTTTTGACTCTTCCGATCGAGACGTTATTTTTTATAAATATTAGTGCGAACACCAGCGAATCGTAAATTTCCGTCCGTTGTGTACCAAATAAAGGCATCCACCTGAAAACTATATTTTTCATTTTACTTCGAGTCCTTGCATTTTAAAGTGTCACGGTTTAGACATCGCCATTGGTTAATAGTTTTCCTTTAGAACTCGTATCATTTCGTTTCTTCAGTTCTGATATCTGGCTTCTCTGAATCCGTAAAACAGATTTTAAATTTCCAAGATTCTGAATGCATACGGTTTTATCGAACTTTAAAACCTATTTCTTTCCCTACTTGTCATGCCTTCCACCCATGTTTTGAGATGATTGTCAGAAGTGGCAGATGACTGCTCAGCACGTGTTAAATAATCTGACAGCCGGAGTTATTTTTATCCACGATGATAAGTTGACACGAATCGTTATTTCTAATGGCACTTATAAAACAAAACAAAAAAACAAAAAAAAAATCGATGAATTCTTTCATGCGTGAAAAAGTCTTATTTTGCAGGTTTCTTCTTAAAATAAGAGAAAACGACTCGTTCGCCTGAGTGTGTGACGAGAAAGACATTTACAGCAGGATAACACGTTGAAATATTGTGTTCACGGTAATATGAGCAGGAAGCCAACCCCTAAATATGGAATGCGCATACGAACTTTGTTTTAATGCTACTCCATAGTAAAATAGTTCTTTTTTTTCATTTTACTTCAGTTGAAGTTCTCAGAAATCAAGGTACCCTTTTGCTGGACTACATTTTTCATATTGAGTGTTATCACAACGTTTCGACCGCTGTAACCTCCGGCCTTATTATAGTGTATCTCTTCGAACTAGGGAACATTTCGGTCGAACTCATGAATTTGGATCCGTGGCGCAGTGGATATCGTACTAAGTTTAATTTAATTTAAAGTGATAGTCATCTGAAGGTTCAATCCTCGTTGCAGGCGATATGAAGAACTGCGAATTACTGAAAACTTCTCCCAGTCATGGCTGACGGAACAAGATCATGCTACCCCTGTGAATTAAATATATGGTTCCAGTCGAAATTCCGTCCAGACTCCAGAGTTCGACAGAATGATTCCCGAGTTCGAATATATACGCCTGAAGAAGGCCGGAGGTTACAGCGGCCGAAACGTTGTGATGATAGGACTCAAGATGAGAAAAGTGGTTCGAATAACCAAAATTATGCAAGTACATAATATTGACCTGAATCTAAATTTCCTACTTTTCTTGTACCGGTAACATACATTTTTGTCTTTCATATATATATATATAATTGTTATTATAATGCATATATTCGTGACGCACCGACTTTATATGCTACTTGGTATGCATTA
>OY744540.1:83155711-83180711 GCA_963556195.1 Sepiola atlantica
ATACCCCATCCCCACAAACAAAACAAAGTTAAAGAAACTTATTTTAAAAGAAAAAGAGAAAGGAAATAAAGTTGATTAAGTTAGTCATCACAACAATTTTACTAAACTCATTTTAAACACATAGCCGGGAAGGAAAATTGACACCATATTTATTGACTTTTCGGGACGGCTCGTCTGTAGCGAAATGTTCCGAAATCTGCAATCTGAACGAATCGGAAATATTTGTGTTGATATGCGTCATTTTTTTGTAAAACCACCCAATGTACTTTCACTTCTAAATGAACGTTGCAAACCAGTTGCTAGTTTGTTTGGGAATTTTTATTAGATGACGATTCATAATTGGTAGTATTCGAACATCTGTTCTTATCTTTGATGTTATTCTCACGACGTTTCGGCCGATGTGATATCCGCCCTTCATTCAAGGAACTTAATGTCGAAACCTTTTATTCAATGCACAGAAGTGCATTGTTATCGTCCCGTTAGATATGGCCGCGCATAAGTCTTGAGTATTAATTGTGTTCTTCCTATTTCAGATCGAACCTTCTACATCAAGACTTTCTCTTAGAACTCATTAGTTGTCATTTTATCCGGTGCACCACAGTTCATGGCTACAGGCGACATTGATATAATTAATGGTTACTTAAGATGTGGTATACTTCAATCAGCCATGACCGACCCGTTTATGGCTGAATAAACGCGAACAGTTTATTCAAAATCCCGCACAAGTTTGACAAGTAGAACCTGAAAAAAGTAGATTAAATCGGTTGAAACCTTGTGAAAATAATTACTAGGATGAAAACAGTTTTGCAAATAACCGAAATACAGAGTTTCTGGTACTTATATAAAGAACGACCCGCGTTTCCGGGAATTCGCGTCGTAAGCGTTCGGACCGGTTACGGAAGTGGCCGAGAGTTGCCGAGGCGAAGTCTGCCAGACGATAAATTCAAGAAAAGTTACAAATAACAACACTTATAAGAAAATAAAAGTAAAATATAAACGATTTATTTTGGACATTTTCGGGATTAGGATTAGGGAGTAGGGTTTTTGTTTAGGTTTATGCTAAGATTTTTTTTTTCATTCAGACGTTTCCAATAGAAAATCTGTACAGAAAATAAAACTAGACAACTGGTCGGGAAGTTTTTTTTGTACGGATTCCATTGCGCTGAACGCAGACGACGACAAACAAGTAGAAGAGGAAGAAGTCGTGGAACAAGCAGAAGACACGCTGACACTCATCGTTAAAATTCATTTTTACCGCAAGTTATCGTCTGCCTACTGCAACCTGATTGGCTAGTAGTTTCGGCACCTCTCGAGCGCTTACGTAACCTACCGAACGTTCACGACGCAAAATCACAGAAACGTGAATCGTTCTCCACATATGTACCGAGTTTCGAGTTATTCTCCATGGAATCACTATCTTTTCCTGCAATTTATTCAAAAATTAAAAAGGTTTTCATCTATCAGAAAAGCTAGACTTTTCCCCAACATGGAACAGTCATCATGGAAGAAACTTTTGTGAAAGTAGTATTCGCACAACTAATAGAGTCTAAAAATAATATAGTTTTAAATATATTTGATAAGATCTTTTTTCAACTCAGACATTAGAAAGAGTAAAAATATCAATTTTTTTTCTTCTGATGGCTGACGACAGCGGCCAGTCTCCTATCAAACATCATTACGATGATCACGTTCGCAGTTATCAATCAACTTTCATAATTTGAAAATTAGCCGGCTTCAATCGCTTATATCCAATAATTTAGATGCATTGTTCGCTTTATTGCTTTCTACAGAGAAGACTAGAAAGACAAATTATACTTACCGCTCGGAAACGAGGGAATTAATCAGTGTACAACCGGAAACATCATTGGGTTAGGATATACTGATGCATCATATTGTATTCAGACAGTGTAAAATATATTGATTCAAACAGACTGGCTCGCCTGGCAGTTAAATATTAAAACAAAAACACTAGAAATAAAAGATATATTAAAATACTAAAAATTCCATTATTATCTCTTCTAACATAAACTTAGAAGAGTAACTTTCCGTATTCAGACACGTGTTCTAATCTAATATATAAAATTATCTCGTCGGAATTAGAGTTGGTCATCGACAGCAATTAATGTGATGAAGCACTGTTTGATTCTGACTAGTAATTTTGGCGGTTTTTCGTTGAAAACATTTCCCTTTATGCAAAAGTGTTTTTTTTTCCCCAAATATGACTTAGTTCGGCTCGCTACTTTTTTTTTTAGGGGAACTATCCTCATCGTCACCGCCGCGAAACTCCCAGAATACACGTTCGCTTTGCACCGGTTTTTACGCTTATTCGCTACAGACAAAAAACATACTATCTGATGTGCTTTAAAATGATACTTACACTGCTTAGATAATTGTCGTCACATGGAGACTATATAAATGGGATTGACAAGTCGCTTATGCCTATTAAGATAAAATACAGTGGATTTTCATTAAAATCTGGCATTTTTTTCTTATGAAAATCATATCGCAATTTTAAGACGATAGCTGAACATACATCAGACTTGATTTAGTCAAAACATCAGGGGTGGAAGTACAGCCTTATTAAATTTTACCAACCTTGTTACTAACAAGATAACTTTTGCCAAATAACATTTACATAAACAGCCGGAACACGCTTAATGAAAGCGAGCCGTGGTCAAACAGAAAAAAGAACACTCACCGAGGAATTTATTTCGAACGAAGTTAAACGATTCAAAAACTTTTCTATTTTTTCCCCGAGAACTGTTATAGTCATTTGTTGTTTGAAAGGCTCGCAGTCGTCGGTAAACAGTCAATACGTACATTGTTTGGCGTTGAGGTTAAAATAACAGGTATCCTCTGTACATCTTCCATCATCCAAAAGAAAAATATTTTACACTTTCTATTATTGATAGGGTGCAAATATATCTAGAAAGCCACATATGGCCATGCATGAAGTATTAGTGTCACATCTGGTCTGATGCACCATCAACTAGTATCTCTCTTTTAGACACGGTAAAAAAAAGAATCGCTATTCTAATAGGTTCTTCACTATCAATCAATCTCCAGCCCCTGTTCCATCGCTGCAATATTGCATCCTTGTGCTTGTTTTACAGTATTTCAATGAAATGTGCTCCGATGAACTTGCTGCTCTGGTACCCCCTCGATGTAAACACTCGAACAACCCGACAATCAGCTACATCCCACCCATTCACTGTGGAGGTCCCCAAATGCTGGGCAGCCTTCTACTCCTATAGCTTCTTTCCTCGAGCTGCCAGCCTTTGGAACTCCCTCCCTGCCCCCTGTTTGGCCGACTGTATTGACATGCAGAAATTTTAGACTAAAGTGAAAGATCATCTTGCAACACAGATCCTAATTTAGGATGACCCCCCCCCCCAAAAAAAAAACGTTCACCCTAATTCTCAGTAGCTCTTTACGTCTACAGTGCCAACTTTCCTTGTTTGGGGTGAACTAAGTTTTTTTTTTTAAATATGTGAACAGTTATCGCATTTTTTTGCTGAATTTTTTTTTTCTTACTCGGAAGAATTTAATAACTATTTCAGGAGACAAAATAGTCCGTGATAACGCACCAAAAATCTATTTTAGGTTTTATCTTTTAACGTTATTAATTGTTGACTGCCAACATTTCTGTTGTTTTTTTTTTCTCGCGGATTCCGATTCGGTAAACGCTTCGTTTGTTGTCGGCTCGTTCCGGAAAGAGTTCAGTTTGGTCAAATTGTGTAGAAGTACCAAAATGGAACCGTTGACATTTCAATTATTTATTTCATTAAATCTATGTTAGGTATATTCGGACTACTGTTCTCATTTTGGGTGTTTTTATCACAACGTTTCGGCCGATGTAACTTTCGAGCTTCTTCAGGTGTACTTTGTCTAACTCGGGAATCTTTTTGTCGAACTCTAAAGATTCCCGAGTTTGGTAAAGCACACCTGAAGAAGGTTGCAGGTTACATCGGCCGAAGCGTTATGATAAAAACACCCAAGATGAGAACGGTAGTCCGAATATATCAAATTCTACAAATTATCAACCCTCATCTAAAAAATTCCGAAACAAATGTTATTTTAATTGATCAAATCCTATGAAATTAAATAGTTTAGATTACAATTCTATTTCATAGTAAATGCCATGAGTGAAATAGTTTAACATTTTGAACCTGCAAACAAAAATAGCTCGTCATCTGACGTCTATTCATCTTGTTCTAAATATTCCTTAATTGCATAGCTGTAATCGCATAACTTTAATATGTAATAGAAATAGTTTTCTATCAATAGTACCTTCTTTTAAAACAATTGCCATAGTATTTTAAAACAGATTTTTGCAATGTATACTTTCTTATTTAATCTATAAATTACTGTTAATATAAACACAACTATTGAATATATATAGAGGAAGAGAAGAACACTACAAATAAAGACCACCAAATATTAATTTATGATAATCTGTTTAAACCAGTCTTACAAATTAGGCATTTATTAAATTTGGAATTTTGTATTCGAACAAATGAAATGTTTTGTTATACTGAATTTTTATTGTGTAAAATAATTCAAATTTTAGGGACAAACAACACGTACTTGTTTTTTTTATTTTAAGATTTTCCTATTGAAACAGATTCATGATCTATCTTGAATTTCAATCTAAATTATATTAAAAAAAATATATTCACCTGCAAAACATTATCACACTTTCACCTGGAAAACGAGATCAACAAATCCATCCGTATCTTTTTTAAACACCATCGGGTGCGAACACGTACGTTTAGAAATGACCTGAAGAAAGATGATTAACCAGTAATTATCAACCTCTTTCTGTCTCACCCCCTACCACACTGATCAGTGATTTAGAAAAAGCTATCCAAGCGAATAAACATATTATTGTCGTCAACTGTTTTGTAAACTTGGTCTTTTTTTGAGGTACGTACACACCTGTTTGTAAGCGATGTTTTCTTCAGTCTGGCAGGATCATATCGCTTACAGTAAGAAGTAGCTAAAAGGGTGTATTTTGGACTTTCATGTCTGTCAAGGTCGAAACGTAAAACTAGGAGACTACTCTTCCAATTTATTGCGCACAACAAGCAAGTGCATCATATGTGTTCGAAAACGCCATAACTTATGGGAGAATGATGGGGTCTAAATACTTTTGATAGCCTACAAAAAACTCGACCGTTAATAGTATAGTGAACTTGTGGATGGGCAGTTAAATCACATTGTTTCTAAAAACTTGAATGCTAACGAACTCATAACAATGATAAACTGCCCGCTCATCATGTGATCCATCAATCTGTTCCAGGTTGTTGAGGCATTTTTATGTCAGAAGAGATTTGTCAAAACTGTCATGTTATTACACCCTCGGCACATTTAATTAGTTTTTCCTTTTTTTAGTACGTATTTCCAAGGAGACGCGAATTCTAATTGGCGTCATGACATTTGGCATGGAAATTATTGCAAAGTGCCTTAATATTTGGTCAGTCAGAAATCTTGACGATATTTAGTTTGATAGACAGGGCTTGACCCAAGGGTCACGTCGGCCACATATGCAAATAGCAGAGAGCGGATCTGTTTATTTGGGTCAGAGAACTTAACATATATTAGAGAGAGAAATCTAGTTAGGCATAGCTTAAAAGATAGGATATATCGCGATTGTAAGGTTATATGAAGGGCGTTTAAATCCCTATGCATGTATTAGCCAGAAGAATTTATTGAGATCGATGCACAATATAGCAACGATTTAAATTACGTGTGCATGTGATCGCGTGGTGTTGGTGACTTGCTAGAATTGCAGCCTCAACCTCAAGCTACACGATCGCTAGTGAGCGATCCTGAAAATAAACACATTCTGCTAAAATTGCTCTTTAAGAATAAAAGACTTGTGCCACCCTCCTCAAAAAAAATCATTAATTACACCAGAAATTAAAATATTTCACGAGATTCACATATTCTGCAAAAACAATCTTTCCGAATAACAGTTTGAAAATATATATATATTTTTTTTAACGTAGTTCACCCCAAACAAGGCAGGCCGCCACTGTAGACGTAAGAGGCTACTGAGAAGAAAGAAAAGGGGAGAAGGTTGGGGGGGTAAACCTTAACTGGGATCTGCGCAGCGAGATGTCCATTTACACTAATTTTTACATTTCTGCATGTCAGTACTGTCGGGGAAACAGGGGGCAGGGAGAGAGTTCCAGAGGCCAGCAGCACGGGGAAAGAGCTATTTGAGTAGAAAGCTCTCCGGCATCTGGGGGCCTTCACAGTGAATGGATGGGATTTAGTTTATTGTCGAGTTGGTCTAGTGAATTTACGTCGATGAAACAGATGTTTTCTGATATACATTTCTTAATTATTGATAGACGATTGTAAATTAAGGAGAGCAGAAAGTGGATCTCGCTTTCCTTAATTTGTCCTTAAATTTCACGCGCAATGTTTCTGACAAAGGGGGAAAAATTGCTGTTTTCTGGGTCAGAATCTAACACTTATAGTTGGCAATTTTTTTTATATTGAAGTATTACATTTTTTGCTCCTTACATCAAGTGGCTTCATGCTTTGTCTGGAACGACTTCCATTAAATAAAGTTGTTAGAAAAAGAATAGACTTGTGATTTACATACGTTATCTTATATACAATATTGTTATAGTATTAAATATTTTTCATATTTCTAATTTAATCTACACTGAACATGCGCTGGTTAAATACGAATTCTAAGATATTCGCCGAGTAGACCCATTAGTAAATAAAATGGTCAGTTGAGAATAACAGAGGATGAAAGGTCAGTCTGGGTCAACTTTAGTCAAAGTTGAGGATTGTGGGAATTAATAAAAACATATATGACGTCACATAGCTCATAAGTGTGATAGAGATCTGTCCGTTTGGGAGCACGCATCGCATAGACGTGCAACAGGATAGGGCCTGTTGCAATACGATTGCACTGTCTCCCAAACTAATCAGTGAGTGGACTCAGTTTTGTCTCAACTTAGTCCTGTTCAAATTATAAATAGGAGTTTGGATTTCAAGACAGCAAGTCCCGAGTCAAGATTTGTTTAGTTAGGTTGTTTTCTTATATGACATATCGACTCAGTTCAAATTATTCAATGCTGAATTTAGTTATTTTGGTAAACCTCTTTATGCCTCAAATCCTTTGTATTAAAATATTTATTTATGGTGTTTCGTTGTTTTACGACATATCAACCCTTTTCGGGTTATTTTAATGCCGAATCCGATCATTTTGGTAAATATGTTGATGCTTTAAGTTCTTTATATCTTCCAATATTAAATTATTGTGTTTAGTTTGATTGTTTTGTTTTACGGCATATCGACCCTTTTCGGGTTATTTTATGCTGAATCCGCTCATTTTGGTGAAAGTTGTTATGCTTTTAGTTACAATATTTACAGTTTGGTTTCGTTGTTTTGTAAATAAAAATTGTTTTTTTTTTGTTTTTGGCTGTGCTAAACATCATCGAGTTTTGTAAAGATTAAGGAAAAAACCGAATAACATCAATGTTTGGTGCATTTTAAGTCAGAAAGCATAAGACCGTAAGCCTGGAGGGATCACGTTGAACACGTACATCGAGAACGTGCAACTTTCGAGACAGCAATGAAATTCGCGAACTTAAATGTTTCTGTAACGATTAACTCAACCCGACCTTCTGCATGTATGCCGAAGCGTTGAAACGCTGCATTACGATGGTACAATAATGAAATGTAAAATCAAACTTCGATTCGTTGGTTTTTATAAAATTTCAAAGTTTAAGTTGAAATATATTACACAAGCCGCCATGTACGTATATATATTTTTTTTTGGGGGGGGGTGCAAAATGGGTGCTCTTATCGATCCTGAACCAGCTTTCGTGACGTTCGCCTCGGAAGCGTTCGGCTGTTCTACGCAAATGCCCGAGAGTTGACGAGTCGATTTGTACCAGACGACATTTTTTATACGGTGCTGCGTCCTATGATCATAATGTTTTGCTATTTTTTTGTTAGGGTTAGGAATTTTTTAACGAAACAAAGAAAATAAACCATATCTACATGAATTTTTTTGAGAGAAACAGGAAAAAAACATAGCGAGGTTACTGTTATAAAATGAATACTGTATTTTTATTAACAAGGACTTTTTTTGAAGAAAAAAAAAAAATTACCAAAATTACTTTTATCACATATTTTTTGAATTTTATTTATTTGATGATACTGCAGTGCAAAGCTGTTCGTAATTCATTTTGGGTTTATTTTCTTCAAAAAAACTTCCGTACAAAAAATCCGTCTTCGAAAGCACTTATTTTCACTTTGTAACAAAGTTATCGGCTGCTCGCTGCTTCGGCTCGTCAACACTCGGCCGTTTGTGTAGAACAGCCGAACGATTCCGAGTCGAAAGTCACGAAAGCTGGTTCAGGATCGATATCAGTACCGCAAAATGAAATGGAAACATTAAAAATAAAACAGTGACGTATCTAATATACGATATTTACACACGAAAATGTATATTGCAATTTCATTTTAATTACACTTTGATTTTATTTACTTAGAAAGCAAAACATACCCTTTCTCTACCCTACCACTATACCTTAAGTATAGAATGGCAACGACCCCCCCCCCCGTTCTCCATAAGAAAAACTCCCCGAATGAACAACGAAAGAAAGTGATTATTAAAAAAGAAAGTAATAATATTTGCAAAATAATACTAAACAAATTAGTATGTATAAAAGTAAAATAAAAGAAATCCGAAAAATCAAAATACATACAATTTTATATTTGAAGAAATTGGCGCACTTGATGTATTTTGAAGAATCAAATTAACACTTACCGGCTCCAATAACCTATTGGCAAATATTGCTTTAATGAAGATATATTTATATAGAGAAGTATTCACTTTACAACTGGCAGCTAATGAGAATTCATAATGGACTTGCCTAACTTGGCATAGTGGAGCACACCGGCTTCCATATAAACTGGCTTTTTAGTTACTTGAGGTATTATCTTGCTGTTCAACTGGTCGTACAGTTGAGCCCTAAGTAGCAATTCTATATAGAAATATTCCATAGATTTGCCCTGTCATCGCTGCAAAAAACTAGTTGAACACATTTGGCAGGCATTTTTTAGTTTACCGTTTTAATCTACCCTGTCATTCTTCTTGGTACTACAACATCCTGAGTTTTCGTTTGTAAGATACAAAAAAAAATATATATAAAAATATATATAAAAATTATATAAAGTTACATTTTATCATATGTCACATTTTATTCACAACCAACTAGACAATATTTGTGACGCTCTTGCAGTAACCGCATGTAAATCAAAGTGGTTGCAAGTTATTTTGAACGCATTTAAAATCCGTAGCATGTTTTTAATTGTTATAAAGTTTATGAAATTTGTGGCATAAAAGTTATTTTCTTTCATGCTGCGATAGGGTTAGGGTTATGTTTAGGGTTTAGGTTTAAGGTTAGGGTTTAGGTTTAAGGTTAGGGTTTAGGGTGAGGATTTAGTGTTTAGGGTCTAGGGTTTTTAACGCATTTCAAAATGTTTTTATTAATAAACAAATTTATCTCCCTTGCCAAAGTATAAGCGAATTCGAAATAGCGGCGGCTAAGAAAAAATAAAGTTATCTCCATCAGATCGGTTACTGCTTATACAAGAGCGCCATATTGTTTTAGCCATCCATTACCGTTAACTGGGTCTACCAGGGAAAGTATTGCGCAACAAAGGTTATTCTTTGAATGAAGAACATTTAGGTTTTTATCTCTAACAATTTAAGAAAATTTATTCCAGCTTTTCATAGATTTTTTTTAAATGTGAAAAAATAGTCCCAAACCTTTAAAATAATGTAATGTTTTTACGAGTACTATTTTAAAATGACCCGTGTCAATCTACACTTTAAGTTATAATTTAAAATGCAATCTTATCATTCCTGATGCGTAGTGCCTAGCAATATTTAACAATTCAAGAACCTACAAGGTCGCTTTGGCGCGTTTTCACTCAGAGTCGCATTGAAAAAATGGGCTGTGCTTTCATAGTTATTAAACAGTTTAAAAGAAACAACGGAACAATGCATATTAAGTTGTTTTTAATCAATAAAAACTTCAATAAAATTCAGTCTAGAAGTACTACATATTTTGATAATTCACAGGCGAGCGTAGAATTAATGTAAATGTTTATAAAAGGCTTTATTCTACGCTCGACTGAATTATCAAACTACTTTGTACTTCTAGACTTAGGGTTCTATATCGGCCCTAATGGTTTTAATTGCAATTTACGGGAATTCCAAAAATGTTCAAGACGTCACCGAACACTCATTTAGTATCCAAATGGTATTATATTCCCACTAACAGAAACATGACAAGGCCTGAATGTGGGAATAGAAAAATCAGCGTACCAGAAGTAGTATCTTCTAGCTCCACAAAAATACCTGAGCAGCCCTGTCGGAATCAATTCAGTTATCGTCAACGTTTGTCACGATATACTTACACCTGACAAATATGCATGAAGACGACCGGCGTATATAACGACAGAAAAGTCGTAAATGTTAATCCTAGTCAAGAATACAGTTTTAAGTATGCAACCCGAATCTCAGAAAACTCCGAAAACAATTCCGGATATATTAAATTTCCCCACCTCAGTCGTAAAAAAAGTAATAGTTCTGCCATATTTTGCTCTCATGAAAATGGTAAAAAATGCGGCATCAACGCAGTATAGTTAATCAGCGAGAAATCGAAAATGAAGCATACCATTAACTTTCACCAAACGCCCTAAAATTTAATTTTATACCGACTTGTATAGTTTTACAGTTCTGAAACTAAATTGTTTTATTTCAAAAACGAGTTACGGGTGATGGTTAGTGGTATCGTAATACTTAGTATTTTTAAGCCTGAAATGATCGTCTATCTCCCAAAAAATCGACCGCTATTTGGGATTGACTCGTGTTCGACTAAGTGAAAGTAACGAAACAAATTTTGAAATAAAATTTACTAGTTTCTGAAAATCAAGACAATAGGATCAATAGAAAATTACATTTTTATGCGTTGATTGTTGTGGTTCAGAATGTAACTTCCGGCTGCTACTTCGCAAACGACAAAACGGTTTCAAGGCAGAAAGTGGTCACCATGATAATTCACATCAGAAAATCAAGCGTTTTGATTGAATTGTGATGGTATCTTTTGTTTATTAAATTGTACAGAATACAATGTTAAGAAAGGCTTTCTTAATAACGTAATTATTTATAAAGCCATTCTTTATCTGATGACTGGGGTGTTAACTATTCTGTACTTCCACTGAACAATTTTATTTAAAGATACTGTAAACATTCAATTGTTTTTCTTTTTACAGTTTTGTGTTTTTCTTTTACAATAACAGTTTATGATGAATTATATTAAAACTATTGTATTCATGCAGTTTACGTACCGGGCTGAACTAATAACATTTAAAAAGCCATTCTTAACATAAGAAGGGAGGCTTTATTAACTTTTCTGTAATTTGACCTAACAATTTAATAAACAAATAACGTAAAAACTGAATTAAACTTGAAAATCTTATCTTAAAAGATAATTCTGTCCGTAATTGCATCAGCACCAAAAATAGAGTTTCTCCATCATTTTACGTTATCTGAGACGAACATTATCAGAAGGGACCCTTTTTACCTTTACACCGTCTAGCTGTCTGCGGAGCAGAAACCGAAAGTTAAATTTAGTACCGAATCTTAACCATAGCTATTGTTGTATATTTTCTTTATTTTCGATTTCTATGCTGTTGACTATACTGCGTGATTTCTAAAAAGAGAACACAATTGGAAAATTAGGTGTTTTGTGAATGGTGTGGCCTACCGATGGGAGTTGATGCATTCTGGGGTGGGAGGTGTAATGTTAACACCGGAGGCGAACAGGGCGAGTTTGAAGTGGGTGGTGACAACCTATGCCACCCTAAAAATTTAGGTTCTGCCATTCTCTTGCGAGGTGCTTTTAGCTTGGTGGATGGCGGACCGTGCACCTTTGTTCCAGCTGTGAACGCCATCCTCAATATAGAACATTATTACCTTGGGTGGGTCGCTAAAGAGCATTTCTATTTGGCAACCTATCCCGACTGCTGCCTCGACCCCCTTCAGGGTACAGCCAAGAAAATACATTTTGTTTGAAATACATCACATATATTTTATATTTTTCTTAAGTTTTTACAAAATGTAAACCAAATAAACAGGCATTTGCAAAACTCAACCTACAACTTAAATTAGGGTTCAAAGTAAAACAGTTCGGTTCAAATTCTGTAGAAGCACCGAAAATTATTAAATAATGTAAACATTAAAATGTGTGGTGTTTAATAGGGTAAACATATTCTAATTTTGTTTTGGTGGATTAGTATTGATTCATGGTTTTGATAAATGGGCAACGGATGTTACTAGCTAAGTTATGTAAAGTTAGAAATGACCGACTTCCCATGTCTCGCATTTCATTTATGCTTTATTATGTTAATAAATATTCCAATGCTTCTACAGAGTTTGAACTGAACAAAACCGACTTTTTATAAAACTAAGCCTAACACTCTGATTTAGTTAATTTAGGGTTAGCAACAACCAGCTCGGTTCAAATTCTGTATGAGTATCAATGATTTTTATATATTTTTACTATCACACCAATCGCACTACCTTTTTTTTAGGGACGGGGGGTGATTACAATCTGAAACATATCCGCACAAAAGTAATTAAAAAAATATCTCATATCTTAGAGATGGGAATTACGTTTCTATATTCATTTAATGTAAAATGAGCACCCACTTCATGGCCACCTGCGATAAATGCAGACCTGAATCCAATTGTTTTAAAAATATTTTTAGTACACGGTTACAGAAAAAAGAAACAATCATCATGTTCGGCTGCGTCACTTCCATCTACTTTTAGATTTAGTTTAAGGTTAGGTGAGATATACATACTGTATATCTATGCAAAAACAATCTAAAAATTTCAAGTGTTTTCAGCGCTTAAAAAAAGTTCTCCATTATTATTTATTTAAAAGGTTTAATTTTTAAAGCAGAAAAAAAAATTGGATAGATAAAAAATAAATTGGATAGGAAAAAAAATTGCTTTAAAAACCCACAAAATTTTTTTAGTTGTACACGTTCAAACAGTAAATATAGTTTCGGAACGTTATTTTATCGTAAAAAAAAAATTAAAAAAAAAAAAAAAAAAAAAAATCACAAAATATAAGCTTGTACTGATATCGATCCAGAACCAGCATCCGTGACGTTCGACTCGGAATTATTCGGCTGTTCTACGCAAACGGCCGAGTGTTTACGAGCCGAAGCAGCGAGCAGCCGATAACTTTGTTACAAAGTGAAAATAAGTTCTTTCGAAGACGGATTTTTTGTCAGGAAGATTTTTTGGAAGGAAATAAACCCAAAATTAATTGTGAACAGCTTTGTACTGCAGTATCATCGCGAGCAAGTACAAATAAATAATAAAATTTAAAAAATATGTCGTGATAAAAGAAATTTTGGTACGTTTTTTTTTTTCTTCAAAAAAATACCTTGTAAATAAAAATACAGTATTCATTTTATAACAGTAACCTCGCTATGTTTTTTTTTCTTGTTGTTTCTTTCAGAAAATTCATGTAAATATGTTTAATTTTCTTTGTTTCTTTTAAAAAAATCCTTACCCTAACCCTTAACCCTAACACCTTAACCCTAAAAAAAAACCTAAAAAAACAAGCAAAACAGTATAATTATAGGACACAGCACCGTATCAAAAATGTCGTCTGGTACAAATCGGCTCGTCAACTCTCGGCAGTTTGAGTAGAGCAGCTTAACGCTTCCGAGTCGAACGTCCTGAAATCAGGTTCTGGATCGATAAAAGCACCTATAACTTAGTAAAACCACACCTCCACCTATCTCGTATAAATTCTAATTTTTCTCAATAGAATTAAACAAAAAAATGATAACATCTCCAATTACGGCTATTTGGCCAGGAAGTGGGTGCTCATTTTACGTTAATTTTATACAGGAAAGTGATCCCCTAATTAGAAATGTTTCATTTTTTTTTTCATTACTTTTTTGCGGATATTTTTTCAGTCTGTTTACGATGACTGTGATAATAATGACCATAGCTTTTTAAATTATTAAGAAAATCAACTTAATTTCTTGTTTTGACGAAGATTATTCAACTTATTTCAGAGGGGCGACACAAAATTGTGTACTTCTGCAGTTTACGGACCGTGCTGATATAATTTTATCATTTATGAACCTATTCTTAACACGGGGAGAGGAAGTCTTTGTTAACTGTTCTGTACTTTCACCTAACAATTCAATAAAAGATACCGTAAAAATTGAATTTAACTTGAAAATCCTATCTAAAAAAATAGCACAGTGAAGAAGTACTCAACTTTTGGTGCTTCTACAGTATTTGAACCAAACCAACGCGACTTTTGCCAGATAAAACCTTAAACTTAAGTTAGGGTTGAATAACAATTCGGTTCGAATTCTGTCGAAGTACCAAATTATTTTTGACACAAATGTGGTAACTGAATCTTCACTAAATTCGAATAAAACATGAAAAAGTAGTTTACTTTAATGTCGCTACTAACTGACTGTTCTGCAACGGCTCGGCCATTTTACGTTGATCCTTAATTCTCGCACATATTAGAACAACATATACCAGAAGCATTTTAAGTGATAAAATTACATACCTTCGCTCCAAACGTAGGCCTTTGTGCATTCCACTTAAACTATACTTGTCTCACAGCGTTAATTAGCGATTTGTGTTAAAAGTCGCAGCATTTTAAAACTCTTGTTTCATAGAATAAGGCGAGTTTATTACTTTTATATTAGGTAAGTCAGCTCCTTATCGGACACACGAACTGCGAGTAATATCGTTGTTTGCTAGCAAGTCTAGTACGCTCGTATAGGTGGGTTCGAACCTGGCTGGGTCCTAGACGAGTAAAATAGGGTATTGTAGACGGGTCTATATACTGCCAGAGGATCCCTACCTACACGCTTGCTAATTTACGTTATTTGACGGCAGACAGTATTTTCTTACATGTTGTATATATATATATATATATATATATATATACACTTGATTATTGGGGAAGTGGTAGTTTGATCAGTACCATTGGAGAGCCATGAATATTATAACTGTCCTGTTTTTAAATCTCCGAAACAGTTACATGGTAAACAGCTGATGATCCCCGTGTTTATATTAGACGCTTACGTTAAGGTCTCCTGTTTTTGTTTCACTGTTAGATACTTAATCCCCCTTTTTATTTGATTGACTTACTATTATATTTTTTTTTAATGAATTTTCCAAAGAATGTTAAGTCTGCAATATTTTGGATTTAATTAGTTTCTCTGGGAATTTAAACTGCATTTTTATTCCTTTTTGTTTAAAATAACTCAAAGCTTCTTTAAACTATACATATATATATATATGTGGATATATATATATGTGGATATATATATATGTGGATATATATATATATATATATATATACATATATATATATGTATTAGAGAACATTGTTGCTTATACCCTTCTATGTGTCCCCTTACTTAGACATGCATATATCTTAATTCTTCTCTTTCAAAGTTTTCAAATGTTTACTTGAGTCTGAGGGTTTCGAATCACGTGACCCTCTAAATTATATAAATTAATTCTTACCGCAACCAATGTTCGCCCTCAATCCTTCTATAATTCTTGTAATATCTCTCCCCTACCTAAGGATATTTTAACTCCAACCGCCACCCTGTTCCACTGCCGCAATCTATTTATATCTCATAATTTATTGTTTTCATAAGCGGCCGCACGTTTAAGCTCACCCGCCACCACCAGTTGTTTAAAATATTTTGTACTTTCTTTAGACACTCATCCTGAACGTGTCTTGAAATAAAGACGAAACGTTGATTAATACATAAATAACATTTTTTGGTTTTCCTCTTTCTATTTTCATATATATATATATATATATATATATATATATATATATATATATATATATATATATATATATATATATATATATATATATATATATATATATATATATATACGGTAGTACTGTCGCTCTCTTCTGGGTTACAAAATATACACTTTATGAGGAATTACTTTCGCATCGTACCGGGATATTTGACAATTGATCTATTCTTCTGATTTTGTTTTTGTATAAATTAAACTTTTTCGGACATTCTGTTCTGATGAACTTTGATGTTTGAAAACAATTTATGACTTATAATAAACATTGGCATGAGTCAGCTGTAAACAACACAACATTATTTATATTATTTATTCGCAACGTAATTTGACAATGATTTAAAGTGTTAAAACTACATATATATACATCTATACATATGTATATATATATATATATACACGTATGTACACCTATACATATAAATATATATATATATATATATTTATATATACACACACACACACACCCATATATATATATATATATATATATATATATATATATATATATATATATATATATATATATAAATATATATATAAGGTTATGAAAATAAATATATTTATGGCAATTAAGCTACACAGAGACTTACGCGTGTTATCCTTGTAGGGAATTGTCATGCTAAAATGTACGGGGATGAAACGCAGAAACCTCTGTTTAGTATAATTGCCATTAATATATTTTTTATAACTTACTACTTAGCTGTACTCACGTATTGAGCAGTGTTGAAGTAAATACTGATTGATTGATACATAAAAGATTATATTTCTTTATAAAATTTTGAGTGGATACATTAAATAATAATAACATATATATATATATATATATATATATATATATTCACAATATATATATATATAAATATATATATATATATATATATTTGCCTTCACAAATCGGTATAAGAGCACCATTTTGTATACTACTCTACAACGTAGCGATGTTGACCCAACGGGTCACGGGTCGTTTTATTCACTTATAAAACTTGGCCGTAAGAATGAAAACAGCTTTATTATCTGTTGTCTGGCATAAGGCACCTATGAATATCTGCTTAAGTATCTTTCGTCGGCAGAGATACATCTGTCTTCGATCAGAATTCTTTTTACTCATACTTATCCAAAGCTTCGATGCCATTATCCAAGGTAATTTGTGTCTCACATTACGATCAGACCATCATAAAACTAGTCTTCTTTCTTGTTGAGTCCACACCAAAACCGCTGTATTGTGAGTGCCTTTATTGACCAGGCTCATGTCAGCTCTGGTTTACATGTCTATTTATCGACTTTATACATACATTCGTAGCCTTTATTGGGAATTTATTTGATGCAAAAAGACTACGATCGGACTTGCTTATTTCACTTTGACTGGAACAATACGGAAAAGTGTATTTTTGTTAAATATTTCGACGGTATTCAATGCCATTATTTGAAATAGTTTTCACTTAATGAAATCAAATTATCATTGATCTGGAAGGTGACGGTGGTTAAGTGGATATCAACACAGACTGAATTCATGGATGTTCCAAGTTCGAATCAAGTCGGTTCCACAGTACCACTTTCACTTAGGGATGTTGGCAACCTTCTCGTGGTCCTTACCGTAAGTATCCGATGTCTTTCCAGAAAGATTTATAACTAGAAAAACATGGGGAGAAACTACTGCCAACACCAGAATCATCTGAGAAGAAGCGATAATTATGAAATGTCCCATTTTGCCATCTAATTTACATATTGTATTCTTTTTCATCTGCGTCCGGTTGATGGTCGTCATTTGATCTGTTTTGATGACGTATATTGATGTCTTAAATAATCTATCCGGTGTTTTGTATATTCGATTTAAAATAGAGGAAAATCTAGTAATTTAATGTAGACAACCCGTTAGAGACAAAGAAATATAAAGAGTTCGTACAATAAGAAAGTGCAGCACGTCTTTAAAAAGTTCTGCTGAAAGAAGTGTTGTTTTTTTGTAAATAAAAATTGCGTACACATTTTTGTTTGTTTCGGCCGGCGCTCCGTGCGTGTACGCGTGTCTAAATAAAATATACATGTAAATGTGTGTGAGTTTTAGCGTGCTTGTTTTGTTAGTGAGAGAGTGTTGAGTTTAGCTTTGAGGGTCGTACCGATGTGAATCGGGTATTGAACCATATAACCTGAATAAAGAGAGGAACTGTTGTGTTTGGGTTTTCATGGTGATTTGATTTTTCTCAATCAAAAATCGATACGTAATAATAACATTCATTGCCTCTGCTACTTCGAGTAGTACTACTAGGAATAGAACATATACTACTAGTAGTAGTTAGAAAACAGATACACGTCTTTATTTTTTTACTTTGGGTACGACCTAAACTTTTGGTAGTGAGGCTTCGCTTTCAGAGCTTACAGCAGTTTAAAGTCACCGTTTTGTTATGTTACTCTCATATCTAATCTAACCACAAAGTAATTTGATATAATTCCATAGGAAAACATTATATAACTTTTTCATACTAAGTAACCTTTTTCTGATAAGATTTGTCAAAATGCAGATACCTTCAATATTTATGACATTTTGATAATAATAATCAAGTAACAAATACTCACCGAATTTCAGTTTCTTTTTATAATTTAAAAGGGATTTTATAGGCCATCATAATGTCACAGCCTTCCATCTTAAAATTAAAAGATTTCAGATTTGAATTAAATTCAATGTATTGTCATAAGACAGAATTACAGCAAGATTATTATAATATTACATTCGTTTTAAGGCGCCTGAAACCAAGGGTTACATTTTAGACATTTTCTAGAATCAAAATAATATCGGAAATATTGAGTAAAATTAGGATACGGACTCTAAACATAAGGTTTAGTAGCATTATGTTTTCATTCTTATCTTTGTAATGGGAACATAAAAGTGGTGCAACACTGTTATGTTCAGAGAATTCATTTTATTCATCGTGTGATGGATATTCTAAAAACAATTTGTATAAAAACCTGTGTGTGTCTTTGTCGGAAAAGAACATATAGAACCGAACAACAAACTAACATCTGATTTAACATTTCAAATTCATATACAAGATATAAACACATTAAAGGAAGGCAATCATTTATTGGTCCGTTGTTATCTCCATTGTCCAATTAACCGTCGCATGGTTCGACCAAAAAGAGAAGTTATACCTGCTCGCTTAGGCTCCACCTGCACGAGCCCTCATGAACTCAAACGCGCTGGGCTTCAGTTTATTTCTTAGGCCAATCTGCTACCGTTAACGTCAGTTTAACTACATTGCGAAAAAAGCCCTCAGTAGGCAGTCGCAGGCACGTCGTCTTCTTTTTTCAGTTACCTCAGCTACGGATGATGCCGATTTTACTGCATCACGACAAAAGTGACCAGAAGTCAGTGCAAGAGAAAAGCCATTTCTTTCCACGATTGAAAATGCCAGTATTTTCGTGCCCAAGAATACATATCTATTATATATTCATACCTATCGTCATAGATCTGGTCTCAGCGAATCACACGAAACTACTATCGTATTGGCACATGATGTCGATCGGCGTTGACTTAGTCACCGTTCCCATCAATCGGTTCTCCGTTCTTCGCATGTTATTTTTATATCATATTTGTTTCTGACTACGTGACTAATGTGATCACATTTATTTCTTTAACAATTATAAGAAACCTTTCAAACCACCGATTGCCATGGATGATAACAGCTTTCCCGAGAGTTCAACGTTTACACTTCTCAGCCTAACATTCATAGGTAACATATATTGGAATAAGTACAGAAGATACACTGAAAGTGGGCTCCCTCTACAGAGCTAAACAACCTCTCACACCTTCCAGTAACCTATATCTCTCTAAAGTCACCATTCTTCCGTGCACGGTGGATGGTCCCACATATGGGGTTGTGCACCGACGACTAAAATATTTTTTCTTTAGACTAACTGCAAAAAAGAGGTTCAAACCTAATAAGTCTCACACCCGTGTCCCATCGCCTCAATGTTGCATCTCTGTGCGTGTTTTACAAGTACTTCAACAGAATGTGCACCAAAGATCATACTGCATGTGTACCCTCCCCATCCAACGTAAATACGCCCGACCAAATTGACAAGCAGCAAACTCCCACCCCTTCACTGTAAAAGTTCCTCAGATGCAGCACCCCTTTATACTCTAATAGCTTCATTTCTCGAACCCCGCTTCTTTGGAATTCCCTCCCTGCTCTCTGTTTCACCGACTGTATCAATGATATCCAATTATTTGTGTTTCCTGTTTTTGATCAAAATGTAAGGGTATGTTCGTTATTCTTACTAGACACAAAAAGTCAATCGCTACATTGAAAATACAAACGGTTTCCGATGATAATACGCGAATAGCAATTGTGTGATAACAGATAACATCATGTCAGTGCCGTGTAAGTCGACTAGCAATCGCATATCGAGCACTGAAGAAATATCTCCTCATTGTCCGAAATGGTAAAAGGACGAAAACGTTTGTAGACAGGAAATTAGATTGTATCTGCTCAAGTGACCATGATTAAAAGTACAAACATGTTTGTAAAGAAGCCTCAGGTGATGGGCGCTTACTGAATAGTCGAGAACATGGACATCTTGTACTTCGCTAGGTTGTTTTTTTGGAGTTTTTTTACGCGTCCTCGCATCTATACGAGAGGCTTTGTCAGTCGATCTATCGATACGAATGAAGAGGCACATCTTCACTTAGATGCGTCCAAGCGTCGCTGTAAGAGACTGTCCATCGTTCGGTGATGACACACTCAATTTTAAACTACGATATTACAGATGCGTCCACGTATGTTTGAACGCAGCTCTCGCGCATAGATTGGTCTGACACTCTTACGTTTTGAATTTAATTTCTCTCGATTTTTCACGATGCGATGTGAATTTCTTTTAACTAATCTCACCACTTACCAAGTTCAAAAGCCAAAAGGCTACATCATCTTCTGAACCGGTGTTATATATGAACACCAAGTTCAAAAGCCAAAACCGGTGTTATATATGAACACCAAGTTCAAAAGCCAAAACCGGTGTTATATATGAACACCAAGTTCAAAAGCCAAAACCGGTGTTATATATGAACACCAAGTTCAAAAGCCAAAACCGGTGTTATATATGAACACCAAGTTCAAAAGCCAAAACCGGTGTTATATATGAACACCAAGTTCAAAAGCCAAAACCGGTGTTATATATGAACACCAAGTTCAAAAGCCAAAACCGGTGTTATATATGAACACCTCATTGATGTACATGTTTTTAAGACATTACACGCTAAGCGCAATTAATATGTTAACAACTATTGTAAATAAGTGGTAGTAATAGTAGTAGTGGTAGTAGTAGTAATAGTAGTGGTAGTAGCAGTAGTGGTGGTAGTAGTAGTGGTAGTAGTAGTCTCTCTGCAGTTTCAGTTGCTTAGCAACTCTTGACTGCTACATACCAGTCGAGGATTCGTTCTCGAAAATCAGTCCGATAGAATCTGCATCATTTTTGTGGCCTTTTATCTGTTTTACTGAGGTATTGGTCCTGGGTAGTCGTATGGGGTCAACCCTTTCAGGCCTTGCCTGTTCTCTTTTTGGGTGGAGTTAGTTTATTGCTGACTGCTTGATGTGCCCCGACCGGGAAATGCCGATGGGGCTTCCAAAGCAATTTTTAATAGGCCAGAGTGTCCCTTCTTGACGCGCTGGCTTGATTCGCCTCATTTTCTGGCCTCGTGCCACATCTTCATGTGGTGGGAAGAAATTAAATAATAGCATTAGTCGTCGTAGTCGTCGTAGTCGTCGTCGTAGTAGTAGTAGTAGTAGTAGTAATAAATATTAACCTTTTTGCTTCATTTTAATTCAGTCGAAGTTCTCAGAAATCAAGGGGCTCCTTCCATGGGGTAAACATTTGATCTCTATTTAAGATACATACATATTTGAATATTCAATTAAAGTTATCTTTTACCTCGTAAACGTTGAGTTTGTAAATAAGTTGAGAATATATCAGTTAACTATGTTATAGACTTCTTTCTTATAATCTTCCCGGATTCTAGGACAAAAATCATCTAGTCTGGTGGAGTACCCAGCTAAGTGCTGCTACTTGAGCTAACATTAATCGGAGAAGGTGTACCATTCCTCGTATGGGCCAGTGTATAGCCGTGCCGAGATAATCTTTTTAGGCTTCGATGTTATTTTGAATATTTGGTCAGAGTTTACTTGTAGGTGGAAGTATCCTCATGCCAGGTTGTCCTGACAAACCCTTGTCCGAAGAGACTAAAGACACTCGAGGATGGTGTCTAGTAGGTAATTCTAAAATATGTATGGTGACGTGTAAGTAAAACCCGACCAGAAAGGGGCCTTAACATTTTAACATCGTAAAAACCATAATACAATATAAACATTGTATTTTACACGAAATAAAATCAATTTTAGAGCAGTATATATGTTCTTTTTTAAGGGTTTAAGAGATGGATGAATGGTCAGTTGTATGATTAAGAATATTATGAGAGGATACCCATCTCCGGAACACATTACTACGAAATTGATTTCCTTTAGTCTACAGCATTGCCGTCTATCAACAAATAATTGCCATATCACATTATCATAAGTAATACATTTCTTTTAAGTATAACTATCATTTTCAATACTCTCATAATATTCTTCAATCATTTCACTGAAAAATCATCCATCTCATTAATCTTTATATTCGAGTGGCTTTTGTCCTTAATAAGTGTTACCTTATTAGTAAACACGAGCAAGTACACTTTATATTTTGTATTTACGTCGATCTGCAGGCTCACGGATCAAATAATATTTTCGGCAGTCTGTCACGCTTCTGTTTGTATTACTTTTACGTCATCACTGTATACGTAGATACAATGGAGGAATAGCAATGTATATGTGTACAAACATTTCTCTAAGAAACTTACTGCTTCCCTATGGACTGCAACATAGTAATCTTCAGATTCAATATCAACAAATACTTGTCAAATCGTTAGTTTAAGTACTCAAATCCTCTCCATTCACCCCCTTTGTTGCAAAACCTCTCATAGTATTGTTCATAAACCAACTGACAATCTCATGTACCCTTATCCACGAGTAATTGTTACCTTGGTAAGTAGTGACCCAAGAGAATAAAAAACGCAATCCGTTGGTCAATTATTAATCAGGCTAAACATTGAAATAGCATTTTCGTTGGTATTTATGTTGCATTACTCGTTCTTTCAGGGTACCCGTTAAGGTCCAACAAGAATGACAAAGAACAGAACGTATATGAAAACACTTTGGTTTACTTTATTTGCCATTACCGGATGGTTTACGCCGGCTACGCACACATATTAAACAATCTTTCGACATACTTTTGTCTCATGAAAGTCTTTTTCTTTCTGAGGTCACAGACTTGGGTTACGCTATAAACTCGTTCGTATATACATTCGATTGGAAAGCAATTTGCTCTGCATTGTCTATCCGAGCGTGAACTGAAGCAATTGTTCTACAAGCGCTTTGGTGAAGTCCAAGTCAGGGGATTCCTTCATTCCGCATTTTTAGTCAGCGGACACAAAACTCGCATTCTTCCGGTACATCGATAGTCCGATCACCAAGCGTTTCGGCTCTTCGCGTTTTTGAAACCGTCGTTGTTCAAGTTCCTTTTGCACTGCCGAACCTTTTCCTTTTTAACACTTATCAAGTCACCTTTATTTCTTTCTCGACGTCCCACCCACAATGGACTCGTCCACGATTCATTTTTGCCACTCTTTATTATCTTACATTTACAGCTTACATTTGAAACAGGATTTTGTTGTTAAGTTTGGTATAGACGTGTCTTAGTATGTCCCCCTTAAGCATACAATATTATATTAGACTCGTTCACTCATCTTTATAAGGTCAGACAGTCGATCACGCGTGACTTTTAAATAGCGTTTTCTTCGATCTGTGAGTTTTAGTTTGTAAACATTAACATTACTCGGGTTCGATCTTGTAAGACATTCACAGCAAGAACTCGTCTTCTACCACAACGGAATAATACTTTACTTCCTTCCTCCATGTGGCTAGCGTCAGGCGGAATTCCCATGGGCAGAGCTTCGTTACAAGGGGTTTCCTTCTGTAAAACACATTACCGCGAGACTGACTTCCCTGCAGAATACAATATAATCGTCATCAAATCGAAATGTCAACAAATACATTTCATAAAGCGTCTAATAACTAACCGAAATAAGTTCATTCCATTGGTCAAATTTTATACTCTCATAATGTTCTTCATCTTTCGGCTGACAATCATTCCATCCCATTAACACTTATCTTCGAGTGGCTCTTGGCCTTGATAAGTGGAGACCGAATAGTATTAAAAATGCGCATAGTGTATGCATGTGCGTGTCGTTTTATTTTTAGGTACGTCCAATAATCGTAACAAGAGGCCCTGTCTGTAGGTCGGTTGTTTAGTTACTCTTGACGTTAAAAAGTATTTTTTTGTCCGCATATAGAACTAAAGTTTGGTAATGATACACATAAGTCCGACAGGGTCTTTGTTGCTGCTGGGCTGGGATATGGTTTTATTCAGTTCTAAAAGGTCAACCCTCTCAGACTTGACTATATCCCTTAGAATGGGTTAGTTCATTTCTAATCTCCTGAGGCGCACATACCAGGGAATGCCGACGGGCTGCTCAGGCGTTTTGTACGTGCGAGTACGCTTATATAAGTGCGAAGGACTCTCAAAACTACGCTTGACCTTGTGTCTAACCTCCTGACAAGAAGGCAATAATACGTTGGTGAGCGTAAGTATGAAACGGAGATTTGAGATGCGCCCAATTATTTGTACAGTAATCTCTGTCGGTCTGCCATACTTAAATTAAAAGTAGCATTTTCCTTGCTAACCGCGCAGATTAAGCAGACGTAGCTCTATGAATATCAGTTTTGTTTTATGTAACAATAAATAAACGAACTTTAAAAAACCCAGGTCCGTAGGGGTTCAGAATACAAACGTTTAAATTGACTGTTTGGTAAAAAAAAATACCCACACAAATCTAACATAATTTAGTTTCTGTTCGTCGTCACGAAGAGTACAATAATAGGTTTGGTAACAAAAAAGAATATTGCCATACTTGAT
>OY744540.1:83185711-83203211 GCA_963556195.1 Sepiola atlantica
GTTCTAGGAGGTGCACCCTCCCAGGCTTCGCCTCCCCTCTTTGGGGAGGAGTAAGTTTATTGCTTACTGCCTGAGGCGCCCCTACCGGGGAATTCCGACGGGGCTGCCCAGGCAATTTTTAATGGGCAGAGTGCTCACCTCTCGCGCGCTGGCTTTTCAAACCCCACTTTCCCGACCCGACCTTGGGTCACATCTTACCTGTGTGAGTAGGATAAAAACTGGCCTTGTGCCTAACTCCTGGAGAGGAGTAAATCAATACCCCACGCACACGTCTCACTAACATTTTTGTTAACGGTTTTCTAAGTCAATAAATGTTAAAAGTTCGGCGCAATACTTAGCTTTAACATAACGTGCTCGTATACTAAGTCTACCATTAGATGTAGTTTTTAAAAAAATATTTGTGAACGTGGAGTACATATGTGGTGGCGCTAAACTAATTTCCAAAGTTAGCAATACTCACTTCAAACACGTTTGCAATTCACTGTATGAAAAATTAAATAAAAAAATATAGAAAATGTTTGCATTCTACAAGATTTGTCGAGATTGTTCCACGTAATTGAAGTGTGTATAAACGCAATAGTTTTCTGTGTTTTTCTTTTTTCTTTTCAAGGTCCGGTCATTTGCAGTTGGCAGTACGTCCTCTCCCATATTCTTTTGCAAGTCTTCTCCGCTCTCTTTCATGGGCGCCCATGTGTACGCGATGTTGGTGTCAGAGTGATGTCTATGGTGGCTGATAGTTCGTCGGGCTGCAATTGACAGAGGACGAAAGAAAGGTGCAATTACCAACGTTGATTTTGTCTGTGGATCTCAGCTCAACATTTTTTTGAGTTAAAGTCTGAATCAAAGAAAGAATTGGCGCAGCAGGCGCAAGAGAAAAAAATACAGTATAAAAAACAAAGATGCACAGAATAAAACCGACCACAAATCAAACGGGAATTCTTCTCTCTGTACTGACTAATGTCGTATTGAATCAACTTCCGAAACGAATGTTAGGCGTAAAAAAGAGAAAGGGAGATATCAATCAAAACTATATGCACACATACAGACACACAAACATATATATATATATATATATATATATATATATTTATATATTTATCTATCTATCTATCTATCTATCTATCTATCTATCTATCTATCTATCTATCTATATATATATATATATATATATATACACACAATATTAAATACGGTACACTCACGTTGACACACCGGTTCCCGTTAGATCACCGAAGTTAAGCGACGTTCAGCCTGGCCAGTATTAAATGGGTGACCATTTGGGACTACCAGGTGCTGTATGTGCTCTCTGTTTATCTCGGCACTGTTTCCAGTCGTCTTGAACTGCTTGCCATTGGAATCAAGCAGTGCCGACCCAGGAGAGGTGTTGTTAGGAATTGCGCAACACTTGCTTCATAATTACACACGCAGTCTCTCTAGACTGAACGGAGGGCTTAAATTAAATCTGAATTAATCAACGTTTGTTTCCCTTAGTCTATTATCTTACATATTTTAATCACCCAAAATGAATGCTGATAAATTGGCAAACAAAAACTTAAATGTTTATAATCAGCAGCGATTTCAATTGAACTCAACAAATGACGAATCTTTTACAATCTTTCCGTTTATGTTATCCAATCTATAATTCATACGGCATACAACACTCTCATTTCCGGGACTCTTTTTCTATTTATCGCCAGTCGAAAGTAACAAGAACCAGAAAGAATAGAATGATTAAATACTATATTATAAGCGAAAGGGAATATAACCACATGTAGTGATATTATTTTACTAGAAGTGTAGGGAAATATAGATATTACAGATGTACGTAGTAGAAAGCGATTGATTTTTTAATTTTGTCGATTTATTTTTATAATAAACAATATTTTATATCAATTGTGATGATTCAAACAATCTACCCAGATTTCAATAGGTCGCCAAACAGATCACAGGTTTTTTCTAACACAAACATACATATATATATATATATATATATATATATATATATATATATATATATGTGTGTGTGTATGTAAATATATGTATGTGTATATATATGTATGTGTATATATATGTATGTATATATATATGTGAGTATATATATATATATATGTATGTACATATATGTATGTGTATATATATGGTGTCTAATTTCTCTCTGTACAGGGGGTGGTTACGACAAGCTGACATGAAGATACTTCCCTTTGCAAGTAAACCCTTACCAAATGTAAACATGAAATAGTATTCAAACCCCAAATAATATCCCTTCAACGCGGCCATATACTAGCTAATACGAGAAATAGTGCGCCTTCCTCGCGTTACTTCACTTTAAATGAAAGCACTAAGCTGGATACCCCACCATACTAGATGAATCCTTGTCCTGGAATGCGATAAACCAAAAGACTAAAATAAAGATATAATATAACATAGTAAACTGGTTAAATGATGAGAGGAAAATTGATGTTCTTCATTTTTTTTTACTAACTGATCGTTTCGGAGATAAAACAGAACTTTAATAGACTATCAATGTATCTTATATAGAGACAAAGTGTCAGCCAATTTCTAAGAACTTCGACTGAAGTAAAATGAAACAATATATATATATATATATACAGGGTGGGCAAAAATAAGGGTCCTATTTTTAAAAATTCATAACTTTTTATTTATTGATTTAAAAAAATTCTTTTTTTTAGAATAAGTAAAGGACCCCTCCCGAAGCAAGCATGAGCCGTATTAGCCCTAAGGAACGTACCCTCATTTAGAAAAAAATATTTCTGCTTAAAAAACTCAAAACAGTGTAAGAAACAATACTTTAGTTTTTGTAAGTTTTAAGAAGTGTTTTTCGGCTAAAATTTGTTTTGTTTATTTCAAAAAATCTCGGAAGGGTCAGTCTACACACACATAAAGTTTGGTGAGTTTAACTTTTATTTTGTGGAAGTTATTCAAATTCAAGTTATTCAAATTTAAAGATAGGACCCTTATTTTGGCCCACCCTGTATATATATATAAATAAATATATTGATATATATATATATATACATATAATTAAAAATTATTGTAATTAAAAATTATTTTTTAAAAAAAAACAAAAAAACCTGAGGTCCCAGATCGTTCAGTGGAAAATCACTCATGTAAGTCAATTTAGTTTTTACAGATATTATATTAGTTTTCTTCTAACATTATTTAAGGGATCATAAGTTGTTGACCATGAAAAACTGTTTCGGGAATTTTATATTTATTTATATATGTATATAAATAAATAAAATATATATATATATATATATATATATATATATATATATATATATATATATATATCAATATATTTATTTATATATATATATATATATATATATATATAAATAAATATCAATATATTTATTTATATATATATACTTCGTTTTTAAAAATAGCATGTAAATAAAGTTTTCAAATAAAACTCCGTAAAAAACATGAATTTTGCGTACGTTTCAAATGGAATATTTTTTAATCAATGAATTAGCATCTACACAAGCTGTTCCGATGAATACTGCACCCCATAGACTGGTATTGTCTTGGCCTACGGGGCTTGATTTACGCCAGTCTATGGGTCTGTCCTGTGCAGTTTTAGGAGGTCCACTCTCCCAGGCTTCGCTTCCCCTCTTTGGGGAGGAGTAAGTTTATTGCTTACTGCCTGAGGCGCCCCTACCGGGGAATGCCGACGGGGCTGGCCAGGCAATTTTTAAATCCCACTTTCCCGACCCGACCTTGGGTCACATCTTACTTGTGGGAGTAAGATAAAAACTGGCCTTGTTCCTAACTCATGGAGAGGAGTAAATCAATACTCAAGAATAAATTTTATCCAAAGAATCAGAAAAGAAAAATCATGTTTTTTGTGACTTTTGATTTGAAACTTGATTTAAATTCTAGTAGCGATTCCGAATACATATTATGAAGGCCTATTTTCTTCATGTTTTATAATGAGCTAACTCTAAATTTTAATTTTACCTATATATAAACGTCGTTTCATATATATATATATATATATATATATATATATATATATATATATATATATATATATATATATATATATATGTGTGTGTGTGTGTGTGTGTGTGTGTGTATGTGTGTGTGTGTGTAGTTCGGCAGCAAGTCATGTCTAATGCAAGTGTCATTTAAACCACGGAGTTCTCTTCACGATCTTTCTTGTCAATTTCTCAACGCGGCGAGCGATTTTTCGGTTTTCAGGTGTTAACATCGAAATCAAAATACAGGAAAATAGCTCCCGCCGAACTTCGGGTTTGTTTAGGAAGTTTGTAATAAAAACAGAAGAACTTGATAAACATTGTTATCATATTTTGCAACGTTTTCTTACAGACAAAAGTTATTTTGTGTGTAGGTTCTATTTAAAAAAAAAAATTATTAACTTCGCAACCCTTCAAGATTAAAAAAGAGAGACAGATAAAGATGAGAAAGAAAAGAAGTGAGAAAGAGATAAAGAAAGAAAGAAAAATATTTCAACAATAGTTTTCGATTACACTTAATTGGATTAAAGAAACCCATTAAATTTACAAAGATGAAGAAACTGACTTAATTAATCTTCATCATCTTTCTTCTGAACTGGCAATAGAAATATACAAAATATTCTAATCATTTGTTTACTATCAAACCAAGGAAACTGCTGAAACAGATAGAAAGAGGGAGAGAGACAAGTTGTATTAACCTGGTCGCTGTTGAGTCATTTAAGTTATTATTTTTTTATTTGCTTACACATTTTTAACTTACACAGAAAAAAAAATTAGTTGGATGGTAAATCACTATTTTATATTAAAAGAAACTGAGGGATTTCCTTGCTGATTTTCGGTCATAATTTTAATACGAATTCATATTAACAGTTGCATGGAAATAACTACCCATTTTTTTTAATTAAAAAAAAATGTAAGGAAGTACGTTAATATTGTGGCAATGATATGGCACTACAATAGAAAATTAAGGTTGCCTAGTCACAATAAAAGCTTTAGATATAAGGCTAAATAGCATTTAGCTCAAACTTTAAACGAACTGTAAATGTTATATATATATATATATATATATATATATATATATATATATATATATATTATATATATATATATATATAAAGTAATCCAACAAAAGATATAAGCGTCAACTAATATTTTTTAATTAGTGAAAACATCCGGATAAAATACTGGATAGAGCATTAATATTATAATATGAAATGAAATAATAAAATAAGGTGTCAATTAAATTATATAAAAATTCAAAGTTCAAGAAAAGTATTTTAACGCCTTTAGCTCATGAGTTTTCAAAGATACATCTTCTCCTCAGAGGACCATTACAATAGTAGCATTACTACATGTAATAATAATATATATATATATATATATATATATATATATATATATATATATATATATATATTATAATATAAAATGTACGTGATCACATGACTTGACCTATTTTTCCTAACTCCCTTTTCGCTTTCTTTTAACTTCTTAGCTCCTTTCCCTTTGACATAGAATATGCTTACTGACCCAGACAGGGAAAACCTAATTTGGGTGGGATGGATGGCGAGGTTGTATGTTGCTGTCTTTTCTTGAACCTGTCAAACAGGATGCAAGACAGACATAATTTTAAACCCGTTGAAGTCATTCTGAGATGTAGACAATTTAATATCGCCTTCTGTTCGTTAGGGATTTGTCATGTCTGGAGAGAAGATCACTTATATATTTTTCGCTCTTCTGGCTAGATGTGATGGGAGTCGGTTTTATTTTGCTCAATTCGGATTTAGCGGGTTTTCTAATTAAACAACGAATTTGGATTTGACTTGAGTTGCACATGTTGGGATTTCGGAACTTTGATTAGACTTTTTGTATTATTTTGATTGATTTATTTATCATTAACATTGAATATGGACACATTTCGCGACTGGATAACTTTGCCGGCCCCTTCAATTTCACGTATTTGGACTGCTGTTTGTATCTTGGAGTAATGTCCTTCCTGATTATGCTTCTCAACTTGTATGACCTGGATGGACTGTATGGATTCAACAAAAGTATGTTTTTGGATTGATATGTTTGATGTTATGTATTTTTATATATTTGTGTATATAATTTTATATATTTTCAAAGCGTAATTTTATTGCCTATAGTAGTATAACTGCGGTAATGGTCCTCTGAAGAGAAGAATTATCTTTGAAAACTCATGAGCTAAGGACTTAAGGATGCTTTGCATGAACTTTGAATTCTAATAAAATTTGATTGACACCTTATTTTATTACTTCATTTTATATTATAATATTAATGCTCTATCCAGTATATTGAGCTTCAGTTTTATATCCGGATGTTTCACTAATTATAAGATATTAGTTGACGCTTTTATCTTTTGTTGGATTGCTTCATATATATATATATATATATATATATATATATATATATATATATATATATATTTATATGACACATATATATATATATGATATATATATATATATTTATATTACATATATATATATATATATATATATATATATATATGATATATATATATTTATATGACATATATATATATGATATATATATATATTTATATGACATATATATATATATATATTTATATGACATATATATATATATATATATATATATGATATATATATATATATTTATATGACATATATATATATATATGATATATATATATATTTATATGACATATATATATATATATATATATATATATATATATATATATATATATATATGTATGTATATATATATAAGTGCAGATTAGTCGTCCGAGGCTATAGCAATGCGATGTGGTTGCCGTAAGATGGAAAAGTGAAAAGAAATAAACGCAGGGAGTAAGTGAAACTCAAAACAATTTATTAATAATTTCACGAAAACTGGTTAAATACCAAATAGTAAATACTGTCCGGTAAGTAACAGTTCGGCAAAGGGTAATCTTAAATTTTCGAAAGAAAAACTTTCATTATCAGAAGACAACAATAAAAGACCGAGTAGGTCGAAGAAAACGGGAAAAAACCGGCGTCAGAACATCGAAATACGGCAGAAAACAATAGGGAGTTGGAACGCAGAAAATGTCAAAATTCTATTAAGCAATTATATAACTAAAGTTAAAATATTATAAACATTTGTTTAATAATATACTAATTTTTATAATTGTATTATGTTTTATTTTATATGCTTCATTAATTATTTTTTTTCTCTTTTTTCTCTTTATTCAATTCAAATTTAAATTTACGTGTGGGCTGTTATTGTCAAAGGGGGATAACTTATTTAAAAAATATATTTAGAAATGAGATTTGAAATTTGAGAAGGAATTTGAATTGTGGAATTGATCAAAGAGGGAACCGTTGTAACAGGGGAAGGGGGGGAATAAGAAGAGATAAAATTTGATTCGCACCTTATTGTATTCTTTCACTTTATCAAATGTATATATATATATATATATATATATATATATATATATATGTGTGTGTGTGTGTGTGTGTGTGTATAAGAATATAATGTACATACAATTTTAAACGATAATTCTAAAATATCCGTATATATTTGTATACATCGATTTGAGGCAGATTTTATCGGATGACAGTTCTGAGATTTACAGTAATGGGATTGGTCAGCCTACATTAACGCAGTGAAATACATCATTTTAAAAGACGCGAATTCTGTGGAACTCACGCGAGCTCACGATTAGAGGCCGCTTTTATCAATCCACTCCATACCTTCCATTATTCCTTAGTAAAATTGCCACACGGCTGTCTAAATCGCGTTGATACCTGGCGTTTTCAAATAGACACACTGTATACAGCAACTAGCCCAATTATTCAACTCAGCTTTCTCCATCTCCGACTTACACTCGCTTTCATCAGAAAAGCCAAAGTTCTTACGGCTTCCTTGAGTCGGTGAATTTCAGCAAAAATTTATAGCGTCTGGAAATAGGCGATATTGTTCGACTAACCTATTCAGAACGATTTATTTTTCACGAATGTATTATAATCATATAAGTATAAGGGCACTTCAGAAACTCGACACAGTATGATACTTTGAATTATAACATATGACAGTTATATGGCGTATTAAAAACTATCCTAATTACATTAAGTTTGCAAAAACTACCTAATAAACTTGATACTATATATATATATATATGAATATTTATATATATACATATATATATATATATATATATGTATGTATATATATATGAATATTTATATATATATGAATATATATATATATATGAATATATATATATATATGAATATATATATATATATATATGAATATATATATATATATATATATATATATACATATATATGAATATCAGTATATATATATATATGAATATCAATATATATATATATATATGTATACATATGAATATCAATATATATATATATATATATATATATATATATGAATATATATAACATCAATATATATATAATATCAATATATATATATATTAATATATAGATATGATATCAATATATATATATGAATATATATATATAATATCAATATATATATATATATCATATATCAGTATATTTAATATCAATATATATAAATGTATATATATATATCAATATATATATAATATAAATGTATATATATATATGTATATATATATAAATATATATATATAAATGTATATATATATATATATATATGTATATATATATATATCAATATTGAATTTTATAAATATATATATCAATATATATATATATATATATATATATATATATATATATATATATATATATATATTGATATATAATAGATCAATATATACCTATATATATTATAGATCAATATATACCTGCCTTGAGTTGGTCCTAATTTTGGATGCAGGAACGGTGTCCTCAGTCATGCAAGATTTCAGGGGCAAACGGCCGGCAAGGTTTGTTAAAACGTTGTATCTTTATTAGTTGCCCTCTGAAACATTATACCTCCCCTCAGAGGGAAGGTACATATAACAATAATTTGAACGGTTGATAATTATATTGAAAGTTTTAATTTATTTCAGTCTTATATAATAGGAAGTTGTTCACCCCTATTATAGTCCAATCGTTTCCTATAACTGTGATATTTTAGTCTTTTGAGTAGTTTGGTAAATCTTTGTATATCCTATAAACATTACAATTGCATTATATTTCTATTATATAGATTATTAACTGTCTTATTCTAATCTCTGTTGTTATTCTTTAAGATTTTGACCTATATAGCCACATATTTTTTCAAGAACATCTTTTAGAATTCGAAATCAACACGGAGTTTCGAGCATAACCCCTTATTTAATGCACCCTAATCCTAACCCTAACCTTAACCCCTTTATTTAATCCACGAGGTAAGATTGTTCTTGTTCTGTCAACCGGAAATAAATGTAAAATAATTTTATTTTATTATTTGTCAGAAACGTCTATACAGAAGATTTTACAATGCGCCTTCAGAAACTACTTTTAAAGCGATTGTCATCTAACGTCTTTATCCATTGCGCCACGAGTTCGAAATATATTAAATTTTACCATCCATGTTAGCTACAGGTTTATTCTGTAGAAATTACTTGTGTTATTGATATAAAAGTGCCGCACCGAACACTATTTCATGCCCTGTGAAAGTAGAAAATCGGCTTCGAAAACTCGTGGAAGTGATCTCTTCTCTTTTCCTTGCACCCATTTTCTCAAAGATGAGATGTTGCTAGTCTCTCTCTACTTTCTCTTTTGTTTGGAAAATGCTCGACGGAGCTTAAATCTTTGGTTCTTCCTTGTAAGACATTCGCAGCAATAACTCCTTTTCGTACGACATTGAAACATATGTTATTTCCTCCTCGGTGTGCTCACTGTCAGGCGGACGTTAAAAGTCACATACCTTCATTGCAAGGTCTCTACGTCTGTCGAAAACGTTATCGCAGGACTGCTTCACTGCTGATTATAAAGTGGTCGCATTCGAATCATATGTCAATAAATTATTACCGAAAACAACACTATAATTAATATTAAGTTCAAACCATTGATCATTGCTAGTACTCCCACAATGTTCCTCATTATTTTGCTGGACGATCATATCAGTCTCATTTAAACTCTAGTGGCTCTTAGCCTTGAGGAGAGGTCATTCAATAGTAATGACAACATTTTGTAGCTAGATGGAAGTAATATACACCAGATAGTGACCATAATAGCTTCGTCTGTATATTGGAATCGCTTCAAAATTGAATCATCTTTATCAAAAACGACTACACCAAGCAGACATATCTAAAACTATTCTAATTTCTGTAAAATCATAAATACTCTTGGAGTAGCTATTTTGGCCCAAGTTTTCTGTTCTCTGGATTGGTTAAGGAAATCTGCATAATAGTGAGCTCAGCCTATTGAATCAATTCGAGTGTATAGCTATCTTGTTGAGTCTCTGCCACGAAGATTTTCTACTCGACGGAACAGCGCCTATCAACCAACCAGGCGATTATCCCATAATAGTAATATCTAAATATCGTGACCCATAATGGGATTTGATGAGGTCAACGCGGGACTAAAGGATAAATGACCCGGTTAACCGGCCGAACTATACATTTAAATTTGGCAATCACCCTCACTTCACCTTCTGTCCACGCTTTTCTCTCTAGCTCGACGCAATAAGGATATATTTCCACGGCTATTTAGGATGCACAGAGGTCAGGGTTACTCGATTACAGTGTGGAATTACGCGATTGAGCCAAACACAGGAGATCCAATAATGCATTTTTAAGAATATCAGGAATATGCGCACTGTTTTTGCTAACGGAAAATACATTATCAGATTTATCGATCTTCTCCCAAAAAATACAAATCTAATTTCTAAGTGAACAATTATCCATAGCCTTTATCCTAATCTTTATGATAGACGCAATTGATTCAAATTACAAGTGTATACCACCCACCCTCAAATAAATATTATGCTTTGTGAGTGTTCACATTAATATTCATATGCAATAACGTCTAAACTGGTGAAGTTAAAAGAAGAAAATAAGAAAGAAAAAAGTATATAACCGCAACATTTCAACAAAAGAATATTGGGAATGTTAGTGCGAACACAAGCGAAGCATAATTATTTGGCACGGAGGCTGTAAACTAGTATGATATATTTTCACTATTTACTTAAACACTGTGAAATACATGAGTAGAGTTTAGCAGAACTTTTACCCTGCGAATCATTCATGAACGATTATGTGAGCTTACTTGCCATATGTCCATTATCGTACAATATTCTTTTCTCAAACACACACACGCATATATATATATATATATATATATATATATATATATATATATATATATATATATATATATATAATTATAAAAAGGGGATTTAAATTAGCGACTTGACATTGAAACAAAACACTGGGCGTTAAAAATAAAAGATAAAATATAAAAACCGGAAAGAAAACACAAATAAATCAGTATAAAAAAAAACAAGAAAAGAAAAAAGAAAGAAAACGACTCATGGAAATAGAGTGAAAGAAGTAGGGTTGTCTGATTTCCTTCTCCTTATTCGTCTGCCCGTTTTTTTTCTTGTAGTGTGACGTTTAAAGTTTAAGTAGTCTTGACAGAAAATGACGGCAAGGCGAAATACATGAAAGACAACCCTCATATGAAGAATGGTGAAAAAAATACAGGACTACCAACCGCCTCTACCCCTCTAAAAAATTCTGCTCCTGAAATTTGAAACGAGCGTTTGAAAAGTGGTTTAAAATTTATGGATCCGGTTTATTGGAAGTGGGGCGGGGCTGGATTAAACTCACAATTATTCATGTTTAATTTGTTATGTATTTCGGCTTGCAGTTATTTTCTGTCAATAACTCTTCTAAAAAATTTCCCATTTTCCTTTATTCTGTTTTTCGAAATATATGTTTTCCTATTTTCCTAATATAAAAATTTGTACTAATACTAAAAATTAAATAACTTTGTACTATTTATATTTATCGGTGTTTAACACAAGTAAGCTATATACATTTCACTGATAGAAATCGCCCCAGACAACGGAATGAAGCCGCTTGATGTAAGGAGCTAAGAAAAACGGAAGATGATTATCGCAAAGACAAGATATATCTATTGGTATTAGTCTGGTAAAGACCAAGGCCATACGTATGTGTAATATATAAAAAATATGAACCTTAAAACACTTATACAAATCACGTGCTGCATTCACGTTCTTCATATTTGATAGTGGGAAACAACAGCTAACCCATTTGGCCCGGCTGTAATAACAACAACAAGCCGGTAAGAGAAATAAATACAAATCCGATGACATCAGGATATATTACAGACACAGGATGCCAGGTTTTGGCGAAATATTTGTATCACTTAAAACTAACAAAAAAAAAATGCTAGTTTATTATAAACTAGCATTTTTTTGGTTGCATACAATAGTTTATATTCGCTGACTTGTCCGACACAAACGGTAAATCAGTTGCAAAACTTAGACCGACATTCGAAATTGAAGTTTCTAAAACTTCCGTTCTTTAAAGCCTAAAAATTGAGAAGGAAAAAATCAAAAAAAAATCGGTTTCAATTTATTATTTTTCTTTTTTATAAAAAAAAAATTGATATCGCATCTTAATGCTTCAAAAGGTATTTATTTTACCTATTCCTTCTTAAATTTAACAATAGATGCTTTAAAAAATGAACCTTAAAACACTTATATATATACGTAGATATATATATACATATATACATACGTATATATATACGTAGATATATATATATATATATACACGTAGATATATATATATATATACGTATATATATATATATATACGTAGATATATATATATATATATATATATATATATATATATATATATATATACATACATTTATATATATATATATATAAATATCCATATATATATATACGTATATATATATGTATATATATACGTTGATATATATATACATATATATACATATATATATATATATATATATATATATATATATATATATATATATATATATATATATATATATATATATACACGCATATTTATTCTGCTTTATCAATTTTTACTTTTGGATACCTGCATTAATAAAAATATTATTACAGCAAATATTTTGTTTAGGTAAAAAATAATCATAAAGAGTCGCTATCTTGAGAATGGGAAGTAATTCTTTATGCTCCCATATATAATTACTTCTCTTTGATTGAAACAACAAAATATTTTGGAAAAAAACGGGCTATTTTTAAAAAGATAATCCAAATGTATGTGTGACGGCTTGTCCATTGGCTAAGTGTGGCCACGATCATTTCGTCTCACACCCAGCACAACCCATTCAAGATAAGAACACATTGCATTATTTAGCGAACATAATGGTCTCGTCGTCTATTGGCATAGTCATGGGCTCTTTTGCACATGCAGCTACACTACCAGCTTTTCCCATGTCCTCGGATGTGTCTTTCCACTCTCTCATACTTTCAAAATAAGCGAAACAAACGAAGCATGAAGCGGAAAAAGAAAAGAATGCTACAGAGAAAAACAGATCATATTTAATGCTCCAAAACATTTATAACGTCTCGTTCTGGAGTTATCGTTTCAATCCGAACACCCCACGGCGCAACAACGGCAGTAAGCATGCGTAGTTACGCGACATCGTGATGCTGATCTGGGAAATTTAAATCTGTGGGAAAAAAGTTTCCTCCAGGTACGGAGCTTTAGAAGGAAGCGTAACTTCCTTTAGCTGTCTTCTGTATGTGTAAATACAAAAAAAAAATCAATAGCCTAAATACAATTCTGCTTATAGATCGGCTTCTACTCTGGCTTATAAAACGGCATGACAAATATAAATATAAACACAGTTTTATGACAGAAACTAAGACTTTCACCCTCTCGCGAGGGGAATAAGAATGTCACTGCAGTTGAACTGAATAAGTAATCTGATTAAAAGTGCACATTTACACAGATACGTCGATTCTTTAAATATCGGAACTGTCCAATAACCTGGTTGGAACTTCACAAAGAAACGAGTTTAGTTTTTGTCAAAAACATTTTGATGCTTACTCCATTTATTATTACCAGAGGATGATGAAAGGTTACAGATAATTGACCTAAAACACTTCCACTTTATCTGAGGACTGTACAGGATGTTTTGACCAAAAAACTGTCGATATCCCTTCCGAACTGGTTTAGTCACATTTTCACCAGGTATATTGTTGTTGCTGCTGTTGCTACTACTACACAACTCAGGTCTCTGGAAATAAACATGGTTGGATCATTCTACCGCTCCAGAAGGTATCTTATTCTTGGCACAATTCTCTACCTAAGAGTCAAATACGCCTGATGGTGGAGTACTGTTACCACCCCACGGGAGGTGCCGCTCAAAGCACCTTTCTAGCGTTGAGAGAGTACACAGCTCACTTCAAAATATAGTGAGGGATGGCCTCGACTGTTCCCTACAGACGGTTTCTCACATAATAGACGTTGATCGTCTCTCTCTACTCTATTGTTATTTCATAGTGGTGCTCAACTGAGCTCGAATAAATGGTTTGATCCCTGTAAAACATTCACAACAAAAACTCGCTTAGCTACAACCACTGTGAATAAATACCCATTCTCCCTCTGTCTCTAAAACTAGACAGAATTTCCATGAGCCAACTATCTTTCCTAAAACCACCCGTCGGTATAACACAATACAGCGGGGCTGGTTCCAAGGCGACTGCAACATTGTATACATTGGACTTGAAAACGACAATTTTTTGTTGAGGCGTCATCTTAAATAATTCTGACCACTTACGACCATTGTTACTAATCTTCACAAAGTTTTCTTACCGTCCACCTGACAAACTCTTTAACCCTTATCCTCGAGTGGCCTTTCGGCATTGATAAGCGTTTACTTGTCAGTAAAAAAAAATTAAACTTTAATAATAGCTATAAAAATAACTGTCATGGGCGAAATTCACCATATGATTGCTTTTAACTACGTCCGCGTGATAAGTTGATAAGTCAATAAACAGATGATCTGGTTTCACGTAACCATTACTTAGGTTAAACTTTCTTACACAAGGGAAGCAGTCACAAAAAAATATATAAGATATACGAGCCAGAAATAAATAGTAATGTCTGATCTAAACAAAGCTGACAGGCCAATAGAAGTCATAAGCATAGTATCAGCTTAAAGACACTGACGTCAATTAAAGAAGAGACAAAAATGAACATCAATTAACTTTGTATTATTTGGATTATTCGGACAACTGTTTTAAACTTGAAAGGTATTCTCACAACTTTTCGACTAAGGTAACCATTCGCCTTTCTTTCTGAACTTGGTAGCAGTTACGTCGACCTAGGAAATGTGTACGGACTTTCTAACCGAACCGTTTATTTGATCAACAGGGTAGATTGTTATCATTTTGTCAGCCAAGCACGGATAGAAGGCGCTAATATTTTCAATCTTATTCATAGTATGGCCTGTAGCAAAGATTTAACCTTCGAACACCAGAAGCCTGTCTCTTTATTTTCTTTTTCAAATTATCTTCGCAAGGAATCTGAAACCCAGACTCAATTAGTTCATTCATGACATATTTAAAATTGTACTGTCTCGCATGTTTCTTTATATACTGTCTATTGTTTGTATCCTACGATATCCAAAAACATACTGATTTCACTAGCTGACCACTTCGAACTTTGTTTTTTTTCTGTAATGCCAACAAACTGCATGACTGTGAGGTTATATGAAGCGAATATTGATTCGTAGCAGTCGCTATTAGGTCTTCAAACATCATGAAACTGCGCGATACCAGCTCACGTGATGATAAAATATCGCATTACCAGGACACGAGATCATGAAATCTCGCAATACCAGGTCACGTGAGGATGAAATCCCGCGCTACTAGCGACTAAATTTGAGCATGTTTAACTTTAGTCGCTGCAAGTAAACTAGTCGCAAGTTGGATGCGTTACTTGCGACTAACCGATCACACGATGCGACTAGGCTGCTACTCCTTGTCGCTACTGCAGTAGCGGCTAGCGAAGTCGCCTCGTGTGACCGGGGCTTTAAGAAGAAAGTTAAACCCTTGAAGATACTCCAAATAATCTGATATATTAAAACAAGAATATTTATTAATAATAGACAATCTCTTAACACATCAATTGATTATATTATAAACTGTAACTACATCTAAACACAACTAATGTTAACTCTTTTATGTACTAACGACTCACCGCTTATCAAGGCCAAAAAGCCACTCGAGGATAAGTGTGTCAGGTGGACAGTGATACAACATCATCAGGATTGCTAATGATTATTAAAACTGCGAATAATTTGATTATTTAAGAGAACAGCTCAACAAGTATTTGTAAACATTGTATTCGAAAACAACCAATTTGTAGTGAGCTGGGAAGCAGTCCAGTGGTATTCTGTCGCACAGACAGGTAGTTCTTGAAAATAACTTTTTCTCATGGAAGATCCGCTTAGTGTGAGCTATACACAAGGGTACTGTTTCGTAATCGGCAACCATAGATTTTACTGGCGGAGTTTAATAATCTATAATTAACATGACATTGGGGGCTTCGGTAACATTCGGAACGGCGCACTTGCTTCGTCTTTCTCGATTTCGTAGCGTTCGGTGTACATACTTCACGCCTACGTGACGCCAGTAAAATATATAGTTGACATTTCCGAAACAAAACCCAAGAAGAAGGAAGGCAACTTATTTACATTGCTTATAGCTAGACAAGTTTTTGTTGTGACTATTTTGAAGGGAGAACTATAGATTGGAGCTAAGTCGAGCACCTACAAATAAAATACCTATAGAATAGAGAAAGAGTAGTGCCCTATATTCTGTGAGAAAAAAAGCTGTACCCAATAGAAGAAGATATTCCCCCACTAGATTTCGAAGCCGGTTTTGAACTGTCAATGCAGAAAAGGGTGCTCTGAGTGGCACTTCAACAGATGTGGCAACAGTACTGCATCTTAGGACGCATCTGCCGCTTATACGGGTAGTGGATTGCGTAGTAAAGCAACATAATGATCCAACCACTTTTCCAGCGACCTTAGCAACAGATTTGATGTACTTTTACCATGTCGAGATTACACAATGTTTTCATAATACTACACATACTTTCTCTGAATCCAGCTTGATCTATTTTTACATTTAAAGATCCAATTCTTTTTACAACTCACACAAGAAAGAATAAAATCAATATTCCAATGACCCAATTCATCAGGAATGTGTAGATGTTGTTTCCCCTTGGAATCTATTTCATAAACATATTTTTTTATATATGTCAAACAAGATATCTCAACTCTCCATCATTTTTAAAAAATTGTTATTGAATTCCTTCATACAGTCTGTCTGTCATTGTACAAACGAAGTTAATTTACATTTTATTAGACGAGTTCAATCATTGTTTTCTGTAAATAAGGTGAACGGATATATTTTTAACATAAAATACAACATAATGGTTTCGTCATTTCTTACTATTTTTCTTAATCCTAGTT
>OY744540.1:83208211-83238211 GCA_963556195.1 Sepiola atlantica
AGTAGTTGTATAAAATATCCTTGTGGCAAGAAATTAACGCGGGAACGTTTCTCTTGAATTTAGTCTGATTAATTCATTCGGGAATGAAACACAAACATTTCTGTATAACAAATTCTCATAAGTACATTCTTATACCACTACAGCGTCAGGCGGAATTTCACACAAACAGAACTTCCTCGCATGTTTTTCACATCTGTTGAGCACATTACCACTGTACTGCTACCCCACAGATTGCAACTTCGACGTCTTGAAAGATAATTATAACAAATTCGTATATCGAACACTCTCTACGCGTAGTCGAACTTAATCATGACAATCAGTATATCGCGTTACCCCTTATCATCAAGCGGCATCTGGGATTGATAAATTGTATCTATTTAATAAAAAAGGTATACATATATATATATATATATATATATATAGCATAATATAAAATGAAATAATAAAATAAGGTGCGATTCAAAGTTTATTAGAATTCAATGTTCATGCAAAGTACATTAAAGTCACTCATGAATTTTCAAAGAAAATTCTTCCCCTCAGAGAACCATTACCGCAATGACATTACTGCAGGTAATGAAATAAAACTTTGAAAATATATAAAAATATATATAAAAAAAACATAAAATTATATAAAACATCAAATGTATCAGCCCAAAACATACTTTTTTGTTAAAGCTATACAGTTTATCCAAGTCATACAATTTAAAACATATTCAGGAAAGATATCCAAGATGTTGATGTAAAAGTGATCCAGGTGGTGAATGGTAGTCCAAAAACGAAAAAAATATCCAGGCGGGAAACCCGTTTTCAAACTATGCAGTAAATGACAGTGAAAAATGTATCCAAGGTGTATGCAAATTAATAAAACGATAAAGAAACCAAAACATATGAAAAGTTCAGAAAACATATGAAAAGTTCAGAAAACTCACTTGGTGTTGAATATTATAATGTTCAAAATTAAGTATATTGAGCTTAGGTTTTATCCGGATGTTCACTAATTAAATATACTTGTTGCCTCTGATATCTTTTGTTGGATTAACTTTTCACACACACACACACACATATATATATATATATATATATATATATATATATATATATATATGTACCACCACTCCTACACTGATGAAGGCCAGAAACGACGTCGTCTGTAGGTGAAAAAAAAATTATTTAAAAAAAAATATATATTTATAGTTAAAATCCCCTTCAAAGATGTAATAGTCTTAAAAGTAGAGCCCTGTTTGAAATTGAAAAGTGTTTTGTCATTTCTCCGATGAGCAGGTTCCGCTCGAGCGTTGAACACTGTAGACGACAGAACACTTCCCCCGGCTCAGGGGTAAATGTACCTTCATTTCAATTACTGTCTGTGTCTATTCCTCGCGACCGTGTGGTCGTGAGCGTTTGTCTCGTGATTCTAGCCTGAATCTACGAACTGTAACCGCTTTTCTTACACTGATGAGGGTAAGCGAGCCCGAAACGACGTTGTCTGTAGGTGAAAAACACTTTAATATGAAAAACTATATATATATATATATATATATATATATATATATATCGATGATATGATTTTATACATTCACATACTCATAGCTAACATCTCCATGTGTGCATTTTATTGTCTTCATATATACAGGTGTGTTCATCTTCATTTCTTTACGATAAATACCCATTTGGCTTTCATTTAGAATTCCTATATTTGTTCGCCTATTAATTAGTAACGAATGCCCTCAGCAAATAAATTGATGAGAAATTACTGCCAGGCCTGGAACCTATTCCGCTGAAGGAAGTGAATGTTTGGGTTAATCAATACGAAAGGAAATGAAACAGCCAAGAAAATCTTCTGTCACGACAAATATGGAGCAAATATTATTTACAATCCAAAAAAGAAAGCAGAATCATATGTTATTGTAGAAATCGGTGAAAATGAAACCGCACAACATGTAACCTTGAACGCATTAGCCAATCAGATGGACTTATTCAGGATAACAGCTGATCAAAGTATTAGTCGAGTCAAAATGTGGCTGATCCTCAAACAAATTGCTAACAAACGGTTTTTAATTTGGACAGTTGGCCTGAATAACCTCTCTTTCAGATAAAAAAAAGTTTGCCGAAATTAGCCTCGCGGAAAGTGGATAACTGGCGCCATCTTTAAAATCAAACGTAACAATATTAAAATAGCACACTTGTCAGCATCCTTAATTATCGGTACTTCACTTTGGCTAACCTGAAATTAGAATATGACAGAATATTGAGCTCCTGCAGATTTACATCAAAAGAGACAGAATTAATGCATAAGAAGTTATAATTATATTTAACTTTATGAAAACTGTTGGTTTTATCCAATTTCATATTGCTACATTTGGTATTTTTGAAGATGAATTTACAGAAATTGAGTTGAGAGAGGGGAGGCTAGAATCGGCGGCAATCTTTAAATATAGCAGCCGTTGACCCCGTTGGTAAACTTCTGTGCAACTAGAACACATTTGCCAATAAAATACAAAACTTGCGTTCTCGCTGTGACATTTATTACGCATAACGTGTCTGTTGAGAGAATTGAAGGTTTTGGTGCTTCCGAAAACCCATCCACTGATGCCCTTTGGTCACTAAGAGCGTTCCCAGACGACCATCTGCTCACAGGTGTTTTGCTTTTTGGTATATGGAAATGCACTGCTCGGATTCACCGTCACTTTGGATGTTCTGTGAAACAGCGCTGACGTTTAAAGCAGAAATGAATTCAATATTTAATTTTCTTTCATATATATATATATACATATATATATATATATATATATATATATATATATATATATATATATATATATATATATATATATATACATATATATGTATATATATATATATGAAGTAAAAACGAAAAACGGTAGACGTAACACTAAACGTATCGCGTAACTGTTGCATGTGCTTTTTCAAGTACTAACAAATGCTAAAAGGTGCACAGAACAAGAAGATCTGGGGTGTTCGGAACATATATCTGTATTTAACTTTATTTAGAGATGGAAGATATGCAAATATGTATATACTCAGCACACCCATATATGTATATATATATATATATATATATATATATATATATATATATATATATATATATATATATATATATATAATATTTAAATGTTGACTTAAGTTACGATAATTTCATTATCGTTTAATAATAATAATTTATTGTGATAGTGTAAAGCTCAATATATTCGATAGAGCAATTAATTTTAGAGGTGAACGATGAGAATAAAGAATTGTAAATATACAATATTTATTAAAACATCCAAACTTCAGAGTAAGGAGCCTCATATCCTTAATCTAAAGTTTTTCAAAAGACTGATTACACAGGATTTTAATTTAGGCCCATCACTATAATCTAGAAACCGAAGCCCAGTCAATGCAGTACAAACACTTGGACCCACAACCTCCAAAGAAGGCAAGGAAGCAGCCCTCCACTGGCAAGGTCATACTCACAGTCTTCTGGGACCAAGACGGAGTTGTGATTACAGATTTTATGGCAAAGAGTACTACAATTACAGGAGCCTATTACGCTTCACTTTTGATGAAATTAAGAGAAGCTATCAAAATCAATAAGCGGGGCAAGATCAGCAAAGGTGTCATCCTCCTGCAGGACAACGCCCCGGTTCACAACTCGCATGTCGGCAGATCAGAAATCATCCCGCATCCCCTTTACTCTTCTGACCTTGCACCCTCTTACTTTGATCTGTTCCCAGCCATGAAGTTGTTTTTCAAAGGAAAGCGTTTTCCAGATGATGCAGCCTTGATTTCTGAAGTTACGATGTGGTTGGAGGACAAACCTGGTGTGTTCTACAAAAACAGTGCCCAGAGCTGCATCAAACGATGGGAGAAATCAATAACTCTGGGTGATACCTATGTAGAGAAAAACTAATAACTGTGCCAAGTTTCATTAATCTACTGCTATGGTCAGGGGCATTACTTATTGGACGCTCCTCGTACCGTTGGAGTATTTAATCGTTTGATTTATAATATATATATAACCCCAATCCGCACTCGAGAGTAGTAATACAGCGAAACACTATTTATGTGGATGGCTATATGAAGCTCCCTCCCTGTGTAGAGCTTATTTGTAAGGATATCGCCAACTGCTATTATCTCATAGCTAATTGGGAAATTCGAACTCCCGGCACATGACAATGTTTACATTGAGATATCACTTACATTCAGTAAGTAGGAGCGCCAACTGTCAGCTCGACGGTTGAGTTTCAATCCCGGCTTGAGGAACTAACTGGTCTAGCCGCACTGAAGAGCTGTAATATAGCGAAACAGTATATATATATATATATATATATATATATATATATATATATATATATATATATACATTTAAAAAAAATGCGCGGAAATCTCTCGAAGGCCCTTTCGACTATGATCTCGTCAGTAGAAAATCGATAGTTTTATAATCAATTATATCGATATTATTGATTATAAAACTATCGATTTTCTCCTGACGAGATGATAGTCGAAAGGGTCTTTGAGAGATTTCCGCGCATTCTTTCGAAATGTATTTATAAGTTTTGTACCTAAACATATATATATATATATATATATATATATATATATGAGTGAGTTTAATAACACGCAGTACAAATAGCTTCATGCAAGTTCCAAACACAGTTTGTTGATCACTTTCAACTGCTCGTGTAAATTAGCCGCCGGCTCGCTATTTACAAAGTTAAATTCCTCCTTAATTATCAGCCAATTCCCTATGGCCGAGGGGTTAACGCTCTTGACTGCGAATCAGTGGCGACCGTTTAGAATTAACTTCCTGCACTGAAGATTGCGTTAGCATGAAACATCGATGTCTGTAGGTAATAAATAATTAATATTTATTCATAAATATTATATATATATATGTGTGTGTGTGTGTGTGTGTGTGTGCGTGTGTATGTGTGTATTAGTGTATTTCTGCGTAAAGTGATCGATAATTTTGCTGATAGATCGAGATCGAGAGTATCGGTGGTTTGATGGATATGATGGAAGACATTTGTATAAAGACCGATGAAGAAATATAAAAGGAAAGGCTAAATCTGAGCAATGAGAAAACAAAATTGAGCACAACTAATGTTTACGTCTCTGTGAAACCAAGCGGAAAGAACTTATTCAGTTGTGTAAATGTAATTATTAGTTTGTCGATAAATCACATCAGCAAAAGTAATCGTCAAGTCTAATAATGTAATTCAATAAAAGTTGTGCTAATATCTTCATTGCCTCCAGATACAAGCAGTTTTAATTACAACTATAGTTTTATTAGAGCCTAAAATATCGTTTTCGATGACAAATAAAATGGCTTTATGAGATTTAATTTCACATCGAAATATATTGCTATGTTTATTAATTATTATGACAAACGATCAGACAACGTACACAGTTGCATACCTCCCACATTTTTATATCAAATGTGAATTAATTAAACTTTATTTTTTACGATTTTTCCCTATATATTGTAACTAGAAAAATACCCGTCCCGGAACAGGTAAAATTCATTCGCCGAAGCGAACAATTTTGTACAACTTGTATGTCTCTTTTTGCAAAGATGAAAATCAAGATATAATGATACACATCTTGACGTTTAAAATCCTTATTTTAATTATGATCAAAATCGAAATACATGTTTTTTTCGAAAATGTCTAAAATTTGCCGTTTAGGTTTCAAAGGTCTTGAGTAGGAATTTAAATTCAGGGATCTTGCTTAATTTATGGATCAAATTCAATGCAATAAAAATCAAATACTAACAGCTTGATCACTTTTACAAATGACATTCCCAACTTGCGTTTTTGCTGTGACACGGATTACGCATAACGTGTCTGTTGCGAGAATGGAAAGTTTCAGTCCTTCCGCAAACCGATCACTGCTCACCTTCGGTTACTGGAAGCGTTTCCAGACAACCATCTACTCACAGGTGTTTTCATTTTTGGTATATGGAAAGGCACAGCTCGAGTTCACCGTCACTTCGGATGTTCTGTGAAACAGCACTGACATTTTAAGTAAATCAGAATTGAATATTAAATAAGTCAAAAAAGTGTTTCTATGCCTTTTGCTTCGGTGCAATATGTAGTATGTTTTCTAATAAGTGTATTATATGTTCTGATACTACATCTGTTGGATAATGCCCCTATGGGAATTGACGTATCTGTTGGAAGTCGGGTTTGACTTGCGCGAGTTAACGCGGGTGCAGTCGAGTGCAGAACAGGGCTTGTTCTCACAGTCAGAGCAGACAGACGTGACATGGTTACCGTGTGACGAGACCCCAGACCAAGGGTCAGTCTACACCTGCGAGACGCTCTGTGACGTCACTCGTTCTCGTGAGAAGCGAGTTTTTAGTCAGTCTGATTCGGAAGGCGAACCGAGAGGACGTGCGATTCACGATGTAAAACTAAGGGAAATATTTCTATTAAGGGGAGACAAGCGCGATAAATCCTTTCGCCCCTCTCTATGAATGACTAAGAAACATTGTTAACTAACTACGAGAAAGTAGGATTTGCTCTCTCCCTTTCTCTCGACGTTATAATGACCCCCAGTTGAAATAACAACGCTTGTAATAAAATGAATTAAATCTAAAAGAAGAGTTTGTCTTACGGAGTGCGTCATGGCTTTTGTTGCAGACAACGGACGGTATGGTTCACGGCAGAGAAGAAAGAATTCATCCACTAGACGACCCTACCGCCCTCTACAAGCGAGGGTGAAAAGCAAGGTATGCAACACATCTTGTCTGAGCTGGTCTAGTGAATACATGCACACTATCACTGGAAAGTATACTACATATATAAAAGAAAAGTGTGTGTGTAGCGTAATCAAAATCAGGTATCGCGATTTAAAATGCTATTCCGATTCAGGTATGAACCCAAAATCGACCACGAGCTATGACTAAATTAATTCGTTCGGTTTAACTAATCGAATAAAACAAATCGTTGAGAATATGTAATGTGTATCGATATTAGTGGTAAGTAAAGGAGATATCTTTTTAGACCTCATTATTTTTGTCCTAATCCCTAGTCCCCATTTTGAAGAAACTAGCTTTTCACTCCATTAAAAACTTATCTAGGGTCTAACGGGTTTGGACGCAAGTAGAGAAAGACTCAGATTGAAACCACTAGCAACGTAAGTAAAAATCTATTCTGAATATACTTTTAAAGAATATAAATAAGTTAGTAGTGCGTTGTATTCTGCATTTGCTGTGTACACGTTTCGTTCATGTATGCATATATGCAATTAATGCATATGCAAATATGTTTATATATTATGTAGTTATGGGTAGATTCCGGATATATAACTGTCTACAATGTGAATAATCGGGTTAGAACTAAACTGTTCACATTCATTGGTGCAAGTCTATGTTTTAAAACAATTTAATAGACCGAAAAGTTATTCATTCAATACAGACCACGTTGTATACGACACCGAATAGTTATATTCAAAGCAAACTCTATTAAATTTGTTGGGTTGCCAACTCCCTTTTGGCCTAGGACTGCAAGTGTCATCTAACTCATTGTCTTCTCGATGAATTCTAATGAAAACTCACTCGATGGAGATGCGTCTGTCCAATTTGTTTCCCGCATTGATATGGTATCTTTGTTCCTTTTCAAAAATCGCAGCAGGGTGATAGTTTATACAGGACGTGCTCTCTTTTCAAACTTTGTTCAATATGCATTCGTTAAGGTCGCTAACAGCAGACATTCGCATGGAACGATTCAAATAAACGAACCGAAAGACACACCATCCGATCATCGATGGTTAGTGTCATTGAACCTAATTACTTCTTGATATAAAATATTAGGAAATAATAAGTCCCGTGAGCAAACACTTTAAGGAGTAAAACTTTTACAAATTATAGTCATGTAACATAAATTGGGCGTCTTATTTGTTTGTTATGCCTCCTTGGGCATCTCTCTTTGAACTATCTTCATAATTCAACTGCTAAGAAAAACAAACGCTTAGTACAGTATCGATATCCTAATCAAATTCTGTCAAATATATCGTTTGACAACATCCAAAAGTGCCCCTTCAATTTCTGCCTCCTACCACTTTCTCTGAATTTATCCAACCTCATTTTAAACTGACCCACGTTATTGCTGTTCTTAATCCGATCTGGCAACTTATTCCAAAAATATATTACTCTGTGAGCATAAAACACTTTACTGGTTAACATATGTAGTTTTTGAAAACTGCCTTGACAATAATCTTCCAGATCTAAGATAAATACTAAAAAACATGGCCACCATAGTTTGTCAATGCTATTAATTATCTTGAAAGTCTTAATAATATAACCTCTCATTCTTCTCTCCAGCAAAGTAGTCAATCCCAATTTGTCTAATCTCTCCTTGTATATGCACCCCTTTACTTTACTTATTAATTTTCTCGCCCTTCTTTGTACGCCTTCCAGTTTCACTATAGCATTCCAATTACCATGTATAGTCGCTGGAGGCCAGACCTGGGTGCAGTATTCTATTTAGGCTATCTGTGCTGCTCACCGGAATAAAAGCGGCGTTATTCATCTGTACTCTATGTGTTTAGGCTTAACAACTAGTTTTATCTGGTTAATACATGTAACAACACAGACAATCTGAACACAGGTATCTAATATATCCCAGTTCTGACGTATCGAATTACATGTCATTTATCTTTGAGTGACGCTTCTGCTATTACTGGTCTTAATACAAGTATACTTAAACCTGAACTATTATTTAAACTGAGAATGGCCAGCATTGATCAACGATATAAAACATGTTCATGAATAGAAGTAGGTGTTATATTGATACTTATATCGAATATGAACCAGTTTCCGGGAAATTCGCGCCGGCAGCGTTCGGGCGTGTCACGTAATCACCCGACAGATTTCGAGGCGAATGTTGACAGACGATAACTTCGATACGTTTCTGCGTTGTATTGTTCCGTTTTATTTTTAAGAAAGATAGCAATTAACAATAAAACGACAAAAACATAGCGAAATCATTGTTAATATTTAAAAAAAAATAAAATAATGCTAAACAACGGTTACTAAATGCATTTTTATTATTTTTTGCATTTTTTATTGTATTCAGTTGACTGATTATAAGTAGTTTTTTCGTTTTTTTCGAGAGCTTTTTTATATTGCTTTTTTTCATTAGTAGGGTTAGGGTTATGGTGACACATAGACTCGTCTATCTCAACCGTATGCACAGGGGTCACGATCTGACGAGGATTTCGTAACAAATGGTCTTCGCAGACCTCCCTAAAAAAATTCTCCAATTGGTCTGCAGCACGGTGATCCAGCACAGCATTCCTTCCATGTCGTCTGCCAGCTAATCGCCTCGGCATCTCTCGGGTGTTTACGTAACATGCCCGAACGCTGCCGACGCGAAGTTCTCAGAAACTTGTTCATATTCTATATCAGTACCGTAATATTGAAATTAAAACAATCATTGAAATTGAAAACAGGATAAACGCATTAATGTAATGTACTTTCACAAAACGATATGCAAATTAGTTAAGCTATCGCCTTCGTTAGCATATTAATAGTCAGCATGCTAGAAGGTGTTGCTCTATTATGTGAACATTTCATTAAGTCACATCACTATGCACACAGTTTATGATGTTTACAATATCTGTATCAACAGCTAAACAAATATATACTCACTGAGGGCGCATATGTTAGCTAGCATAAGTAAGTTTATCAAGTATATATTAATAGTTCGAATGCAAAACGCGATGAACGCCATTTTGAAAATCACGAAACTGTCCTTACAAAACGTGCTGCATTTCAACATTCGACGAAACCCCAACACTATGTCATACATAATATGATACCGAAATAATTTATTTTTGATTTCAATTAAAATCAGCTTTCATTCGAAGTCTATATTTTATATATTCGTGTTTTTTATTGTTTAATATCTCAATTTAAACGAATGTGATTCATCGCGTTTTACGTTCGAACTCTTCATATGTCTCTACTTGTTATTAGATACTATACTATAAACTAGCGGGACCCGTGTAAATTACACAAAATGATGTTTTCAATACTAATTATCTTGTTCCTAACCTATACCTTACTTTGTAAATGCTTTAGATTAAATTAAATTTGGCTCCAATTCATGAGTAGCATACAAAGATTCGGAAGGTCGTTGCTTTTGATGTAAGCGTGGCCCACAAAATAACATACACGCTATCGTATTAATATGTGTCTTCCCGGTCGTTATTTACCCTGTCCCCAAATATATTACGAAAATTAGGTGACTTGAATGCTTTTCCAAATCTAGGTGCATCACGCATGCGCAGAGCTTTTGATGTAAGCGTGACACACGAACACACACGCTATCGTATTAATATATAGATAATCAGGATTCGGATATCATCAATTGATATTTAATTTTCCTTAGACATGAATGATGGTTTCATGATAATTTTTAAAGGTTATACTTTCTTACTGTTTTGATTTCTAACATTTTAAAGAAAGAATTATGCATTATTTATTCAAATATTTGAAAGCACTTATTAAATACTGAAACTATATACGAAATTTCAGTAGGTAATCCACCGTTTTGTATTTATATGAAAAATATTAATATTTTTCTAAGAAATCTAGTTATTATAACAAACAATAAAAAATTATTAATTTAGAAAATATTGCTTTTTGGATGTTAATGGTTATTTTGTTTCATGTGTTTGTGGTCATTTAATACACCATTGTTTACCCTAGACTCGTAACAAAGGGATACAGTGAATTATGTAATTAATTTAGATCTGAGGAAATTGTTTATTAAAACTTATGAAACATACGTACACATAAAGATTCCTTAATTTTGAATTCTTAGAATATGACTACATAATATTGATCATGTCATAAACTTTGTATTTGTGTGAGTTATAATATAAATATATATATATATATATATATATATATATATATATATATTTATATATGTATATATATATATATATGTATATATATGTGTATATATATATATATATGAATAAGGAAAGATGATAAAAAAAACGAGTGATAGAAAGATGTATATACATTTTCCTATTTGAAAGAGAAATACTGATCAATTAGCAATAATTTATACGAACATATTTACTTTTAGCTGTCAATATGCACATTCCTGTACGTATATATTTTTGGTTATAATCAACATCAGTTCATTTCCATATATTTTGCAAATACATTTTTATTTCTTTCGTATGTGCACGCGTAATTAATTGTCTTCTAGGAGATAACGTATTATAACGGTTGAAAGAACGCTATTATAGATTATTTCACAGCACAGCACAGCAAATATTTTTTATTTGTCGCTCCTCGTAAAATAAGTAGAGCACTCTAATGGTAGTACATACACAGCATGACGTCACTTGCTTTATAATGCATCATTCCGTCTTTAATAGAAGTAGAATGCCTGGATATCGTGCCGCTTTTAAACGTGTTAAATTATCATTGTTTATCGGCTATTCAAATATTGGCCGCGCGGTTAGCGACGTTGGATTAAAGTTGAAATATACTTGTAATCCAGGGTTTCGAATCATACGACCGGTAGTGAATAGTCATATCTCTATGCTGATGAGTCTCGATTGAAAAGGGACGAAACGTATACGTACATAGATAATAAACTATAACAAATATGTTATATATATATATATATATACATATATACACATATATATATATACATATATATATATATATATATATATATATACACATATATATACATACATATATATATATACATATACATATATATATATATATATTTATTGGTACGTAAAAATTAGTACAACATTAGTACCGTCGGTTTCCAGCTCATCCGGCTCTCTTCAGCTTATGCTGTTATCTGTTTCGGAAATGTGAAGTAACGTGTCACTCTCGTTTGAACGCGTTATTTGCTTAGAGTGTTATGTATGTTTGTTTAAATTTAGTGTAATGAAAGTTTAATGAAGTTTGAATAAAAAGTGGTGGTGAACAGTCGAGATTAAAAAATGGAAAGGATTTAAAAATATTAAAACAAAAATGTCTATATAAATCCCGTGAGTCAATGTTTACAAGTAGCGCATATTTAGCTGTTATTTTTGTAGGGTTAATAATGTGTCTTCTAAAGAAAATAGGGAGAGAAAATGGGTTTAAGGATTATACTTATAAGGAGATGAAATAGTAAAAAAACACACATTAAATTCAAGTGTAACTCCTGGATTTACGGACTTTAAATGAATCTAAAATGAATGTAAATAAAGATATAACCCGGATCTGGTCCTGGTAGTTTGTCGATTGGTATAAGGGCGGTAACTCTGTAGGGTTCTTGAATGATTTGTATTAGGGATTTAACATTATTAACTTAAGTATAGTAAAGGCTTTTGGGAGTAATAGTATCGGTATACTGATTAAAAGTTTGGTCGGCAAGATTGTATATGTTTGGCAGATATAGGAGGTTAGCATTTGCAGTAAGAAATAGTGGGGACTCATGGGAGTAATACTAATGTAAAATGAGGGTGTAACCCTCTTAATGACTGGACAAAATTATTACTGGAAAATTATTAATGATTGGTCTTGAATAGTGGTGTGGATATAGGCCGATTAAGGTATTTTACCTATTTTTTATTTTATTTATATTTATGAGGGGTGATATATCTATATATTTGTATGAATATATATATATATATATATATATATATATATGTCTATACTTAATATTTTTTTCAAATTTTGAATGTTGGCTTTTCCACTGCCAACTTATCTATCTATGTAATTCCTCTGATGATAAGATTTTAATCTTTGAAAAGCTTTGGCTTAAAGAAAAGAATAATAAACATAGTTTTTTACCGAGTATACCTTGCATTGAACAATCAAAGATGAAATAATTTGTCATTCTTTGATCTATCTTTATAAATGTTCTATCTAGTATATTGAGCTTAAACCATTTCACTATTGGTTCTATCTACTAAAAGTAAACTTTTGTTTCATATTTTATGTATGTATATTAAATATATATATATATATGGGACTAGGTGAACCGGGTTCGCGCCTTATGACCATCATGATAGTCATCAGCTAGAAACAACGTCGTACGTAAGTAAGAATATTTTTTAAAATATGTAATATTGTTATAAGCCCCTTCCCTGTAAAATTAAAAGCTGAGTCCTGTCGGAAATATTAGAAAAAAACAACATTCATTTAAAAGCTCTAGTCCGATGTTCCGATTCTATTGTTGAGTGCTATCAAATGTTTAGATTTTCTTACTCGCTGCTTTCAGTATGAATGTCTCCGTGTTAACGTGACAATCTCTCGTGGCCTAATGAGACTAGGTGAACGGTTACAGGTTCAAGGTGTCTTTTTTAAACAGGTCGTGCCCTATGACCGTCTGAGATTGTTATACACTTGCGCTTGTTTATGGATATATGAATATTTTTTTTCATTATATATATATATATATATATATATATATATATATATATATATATAGTTTAATATTTCAGATGTCTTGGGTTTGTATAGTATCTCCTTGATCCTAGTTCGATTCCTCATAAGTGTTCGAGTTTAAGGCTGGAACTGGCAGAATATTTCTCGTTGTGGATCCTAGTACTGTTGGGTCCTTCATGAGCAATCTCCAGTGTGGTCAAATTATCCGTCAGTTCTTGCCTGAAACTCGAATACTGCTCAGTATCTAAAAAGGATTAATGAAAAAGTACGCAGCCACAAGTCATCTGTAATATTTAACGGAATATGCCTTTACAAAAGATACTACTCATATATACATAATATATATATATACATATGTAGTTTAATACATATTTTATGTATATACTATTGGGTAATAATTATTTACTGCAATGTTTCCATATGTACGAACAAAATATAAAAACGTATATCTACAAAAGAGAGCAATTGACTGGGGGAACGTAAATATATGCCATTGATGGAGAATTCCTTCTCTCTTTTTTCCCCTCTCTCCTTGTCTTCATACGCTCATTCTGAATGTCTCTCCCTGTCATTTGGACTCCAAATTATTTTATAATGATCGTGATTCGACAATTTCCCACATAGCGATTCCAGCATTACTTGCAGCAGTTAATGTATCCCTCGTCCGGGTGTTAGCGTTGAATATACATTTTCACTAGAAAATGAGAAATATAAATTCAATGTAGATTTTTTTAGATATTTACGTGCTTATATATGTATATATATATAAAATATCCATGTTCTGCAAGTACATATCGTACATAGTAATCGACCATTTTAGGCTTCTATAAAAATACAATTAAAAATAAAAAATAGCGAAAAAAGCCTATTAAATCTCCCTCTCTCTCTCTCTCTCTATATATATATATATGTATATATATATATATATATATATATATATATATATATATATATATATATAAATGTTGAATTAAATAACGATAATTGAATTATCGTTTAATTATAATAATCCATCGTGATATTGTAAAGCTCAATATATAGAACAGAGCAATCAATTTTAGAGGTGAAACATGAGAATAAAGAATTGTAATGATACAATATTTATAAAAACATCAAAAAGTTCAGAGCAAGGAGATTCATATTTTTAATCCATGGATTTTCAAAGATTAACATCTTCTCATAAGGATAGGGAAAGCCAATAATGCACTTGTAAATATTATCGGCAGCAGTTAACTTTGAAAATTGTATATAAAGTAAAACAAAATAGAAATATAGAATCTTATGTTCAGGTAAGAGTGTAAAGTCAAGGTGGATGATATCTAAAAATGTTAATCTTTGAAAATCGATGGATTAAGGATACGAGATCCCTTGCTCTGAACTTTTTGATGTTTTAATAAATATGTTATCTTTACAATTCTTTATTCTCATCTTTTTCCTCTAACACACACACATATATATATATATATATATATATATATATATATATATATATATATATATATGGTAAAAAAGAAACAATGTTTCAGACAATATGTAAAGATAAAAATGGAATAAAGAATAAGCAATTCAACAACTAACAAAAATAAACTCAAAAACTCATGTTGTAAAGTTCTACCGAGATATTTCGGCCGTCAAGATACGACCATTTTCGTTCGGTTGGTAAACTTTATTTCAAAACGGAAAAGTTTTCAAATTTATACAAAGAATGCGATTGGAAGAAAATGTCACGTGCAGAGAACAACAAAAATAGGGGAGTAGGGACGCGAGGAATGTTACGAAAAGAGAAAGAAAAAGAAGATGAAGAAGAGGAAGAAGAAGAAAGAGATACCAATCAACCAGTGTCTTTAGAACGTTGGTGTAAGAAGAAGAAGAAGAAGAAGAAGAAGAAGAAGAAGAAGAAGAAAAAGCAAGAGCAAACGTAAGAAAGGGTAAATTCGACATTTGACTGTCGAAAGCTACTAAAGAAGAAAAAGAGAGAGAGAAAAACATCGGTGCTTGGATATCGCCTGCTGATTGAAATCTAAATTCGAATTGAGAACGTCAGAAGTCTAATAGGATTAGTAGTAATTTGAAGCTGTTAACGAGTTTTTTAGTTTATTTTTGTTAGTTGTTGAATTGCTTATTCTTTACTCCATTTTTATTTTTACATATGTATATATATATATATATATATATATATAGTAATTATGAAAATATATTTATGGCAATTAAGCTCCACAGAGGCTCCTGGGTTTCATCCCCGGGGAAAATCGTCAGGCTAAAATGAATGGAGTAAGTTTCGCCGGGTGTTTTTTATATACACGATTAGCTAGTTAACCAATTATAGTCTTTCTTGTTCTATTAGCCTATCGTTGGGCTTCTCACGAACAAAGGTACGGTTTGTTTTACTTCCTATTTCCTATTCTATGGGTCTGTTTTTCATCCCGGTTTGTTTGTTGTTCTATTAGCTAATCCTCTGGCTTCTCATTGACAATGATTTAGTTTGTTTTACTTCCTATTTCCTATTCTGTCTCTCTCTCTCTCTCTCTCTATATATATATATATATATACAGGGTGGGCAAAAATAAGGGTCCTATTTTTAAAAATTCATAACTTTTTTATTTATTGATTTTTTTAATTTTTTTTTAGAATAAGTAAAGGACCCCTTCCGAAGCAAGCATGAGCCGTATTAGCCCTAAGGAACGTACCCTCATTTAGAAAACATTATTTTTGCTTAAACTCAAAACAGTGTAAAAAACTATACTTTAGTTTTTGTAAGTTTTAAGAAGTGTTTTTCGGCTAAAATTTGTTTTGTTTATTTCAAAAAATCTCGGAAGGGTCAGTCTACACACACATAAAGTTTGGTGAGTTTAACTTTTATTTTGTGGAAGTTATTCAAATTCAAGTTATTCAAATTTAAAGATAGGACCCTTATTTTGGCCCACCCTGTATATATATATATAATATATATTTATATATATATATATATATGTATATATACGTTTGGGTATTATGTATGATTCTGTGTATTAGTATAAAAATGAAATAGCTTTCATTCGTTCTATCAAGTAACAACAAGAGATCATTTTGTGGCACTTTTTGTAATTCACTGTCTGCTTTGCGAAATGAAAATTCAATTTCCTTTTGAAGCCTTCTAAGTCATCGCCCGGCGATACTTTCCCCCGTCTTTACATTTTCAATTTAATCTTTCTGTTTGAACACCTCAGTTGAAAAGGAAACGCATTTGACTCAATCTCGCGCAACCATTAATAAGACTCCGGTTTTGAAGTGAAACGAATTTTCAGAGTTAGTCGGAAATCTGAAAGAAAAACGTAACTTGCTTCACATTTTTTATTTTTTTGCGCCAAGTAAATGACCTCACAGACATAAAACGTATCTCTTTAAATGCGGAAATGTAAAAAAAAATCTCCTCTTTATTCTACAGTTATATTTTGATTTGTTTGAATTTGTTTAGATTGAACCAAATTCCAATGATGGGATCACGCTCGATTATTGATTTTATTAATAAAATAGCACGAAAATAAATTGCCATGGACACTCTTGGACAAGGTTTTCGCTTGATTCCTTAACACCCACTGCTTCACCAAGACATCTGTCTTCCTATGCCTTTTCTGACTACTTTCTTCTTCCACATACAGTATTGATTTACTCCAATCCAGGAGTTAGGCACAAGGCCAGTTTTAATCTTACTCCCAAACTTAAGATGTGACCCAAGGTCGGGTCGGGAAAGTGGGGTTTAACAAATGCCTGGGGAGCCCCGTCAATAAACTTACAGCAATAAACTTACTCCTCCTCAAAGAGGGGAGGCAAAGCCTGGGAAGGTGGACCTCCCAGAACTTCACAGGACAGACCCATTGACCGGCGTAAATCAGGACCCGAAGGCCAAGACAACACCAGTCTATGGGGTGCAGTATCCATCGGAACAGATACTACACTTTGATCTTAGCAAAAGGCCCAGTATATATTTATCTTCCTCCCACAAGGTAAGGTGTGACACAAGGTCGGGAAAGTGGGATTAGATAAGCCAGCGCTCGAGAGGTGAGCACTCTGGCTTTTTAAAAATTTCCTGGGCAGCCCCGTCGGCATACCCCGGTAGGGGCGCCTCAGACAGTAAGCAATAAACTTACTCCTCCCCAAATAGGGGAGGCAAAGCCTGGGAGGGTGGACCTCCTAGAACTACTGTCGGCTGAAAATTGCTAGTTTAATAGACAAGCTGTTTCTTTTGGATATATGTTTTGAGTCCCCAAGGAGAATTTCGAGAAATCGAGCGAGAAGCTTTCTGATGGGTTAATAAATGGTAACTTTCTTTTCAACTGTGACTTGGTCATATGACCTCTTTTGATGGGCGTAATCGTAAACTATAAGTATCTCCCATTTCTATTCTGAAAGTATAACCTTTTCAAAATTGAAAACAAATTAAGGAAAGAACAGGGAAAATATGAGTTAACCTCCACGACAAAATATTGAAAGGCAGAGGCAGAACATGCCAGTAGTCTATCTTTTTCTACCCGTCATCTCGAGTATACTACATAGGGATATATATATATATATATATATATATATATATATATATATATATATATATATATATATATATAGTAAGCTGAAAATATATTCATGGTAATCAAGCTACACAGAGGCTTCCACGTTTCATCCCCGGGGGGAACTTTCAGGCTAAAATGCATGGAGTTATTTTTCCCGGGTGTTTTTATATACACGGCTACCTAGTTAACCAATCAGATTCCTTGTTGTTCTCTCAGTCAATCGTTGGGCTTCCCACGTACAAAGGTCTGGTTAGTGTTACTTCCAATATCCTGTTATATTGTTGTCTTTTCTATGGATTGCCTTATATCCTGTTTATTTGTTGTGTCAATATAATGGGTGAATTTATTTTATCACGTGGTTCCTTGTATTTCTATTTTAGGTTTTAATTGTTTAATTGTTAGTTTTTTGTTTAGTTTAGTGTTTTACTTATTTGTTTATTTATTTATTTATCTGTAGCCTAAGGTAACTTTTATTTCTGTGTAGGGACTTGTTTGCTATCTGACTTCTACGGTTGAATAGATTTCGGTCGTCTTTAAAGTTTAGGATTTCAAATTTCTCATTCAGACATAATCTACACAGGTCGTCTAAATCTTTACTGTAATATATATATATATATATATATATATATATATATATATATATATATATATATATTATAAATATCCAAGTTTAAAGAGATGAGTAATTATAATACACTATTGCCTAAAAGTAATTTACAGCGATTAATTGCTTTATTTATGTTTTTGACGGGGCATTCATTTTGTATTCTCTCTCTAGAGGCAGCAAAACAGTTTTCCTTCGTTATATATTAATGTAGGGGTAACGATCAAATAAATCCTTGTATTTCTATTTCCAGCACCATTGTATTGGTCGAAAAGAAAATAATATCGTTCGATATGTCTTCTAGTAGTGTCTATACGCAACGTAGTATAAAATATCCAGTATTCCTCGCGAAAGAATAAGAGAATTATGTTTTTGCCAGAGACATTTCCATTCTCGACTATAAATCTATAAACCTGAAAGATTTATATTTTATACTTCACTCGACGCACGTGTTTTTATATTGCGTGATGTATTGAGGAATGGAAGGCTACATGCGATGGTTTTGCGTAGATTTGTTGGGGAATCAATATTGTTTGATACGTATCAATTTTGTTTTCGTTTTTCTTTTATTTATATACACTGCAAAACTTATAATATCTTGTTTCACTAAAATATATTTTTATTTTCTTAGGGAGAATCAATAGTATGTTCGTTTTTTTTTTTCAGACCTTCGTCTAGAGGCTATACATAACCTCTAGAATGCTGTCTGAGTTGTTCTTCTATTAGAAAATATTAAATACATTTTAGAGTTCTTAGAGATGTTTATTTCAATGCCTATTTCCGAACCACATCTAAAGGCTATATTTACTAATACACTACAATAGTTATTTATCTATATTGTAAGTGAACCTCTATCCATGCAATGTTTTAATATCTATATTTAAGAAAGCGCAAATAGATTAGTATGTTAAAGTTCCGGTCATTTTATTTGTTGGGAATTTATTATTTACTATTGATGCAATATTTTGTATTTCTAAAAGTTGTGAAGATCTCTTATATTTAGAAATTAGACAAATTTTGCAATGGATTTATTATGTTTAAAAAAAGTGTGACTGACGTCCTGACAGACGAGCAAATTCTTTATTTTATCAGATCATCCATTATCTATTATCTACATCATTATCTATTATCTACATCATTATCTATTATCTACACTATTATCTATTATCTACACTATTATCTATTATCTACATCAGTATCTATTATCTACATCAGTATCTATTATTTAGATCATTATCTATTATCTACATAAGTATCTCATATCTACATCATTATCTATTATCTACATCAGTACCTATTATCTACATCATTATCTATTATCTACATCATTATCTATTATCTACATCATTATCTATTATCTACATCATTATCTATTATCTACATCAGTATCTATTATCTACATCAGTATCTATTATCTACATCATTATCTATTATCTACATCATTATCTATTATCTACATCATTATCTATTATCTACATCATTATCTATTATCTACATCATTATCTATTATCAACATCATTATCTATTATCAACATCATTATCTATTATCTACATCAGTATCTATTATCTACATCATTATCTATTATCAACATCATTATCTATTATCTACATCATTATCTATTATCTACATACTTATCTATTATCTACATCATTATCTATTATCAACATCATTATCTATTATCTACATCATTTCTATTATCTACATCATTATCTATTATCAACATTATTATCTATTATCAACATCATTATCTATTATCAACATCAGTATCTATTATCTACATCATTATCTATTATCAACATCATTATCTATTATCTACATCATTTCTATTATCTACATCATTATCTATTATCAACATTATTATCTATTATCAACATCATTATCTATTATCAACATCATTATCTATTATCTACATCATTATCTATTATAAACATCATTATCTATTATTTGCATCATTATCTATTATCAACATCATTATCTATTATCTACATCAGTATCTATTATCAACATCATTATCTATTATCAACATCATTATCTATTATCAACATCATTATCTATTATCAACATCATTATATATTATCTACATCATTATCTATTATCAACATCATTATCTATTATCTACATCATTATCTATTATCAACATCATTATCTATTATCTACATCAGTATCTATTATCAACATCATTATCTATTATCAACATCATTATCTATTATCTACATCATTATCTATTATCAACATCATTATCTATTATCTACATCATTATCTATTATCTACATCATTATCTATTATCAACATCATTATCTATTATCTACATCATTATCTATTATTTGCATCATTATCTATTATCAACATCATTATCTATTATCTACATCATTATCTATTATAAACATCATTATCTATTATTTGCATCATTATCTATTATCAACATCATTATCTATTATCAACATCATTATCTATTATCAACATCATTATCTATTATCTACATCAGTATCTATTATCCACATCAGTATCTATTATCAACATCATTATCTATTATAAACATCATTATCTAGTATTTGCATCATTATCTATTATCAACATCATTATCTATTATCTACATCATTATCTATTATCAACATCATTATCTATTATCTACATCATTATCTATTATCCACATCAGTATCTATTATAAACATCATTATCTATTATTTGCATCATTATCTATTATCAACATCCGTATCTATTATCAACATCATTATCTATTATCAACATCATTATCTATTATCTACATCATTATCTATTATCTACATCATTATCTATTATCAACATCATTATCTATTATCAACATCATTATCTATTATCTACATCATTATCTATTATCTACATCATTATCTATTATCAACATCATTATCTATTATCAACATCATTATCTATTATCTACATCATTATCTATTATAAACATCATTATCTATTATCAACATCATTATCTATTATCTACATCATTATCTATTATCTACATCATTATCTATTATCAACATCATTATCTATTATCAACATCATTATCTATTATCAACATCATTATCTATTATCTACATCATTATCTATTATCTACATCATTATCTATTATCAACATCATTATCTATTATCAACATCATTATCTATTATCAACATCATTATCTATTATCTACATCATTATCTATTATCAACATCATTATCTATTATCTACATCATTATCTATTATCTACATCATTATCTATTATCAACATCATTATCTATTATCAACATCATTATCTATTATCAACATCATTATCTATTATCAACATTATTATCTATTATCAACATCATTATCTATTATCAACATCATTATCTATTATCTACATCATTATCTATTATCTACATTATTATCTATTATCAACATCATTATCTATTATCTACATCATTATCTATTATCTACATCAGTATCTATTATCTACATCATTATCTATTATCTACATCATTATCTATTATAAACATCATTATCTATTATTTGCATCATTATCTATTATCAACATCATTATCTATTATCTACATCATTATCTATTATCTACATCATTATCTATTATCAACATCATTATCTATTATCAACATCATTATCTATTATCTACATCATTATCTATTATCCACATCATTTTCTATTATCTACATCATTATCTATTATCTACATTATTATCTATTATCAACATTATTATCTATTATCAACATTATTATCTATTATCAACATTATTATCTATTATCAACATCATTATCTATTATCAACATCATTATCTATTATCAACATCATTATCTATTATCTACATCATTATCTATTATCTACATCATTATCTATTATCTACATCATTATCTATTATAAACATCATTATCTATTATTTGCATCATTATCTATTATCAACATCATTATCTATTATCTACATCATTATCTATTATCTACATCATTATCTATTATCAACATCATTATCTATTATCAACATCATTATCTATTATCAACATCATTATCTATTATCAACATCATTTTCTATTATCTACATCATTATCTATTATCTACATCATTATCTATTATCAACATCATTATCTATTATCAACATCATTATCTATTATCAACATCATTATCTATTATCTACATCATTATCTATTATCAACATCATTATCTATTATCTACATCATTATCTATTATCCACATCAGTATCTATTATAAACATCATTATCTATTATTTGCATCATTATCTATTATCAACATCAGTATCTATTATCAACATCATTATCTATTATCAACATCATTATCTATTATCTACATCATTATCTATTATCTACATCATTATCTATTATCAACATCATTATCTATTATCAACATCATTATCTATTATCTACATCATTATCTATTATCTACATCATTATCTATTATCTACATCATTATCTATTATCTACATCATTATCTATTATCAACATCATTATCTATTATCAACATCATTATCTATTATCAACATCATTATCTATTATCAACATCATTATCTATTATCAACATCATTATCTATTATCAACATCATTATCTATTATCAACATCATTATCTATTATCTACATCATTATCTATTATCAACATCATTATCTATTATCAACATCATTATCTATTATCTACATCATTATCTATTATCAACATCATTATCTATTATCAACATCAGTATCTATTATCAACATCATTATCTATTATCAACATCATTATCTATTATCTACATCATTATCTATTATCTACATCATTATCTATTATCAACATCATTATCTATTATCAACATCATTATCTATTATCTACATCATTATCTATTATCTACATCATTATCTATTATCTACATCATTATCTATTATCTACATCATTATCTATTATCAACATCATTATCTATTATCAACATCATTATCTATTATCAACATCATTATCTATTATCAACATCATTATCTATTATCTACATCATTATCTATTATCAACATCAGTATCTATTATCTACATCATTATCTATTATCAACATCATTATCTATTATCTACATCATTATCTATTATCTACATCATTATCTATTATCAACATCATTATCTATTATCAACATCAGTATCTATTATCTACATCATTATCTATTATCAACATCATTATCTATTATCTACATCATTATCTATTATCAACATCATTATCTATTATCTACATCATTATCTATTATCAACATCATTATCTATTATCAACATCATTATCTATTATCAACATCATTATCTATTATCAACATCATTATCTATTATAAACATCATTATCTATTATCAACATCAGTATCTATTATCTACATCATTATCTATTATCAACATCATTATCTATTATCAACATCATTATCTATTATCTACATCATTATCTATTATCTACATCATTATCTATTATCAACATCATTATCTATTATCAACATCATTATCTATTATCAACATCATTATCTATTATCAACATTATTATCTATTATCAACATCATTATCTATTATCAACATCATTATCTATTATCAACATCATTATCTATTATCTACATCATTATCTATTATCTACATCATTATCTATTATCTACATCATTATCTATTATCTACATCATTATCTATTATCAACATCATTATCTATTATCAACATTATTATCTATTATCAACATCATTATCTATTATCAACATCATTATCTATTATAAACATCATTATCTATTATCTACATCATTATCTATTATCTACATCATTATCTATTATCAACATCATTATCTATTATCAACATCATTATCTATTATCTACATCATTATCTATTATAAACATCATTATCTATTATCAACATCATTATCTATTATCAACATCATTATCTATTATCTACATCATTATCTATTATCAACATCATTATCTATTATTTGCATCATTATCTATTATCAACATCATTATCTATTATCAACATCATTATCTATTATCAACATCATTATCTATTATCAACATCATTATCTATTATCTACATCATTATCTATTATCAACATCATTATCTATTATCTACATCATTATCTATTATCAACATCATTATCTATTATCAACATTATTATCTATTATCAACATCATTATCTATTATCTACATCATTATCTATTATCTACATCATTATCTATTATCTACATCATTATCTATTATCAACATCATTATCTATTATCAACATTATTATCTATTATCAACATCATTATCTATTATCAACATCATTATCTATTATAAACATCATTATCTATTATTTGCATCATTATCTATTATCAACATCATTATCTATTATCAACATCATTATCTATTATCAACATCATTATCTATTATCTACATCATTATCTATTATCAACATTATTATCTATTATCAACATCATTATCTATTATCTACATCATTATCTATTATCAACATCATTATCTATTATCAACATCATTATCTATTATAAACATCATTATCTATTATTTGCATCATTATCTATTATCAACATCATTATCTATTATCAACATCATTATCTATTATCTACATCATTATCTATTATCAACATCATTATCTATTATCAACATTATTATCTATTATCAACATCATTATCTATTATCTACATCATTATCTATTATCTACATCATTATCTATTATCAACATCATTATCTATTATCAACATTATTATCTATTATCAACATTATTATCTATTATCAACATCATTATCTATTATCAACATCATTATCTATTATCTACATCATTATCTATTATCTACATCATTATCTATTATCTACATCATTATCTATTATCAACATCATTATCTATTATCAACATTATTATCTATTATCAACATCATTATCTATTATCAACATCATTATCTATTATAAACATCATTATCTATTATCTACATCATTATCTATTATCTACATCATTATCTATTATCAACATCATTATCTATTATCTACATCATTTCTATTATCTACATCATTATCTATTATCAACATTATTATCTATTATCAACATCATTATCTATTATCAACATCATTATCTATTATAAACATCATTATCTATTATCTACATCATTATCTATTATCAACATCATTATCTATTATCTACATCATTATCTATTATCTACATCATTTCTATTATCTACATCCGTATCTATTATCTACATCATTATCTATTATCTACATCATTATCTATTATCTACATCATTATCTATTATCTACATCATTTCTATTATCTACATCATTATCTATTATCTACATCAGTAAGTATTATCTACATCAGTATCTATTATCTACATCATTATCTATTATCTACATCAGTATCTATTATCTACATCATTATCTATTATCTACATCATTATCTATTATCTACATCATTATCTATTATCTACATGGACAATTCTCAATCATACGTTCTCCTAAATACTTGGAAATGTTCTCATTGAGATTCTTTTTTCAAATCAACTAGGTTCATAAAAAGGTCGGCTAACATAACCAATCTAAATCACACCCTCAACTAACAACATAAAGCATGAAACGAAAATGCACTGTACCTTCATTTGTTTCTCCGCATGCCTTTTCTTAACTTATTTAACCCGAAACCAAGCAAGTTGCCACTGTAGACATACGGGGTTACTGAGAATAAGACTGAAAGTTCAGAGGGGTCATCCTTAATTGGGAGCTGTTAAGCGAGATTCTTGTTCACATTAGTTTTAAATTCATGCATGTCGTTTCAGTCGGGAAAACAGGGAGCAAGGATGGATTTCTAAAGGTGGACAGCTCTAGCGGAAGAAACTGTTGGAGTAAAAGACTCTCCAAAATCTATGGTTCTCCACAGTGAGTGGATGGGATTTTGCTGAGCAACGGGTTGGTCGAGTGCATTTACGTCGAGGGGGCACCAAAGCATCAAGTTCATCGAAGTTCATCCCATTGAAATACTTTTAGAACAAGCAAAAGAATGCAACATTGCGGCGATGGGACGGGGGCTGGAGCTTGGTTGATAGTGAAAGACCTATTATATTAGCTACTTTTTTGGACCTTGTATAAGAGGAAGGTACATGTGGATGATGCACCAGCCCAGATATGATAACAACACTCCATGCATGGCGGATGGTGGATTTGTAGAGATATAGGATACTGTCAGGTGTGAGAAGATTTCTAGCACGGTAGATCGAGCCCAGTGTCAAGCGCAACTTCGGCACACAGCTTCTTCATAAGCACCACGGGAATGCTTCCCTACAGATTAACAACATCTTCATCTTCAAAGTCAAAGTCTACAGGCTATGAACTCGCGTCACTAGTGATTCGGGCTTGATCCATCAATCCAAACTTTACAATCCAATGATAAGGTTCTGCATGTCTTAACTGGTAATGATAAAACCTCATAAACCCTTATCCTTGAGAACCTTTAGCCTTTACATGTGGTGATCGTTTTTAGAATAAAAACAAGAAAGCAATATAGATAATTTAACCTCTGTGCATTTGCAGGGTGTTCCAAAAGTGTTTGTTTTGTAATATCTGTTCAGACCCAATAATGGCGTTTACTCAATCGGAGTCTTTGAATTTTCAAAGACTGAATCATGAACACGTGTTCAACGTGCATTCCCCACAAAATTCTGAAAAGAGGACATGCCCAAGAAAACTGTCTACGGACCATTCTTCTTTCAAAGAGCAACAGTCAATGGTGACACGTACCTCGACTGGCTAAACAACTGGTTAATAGATAAGTTGAGTGAGGAAGTCTTACGTCTTTATTTTCCAACAGGATGGGGGGGGGCTCATCGCACTGGAGTCTACGAGTTAGACAGTATATGAACACACCACTGTCAGATAGATAGATTAGAGGGTATGGGCGAGATGATCGCGTTCTCATGCCTGGAGCTCGCCAGTCTCAACATCTCACATCCTGCGACTATTTTTTTGTGCATCTCCTGTCTTTGTGTTCATTATCTTTCGTTCTTGCTGGTATTTCAACTTTTGAGCGCTTCGAAACCAGTTGCACTTCTTCTATGACATTTACGCGATATCGAGAACATATAGGTATGTTTATAGACATATGTGTGTTTTTTTCCGACAGCGCAACCATCGTTGGGTCATTTTATTTAGAACTCGTTGATATTATTGTATTTGATTTTTTGGTGGATAAGTTTGAATTTGAACAGAGTTTTATTACATACACCACCTGATCTCTATATATTTTACCCGTTTGCTACTGGCAATGCTCAACGTTACTTAACTTCGGTGATCTAACAGAAACTAATGTTTTTTACGTGACTATAACCTTGCATCAATACCTCGTGATAGCTAAATACATATTCTCGGTTGAACGCTGTATTATTTGTGGTGATGCGATATTATAATACATTATTAGGAAATACACCTAAGCATATTATATATGTGAAAATATACGAATAATAACACTGTAAGCAAACACACCGTTCTAGAATAATATTCTTCATGTGAATCCCTATATATATATATATATATATATATATATATATATATATATATATATATATATATATATATATATATATATATATATAGGTGGGCTTATATTCAGGATCTTGCGACAAGAGTTGTGTTTAAATAAATCCGCTCGTAGGAGAGAATGACTGTTAGTTTATGCACGTGTTATTCAACGTAATTCAAATATATGCAGCACACATAGGGCGACATTTACATGTTCAACTGAAGGTGGATTCTTTTAGCTTAATGTGACATATGGTTCCACTGCGCATGTCCGGATTAGACGGATTATACAGAGAATATTAAAGGATGCAAGGGTTACGAAACGGAAACGAAGGTTCTCATGATGAAATAATTCAATTTGCGCGTTTTGCGACGAAAATACTATTTCAAATTAAGACATGACAGACAAACAAAATATTATTTCGAACTATAGGATGGCAGACCAACAAGTTAGCATTTCCGGCTGTAGCTAATCCAACACATCTTGTCTTATACTTAAGCAGCGTTAATGAACGTGTGTTTTCCTGGGGTGTTTTAGCTATATCTTTAATGAGTCAAAATACGTATTTTTTACCCAGTTCGCAGACTGAGGGATGTTTGAAAAAACTTCCGTTTTTATTGATTACACTTGCCACAATCTGCAAGTAACACATTAAGACACCGATTTCTTAATAAATCCACTATACTATCACTCTCATCGGTGCTTACTGCACGTTTCCTGCCCCACCTGTCATTGAATACGGTATCAATAACTTTTACCTTTGTCTGTCCGTCTGTCTCTCTCTCTCTCTTTCTCGGTGTATTAGCATTCGAAAGTAATAAAGAAATAAAACAATTAAAAAGAATATCGCCACAAATAGTATCAACTATTTATTATTATTGTTATTGTTATTATTATTCACTAGAAGTTATAGCACAGGTCATCGTCAGTGATTGCTCACCGACACTAGCCGGTGGTGTTCCTTGGAGTCTGAGTGACAACAAGTCTCCCCAGATTCCTATTTATTCTCCACCTCTTTCCGATAACCCCCACAAATAACCTTGCGATATCGCAACAGACGCTTACCATTGATTTATCGCTAGTAAAGACCATTGGTCTTCTCTGCGAGTTGGGTGGCAATAAGCCTCCCTAAGGTCCCAGCACCTTTACAACTCTTCCAGTGGAGGTCCGGTTTTTGCTTCTTATTCTCATTGACCCATTACAAATAGTGTGTGTGGTGTCAGCCTAGGCCGCTGCAATTATTTTTTAGGGGGGGGGGTAGAAAGTTTATAGTGTCGTTTCTTGCAATTTCTGTTCATTGGTTCATTTTTATGTGGTGTCAGCTGAGGCCGATGTAATTTATTGGGGGTGGGAGCTCATGATGTGATGTTTCTTGCAGTTTCGGTTCTTTGGTTCGTGATGTGGTTTTGTTTTCTTCATTCTGTAAATTCCATGTGACTGGTTACTATTCGTAGTTTATGCGGGTTGGTTTCCGCATTCGAAGATTTTCTTTAAGCTTGCAGCGGTTTTTATTATTAATTATTAATTATTATTGTTATCAATTTTATTAGTATTATTATTATTATTATTAATTTTGTTGTTATTATTATTATTATTATTATTATTATTATTATTATTATTATTATTATTATTATTATTATTATTATTATTATTATTATTATCGTAGTTGGAGAGTGAATGTGAGCGAAATAATGGGGTGTGAGATGGCGAGTAGAAATAGATTAATACGTTTTTGTCTTTCTATGTTTTATATTAAATCAATGATTACATTGTTTTTTCCCTAGTTGTTTAAGAAATATTGACATCAAAAGTAGACACATAGTAATGAAATATAAATGTAATAAAAACGCACGTACAAGTAAGCGTTAGTATTACAAATAGTAAACCTAGTTTTACGATGAACAATTCAGTGACAAAAATAAATAGTTTAACTGCTAAAA
>OY744540.1:83243211-83345711 GCA_963556195.1 Sepiola atlantica
TATAAATTTAAACTAACCACTCTTATCTTAAAAATTGGGTAAATACTTGTCTAATTGTACGAGTCTATACTTTTGACTGCCTCATCCTAGATATGTAGATATATGTTTTTTATTGATAGATTTAATCTGTAGATACTTTTTGAACGAATTTTAATATGCATACGGAAAAAATTTTTCCTAAATTGTAGTCAGGTATAATTTTCCCTTCACAGATGTGATAGCACCATGTATGGGGAACAACATATATTTTTTAAATATAATTATTTACGGAACCGTATTCTACCGTTTTACGACTGATCAGCGTGGCTGAAGCCATCGAGATTCGAAACTGGGACTCCATAAACTTGAGCTCGAAGCATTGAGCCAACTGTCGCTAGTAATGTAATCTCGCTTAGTTAAGCCACGCTTATAAGTCATAAAACGACCCAACATGTGTCCGTGAATAATTATATATATACATATATTGCATATATATATATATATATATATATATATATATATATATATATATATTAATATCGATTATCCTACAATTGTTCTCAGTCCTATTCTGTTTCTGTGACGTATATCGACCATCGCTGTTATGCCATATTTTTAATAGAAACCGAATATATAAAATAGATAGCGCTTTCAATTCTTCATACAGCGATGGCCAATAGAAAACATGAGTGTGTTCAATGATGCATTCTTTAATCACAATAGCCGAATATCATTCATGTGTTACATGCTAACATAAAACTATAGATCTCAGGCATGTCGCCAATACTATCCGTTTGCTTATAATTGCTTTGTTGTGGAATGACAAAAGAATGGAAAACCTGTAGCCCATCGGCGGAACGTAGAGACATCAAGCGTTTACTGTTAAATAATCGAAATGCATATACGCCTGTTCGACTGAGAATAGCAAATGAAAAGCTTCATATAAGCTGTCAACCTACACATTTTATATATATATACGATATCCACTGCGCCACGGATCCTTGTGATAAAATTATCTTCTAAGTGACAATCATCAGATTACCGAGTTCGACAAGGTACACCTGAAGAAGGTCGGAGGTTACATCGGCCGAAACGTCGTGATAAAAACACTCAAGATGTTAACAGTAGTCTGAATATACCAAATTCTACAAATTACAAACCCTCATCTCAAAAATTCCGAAACATAATTCTCTTATTTTGTCTTTTAGTCTTCACTTTCCATGAGCTATGCTTCTGACAAAGGGGGGATAATTGCTGTTTTTTTTTGTTGGAACTTATCCATATCACACTTGTCGTTGGCTAGTTGTTGACCTTGAAGTGGACATTTTTAGCTCTGTATATCAAGTGGCTTCAGGACTTATCTAAAACGATTTCCATGAAGAAAACAATAAAACTAACAGGTGGTTAATTTTTTAAATGTTAGTTTGCAAAACATTTGGTCTGCTTGCGCCCACCATTAACAGATATAGATGGATACTCTACATCGCTAAATATTAAATACAAAAATATCTCATTTTAGAAGATTTTTCTTATAAGGCTGTAATTTGATTTACGCGAGCATTAAAAAGATAAAACAAGTCTCTTCTGCGGAAGTTAATTCCATAGCTTTAAAATCACTACTGTAAATATTATATTAATATCGAAACACTCATTGTAATTTTTTCAGTAAGCAAATGCAACTACATGAACGTCCTTTGCCAAAGAAAACACGAGTGTTCTACACAGAAGTGTGCTAAAAACTGAACGAAATGTTGCCTTATTTTTCGTTTATTTTATTTAATTATTTACTCATTTTTCTTTTACAGGACATTATTATTATTCTGCATTCGGTCGATTACATGACGAAACCATAAATTAATTCCCATCATGCTGTGCGATCAAATTAAGTTCTCATTCAGTCAGACGCACTTCGGGGCAACGTCTCATGCGCAGATACGTTTTTTCTGTATTGGAATTAGTAGAAATTTGTCCCCCCCCCCTGGGAAACGCTAGGAATTGGTAAGTGTTGTAAAGAAATGAAGACATTGGGTAAATGTTGGAAAAAATAATTGAAATATCGAAGGAAAGTAGATAAAAAAAATAAAAAAGCAGAAAGACATAAAAATAAATTAAACGAATCAAAGGGAAATTGGGAGAAAGCAATACTTAGCGAAAAGATAAAAAAGAACAAAGAATGAAAAATGAGATTTGGTATAATAGGAGAGAAAACAGAAAAGGAACAGATGCGAAATACAAATGTCGGAGGAAGAAGGTAAGGAAAAAAGAGGTTAGAAAGAAGTATAAGGGGCATTTTTAAATAGAAGAAAGAGAAAAGAAGAGGGAAATCATTAAGATGAAAAGGATAACACGAAGAGTAAGGTTGTTCTCAAAAATACATGTAAACGGTAACTGCTAGCCTAGAAATGAAGCCATATTAATTATGCCAGATTGTATGATTGTTAAGATGGCGACAATTTGAAAGAATAATAAAAAATAATTAAAAGGAGGTGAATCATATTTAACCTGTTTAAATTCATGTTCCTTTATGAGATTTTTCCATCTCTTTGCTATCTTTTTGTATATATTTAAATAACATTTGTCACAACTCCCCATGTTTCTGCGTTTGGGTGTGGGTTTATCGCCTATATTAAACTTACGAATCAACATTTTTAAAATGTTACTTTTATATAAATTTTATTAAGAAAATTATAGAAATAATAACACAATGAAATGTTATTTATTTTGTTGTATTCGGTCACACATATGAAATCAAAATATAAACTAAGATGACATTCATGTATTCCGGCAACGGCTGGTAGATACAGTCAGTAATATATATATATATATATATATATATATATATATATATATATATATATATATATATATATATATAGTCTCGGAAGTTTCTCAACCATTAAAACTATATTAAAAAAAACAAAAAAACTTATAGTCCCAGGTCTTCCAGTGGAAAATAACTCATGTAAGTAAATTTATTTTTTTACAGTTATTATATTAGTTAGTTTCTAACACTATTTTTAGGGATTATCAGTTGTTTACCATGAAAAACTGTTTCGGGAATTTAAAAACAAGACAGTATTTCATGGCTTCCCAGCAGAGTTGATCAGACCCCACTTCCCTTAAAAGACAAACACATAAACGTTCCTTATACTAAATCTACATTTTGTTCCATATAAATGTTTTGCTAACTTATATTAGTTATTTAAGAAACAAAAAAACAAACAAAAAAATGCTTTACCTGTGCTGTTCGTCTGTCTAATAAAATTTATCCGTTACTTACAAAAAGGTTGCTGCATTTTAAAGTGTTTGGACGAATCCATGACACTATCATTTAAGTGATTAATGTATTATTTTTAGTTTTATATTATAAATATAAAAAACATCAACACATCAAAAAATAAAAAATAAATAAATATGTATATATATATATATATATATATATATATATATATATACATACATACATACATATATATACCTTTAGTTCCTCCTTCTCTCCCTCTTCCTCCTTTGTTGTCCATCTCCCCGTTGTCGTCAACCTCAAATAAATATTAATCTTCCTTGTTCACTGACAGTTTTTCTAATCTGCGTTCACAACTGTCGATTTTTTTCCTTTTCTCAGTGTTTCAAATCGGCGTCTATAAGTTCACCGATAATTTGTTCTCTTTTTCTTTCTTTTTCTTCTTCTTCTTGGCCAACTATATATATATCTGTGCGTGTGCGTGTGTGTTCTACAAATATTGTTTCACTGTATCGCACCTCTTCAGTGTAGTTAGACAAACAAGTACTCAAAACTGTAGATTGAAACTCGATTTCCTTGATAATTAGCAGGCGTCATCCATTCGACTATCTGCACAAGCTCACTCCAGTGCGTAACATAAAAATTGCTTATATTAGACTTGTTACGTGGTCGAATGTTCTCGTTCCTTTTTTTACTATGAGCTATGCATTATCGCTAATAGAGATAGCGATCCCACTCACCAGATTACTCAATTAACAAAAGTAGAAGCATGTGCAATCAGTACAGACTGAGTGTTTCACTGCATCACAGTTACACGTGTTGGCAAGAATATTCAAATTCGATGATAACACGAAAAAGTAGGCGATCGTAATTAATGACGCACACTTTACCAATTTTACAACGCATTTCATGTGGTATTACAGTCGATAACTTTACTATATTTGAACGTTGCATTATTAAACAAAACTTTGAAATAAAATATATGTTGTCACATCAAAACTAAGTAACAAGTTGGCAAGCAGTTTTTGTGCATTCACTTTCATTTATATTTATTTTTTAAGCATTATTTCTGCTTAAATTTGTTTTTATTTTTTTAATCACATGCTAGGTAAATATTTAATGACAACACCTTTTGAGGTAGAAAACTTCGCTTCTTCAATTATGATCAACGATTTTCATCATGTTTTTTTGCTTTCATGTTTGGAGGCTTAAAGTAAAGTTATACGTTTTATTTGCAAAGTTGCGTTGAATTTCGTTATAACAATCAACGTATATTATAAACATTCTCTAATATGCATCTATGTTTTACTTATGTCCGTGTTATCAAAGGAATTTGTCTATAATCAAAACCAAATTTTGAAAATATATATTTTATTTGCAAAGAGAATTTCTCTCGAATTTCGTTATAAACATCAACGTATATTATAAAAGTTTATCTAATATGCATCTATTATGTCCGCATTTCCGGTTTATCTTAGGAATGTCCCTATAATTACAAACAATGTTTTAACATATATATTTCTAAATAAAATGAGTTTATGGGCAAACACATGTATAGTCTCGCTTAATGATGCATGCACAAACCCTTACACAACCGTCGGGGACATAAGTTCAATTCGTGTGCTGCTGACAAAACCACTCGGACACCGATGTTAATTTATGAAAGTGTTTATTAAAAAGAGAACAGTTACAGAAAAAAATAGAGGGGTCGTCTGGTTACATCTCGACTATTTGTGCGCGCTATCCCCCTCCCCTAGCCTTGGGCACGTCTTCTCTGCTTAAAGTGTCGTCAGAAAAGAGATAGAAAATCTCCGTCCAGAGTTCACGTGGCTTCTGTTCTGGGGTTATCCTTGCCCCCTATGTTCCACTCTAACTTTTCCATGCAAACAAGGTATTTTGTTATGTAACAAAAATACCGAAGTAAAAGTTTTTTTTATGTATGATCTATTACGTAGTAAATGCCAGGTCTTCGAAGGGAGTCATCTCAATAATTACTTACTCTGGAAGTGAAAGGTTCAGTGTGTTGCCCGTAACGTTTTCATAGGTGAGAAAGTTGATGCGGCTATTGTTTTTTATTAAGTTAGAAATGTCTCTTTTTTTAAGAGAAGAATTTCTCGCATTAAAACGAGCTCATATAATCCGCCCCCCTCGCGGAAGTACAAATAAAAATAACACCCTCCAGAAATGTAAAATTGCTAAAAGCAACCTTGTTTCATATTTTGCTCTCCTGGACAAGCGCGGTAATAGAACTGGTTTAGAATTATGTTAAGCAGCAAATCAGTGTTCAACGGTAATATAATTGGTAAGACCGCAGTTAGTTTAACACTAATTAATCAGTAATAAGCCATGACCGCAGGATCTGAAGCACAGGTTCCACGCTTTCTTGAAAAAAGAGCGTCTACAGACTTGGCGGAACATCTAGGAAATGGCTAAATCGAGTCTTCTTGTCACGTAACTATGTTCATCCCTTTTCTCTGGTCATACACTAATCTGGAGGGGAAAACAAATCTTTCAGAAATGTGTAATATTTATATGTCATGATTGATAAGACTATCTGATCCTCGGATCGCTGAAAAAAAAGAAGCTGTCGCAGATATCGACTCATGACTATGAATACAAATTATTTTACCTCATTGCACGTCTAGTTCTCAAATCGTCACTCCGTTAACCTCATTTTAATCTAAGCATGGCATGATTGGATCAAACCATTTCATTCAATTGCGGTCATTTTGTTTCGTTCAATTCATTCTATATGCCAAAGTATTCTCGTTCGTCTTAATTTCCGTCACAGCGATATGTTTCCTTCGTAATATAGTGATATATGCAGTTACCAGTCTATACTTGTAGTAACATTTTTATTACCTTCCCTACTTTAATCAGATCAATCGGGAACTGACGTAAACGAGCGTGTCTGACTGTAATGGGTTTCATAGAATAATCTTCACTATGTGTTATCTCCTTGAAGAGGCATACTATACATATATATATATATATATATATATATATATATATATATAGATAATATAAATAAGATAAACAGGTAAATTGAGAAGAACAGTAAGGTTATATTTCTAAAATGTTTAGATGAGGATTGATAATTTGTATAACTTTAGTCATTCGGACTCAGTTTCTCATCTTGAGTGTTATCATCACCTAGTTTCGACCGCTGTAACTTCTGGCCTTCTTCAGGTGTATCTCTTCGAACCCGGAAATATTTATGTCGAACTCGGGAATCTGGACAGAATTTCGAACGGAACCCTTTATTTAATCCACGGGGGTAGCATGCTCTTGTTCCGTCAGCCATGACTGGGAGAGGTCTTCAAGATGAGAAATGTAGTCCAAATAACCAAGATTTTGCAAATTATCAATCCTCATCTAAAAAAATTCAGAAATATAATCGTACCATGTATATTCATTTGAATTATAGTGTAAATAGACGATTAATCGTTTTTACAGCATTTAATTCTTTTCTTTGCGAAGTGTTACTGTAATTTTTACAGATCCGAATTTGGGCTAGGCGTGCCAGGATCGAATTCTGTCGAAACTTATGCATCATTTATCACCGGAGATGATATGATTCTACATATCCTAACTGAAACTAAGGATTAAATAGACTAAACTCGCATGACTTGGTTGTGCAACAAATCTAGACCCAGGAAACCTCCGAAATAACACCAGTGTCTCTCTGATTACACCGGATTTTTCCAGTCGTACTGGACATCGTCTTGCGACGTTTGTTAAACTAAAGAGTTCATATGCATAAACCCTTAAGAGTATTCACTGTCTCTAGAGACTGAAAGGAGCAAAACATATAAATATTAACGAATATAGCAGATGTTGTCAAGAAACAGTTTATTCAAATTCAAAATGCAAGGTTCATGGAAATCGTTCCAGACAAAGTATGAAGCGGCTTGATGCAAGGGGTGTACAATACTATTACTGCAAGCCAAATAACTAACTAATAATAAGTGTTACATGTGTCAATTCCTACCCAGAACACAGCAATTATTCCCCCTTTGTCAGAAGCATCGCTCATATACTGTGAAGACTAAAGGAGAAAATATTGAAAACGAGAATTACGAGAAGACTCTATATAAACCCCCAAAATATATGGTTTCTAATTTTTTGGTAACACGTTTTTCTTTGCAAAAAAATAGTAATAAAAAAAAAAAATTCAAATGTATTATATAGTAAAGAAATCTAAACCCTTCTGCTGAAATATACAGCGATTAAACTGCTAGTTGTTACTTAGAAATATTATTCAGTCCGTTATATCTATCAAGATTCGTCTAGCTTTTTAAACGGCCGTTTATACAATATTATAAAAGCACATATATATATATATATATATATATATATATATATATATATATATATATCATATACACACATATATCCGAGGGTGGTGTCTAGTAGGCATTCAAGTCCTCTCCTAACATACATATATATATATATATATATATATCATATACACACACATATATTTCACATACATATATATATATACATATATATATTTCGTATACATAAATACATATATATGTAGTATGTACATACACATACGCATATATGTATATATACAAACATTCATATATATATATATATATATATATATATATAAATGAATGTTAATTTACACAAACATTTTACATAAATGAAAGGTTATACTAAACAAATATAGAACTCTACTTATTATTGAGCACTATTATATAATTATATAAACGCAGAAAATATTCACTGGATGTATACCTATTGAAAATCCTCACTAGAATGATTACGCATATACATATATATATATATATATATATATATATATATATATATATATATATATATATAGCAACTTTTAAAGATACTTAATAATGGCATATTAATAAGAAAGTATGAATGTTCCAAAAATTCGACATCAACAAAGTTTTTATAGGCCTCTTTTACCCGAATCAAATCAGCCTCTGTTTATGTCTGTTTCCCTGAGAAATCGCGGTTCGCGCGTCGAGTGACTTTTTAAACGATATTTCGAATTTCTGCTTTATTTTAATTTCTATTATTTGTTTTCAATTCCGCATTTTCACCGTCAAATTCTACTAAATTAGCCTCGTGGTGTAGTAAAAAGATGTTTTTTATTTGATAAAAATTAATAAATAAAAACTAAAGGCCTATATAGTGCTGAACTTTTTTATTTTAAACTAAGTTTAAGATGTCGATAGTATACAAAGAATACGATAATTTGAAAAACAAATATTAGACATCAATTAATTAATACTCCCCAAATTTCAGGATCTTACGAGGATTTTAAGCAGTTTCTAAAGGGCACAAATTCCCATTTTAACATTCACACATTTCCGATTGTTCTTTAAGTTCATCCATCGTCATTAGCGATAAAACGCTTAATTTAACTTTCTTCTTAAGACGTCTTAAAGTTAGTCATAAAGTTTTAAACTTTTGCAGTATCAAAATTATGTAATTAGTTTTGGATCAACATTTGAATATGCATTCTAGACATGAGTTTTGTAGAATTGCATCTTGATTTTAATTTTTAAAAGTGTCATAAAATTTGTACAGAACTCTTCTGATCATTTTAAGACTCTTCTAATACATGTATTTTTAAAAATGTTTACCAACATAGTACACACCAAACAAGGCAGGCGTCCACTGTAGACGTAAGGGGCTACTGAGAAAAAAAGGTGAAGGTTTTGTTTGGGGGGGGGGGAGTCAACCTAAATTAGGAGCTGTGCAGCGAGATGTATGTTTACATTAGTTTTAAATGTCTGCATGTCAGTACCGTCAGGAAAACAGGGAGCATGGAGGGAGTTACAGAGTCCAGCAGCACGAGGAAAGAAGCTTTTAGAGTAGAAAGCTCTTCGGCATCTGGTGACCTCCACAGTGAATGGATGGGATTTGGCTGAATGTCGGGTTGGTCTAGTGAATTTACGTCGTGGGGGCACCAGAGAAGCTAGTTCATCAGAGCAAGATCTATTGAAGTATTTGTAAAACAGGTACACGGAAGCAACATTGCGGCGGTGGGACAGGGGCTGGGGCTTGGTGGATAGTGAGGGACCTATTAAGTTGGCGACTTTTTTTTTCGCATCTCTTGATCTTGATTACGTTGATAAAATGTTGCAACATATTATTTTTTATGCTTGTTTCATTCTTCAAAGTCATATATCTATTCATCGATTATTTCTTTTTCTTTCATTTTTCTCTAAATTATAATCGATTCGTTTTTGAGTTCCTAGCTTACAAAATATTGTTTTAACATATATACTTCACTTAATATACATTACATCATATATGCGGTCATTCTGATGATTTTGGTGTTAAATCATTACAATCAAATGTTATTTCCTCAAGAGAAATATCGATCAATGATTCATGATTCATGATTCATGATTCATGACCTTGTGCCAAACAAATTTCATATTAAGTAATACTACCAATTTAAAGTGATATTGATTTTCATCTTGAATATTACAGATTTCTGTGAAAGGTCAAGCTAGGATCATTCCCCGAAGCGTGAAATAAAGTATTAGTGGTTTAACGTAGAAGCACTAATAAACTTGAAGAACTAGCAAAAGTGTCAAAACTTTAAATTAACTAAATTGAAGAGTTAGATTCGCACTTTTCTCAAGACAAATGTCTTATAAATCGATTATTCCATCTAAATCGTTGTTTGTGTTACTCGAATTGAAACGAAACGTGGAAAACAAATACAATTATTAATTATGAAACGTTATGTTATTCGCTATATGATTTCTGTATTTTTGCTACGGACTCGGCGGGAGATCTGCGAAATGGAAATAGTTAAGAGCTCTGGAATTCCATATAAAATGAGGATGCTTATAGACAAAGAAGCTATTTTAAGAATGATATGTTTTCAGGTTCTGATATTTTGGGCGCATTCAGCGGAATGTATTTGAAATGACGGCGATTCAAAAAGACTGAATAAAAAACGAAGAAATGGGTTGGAAAATTGAAATAAACATGGAAGCATAACTGAAATGGGAAGGCAAATAGAAAAGAAGGTAGAGAAAGAAACGCAGTATAAAACAATAGAAAGAAGGATAAAGAGAGGCAAAAGGAAATAAAGTTAGAGAAAGAAAGAAATTATGAAGAGAACGAACGAAACGTAAGTGAGGAGAGAAGAGAGGAAAGAGATAGGATTTATTGTAAAGTCCTGTCTGCTTTCTTGCTTGCTATTAGTATCGTGTCAACTATAATTACCTGTTCCGTAGTGGACTGTCGGTAACTAAACTGGCTTGACACTTAGTAAAACTAAAACAAGATCTGTCAAAAGCTGGATGAACTCTATGAGTGCCAACATCACTCTAGACTAATCAGATTATTGATTTACCTCCTCTCCAGGAGGTTAGGCACAAGGCCAGTATTATCTTACTCCTAAAAGTAAGATGTGACCCAAGGTCGGTCGGGAAAGTGGGGTTTGAAAAGCCAGCGCCCGAGAAAGTGAGCACTCTGGCCCTTAAAAAATGCCTGCGCAGCCCCGTCGGCATTCTCCGGTAGGGGCGCCTCATGCAGTAAGCAATAAACTTACTCCTTTCCAAAGAGGGGAGGCAAATCCTGGGAGGGTTGACCTCCTAGAACTGCACAGGACCGACCCATAGACCGGCGAAAATCAAGCCCCGAAGGCCAAGACAATACCAGTTTATGGGGTGTAGTATCCATCGTAACAGATACTGCACTTTGATCTTTGCCAAAAGGCAAAGAACAAAACAGAGTAGAACCCCCTATTTTGTTCTTAAGTCATTACATTCCATGAGCGTGTCATAATTGTCTTTTTTTTTCTGGATGGCGCTTGATTTGAGTTGGTGGCATGTCGAAATTGTCAATCTTCTCATATTATTAATCACCATTCGATCTGTCTGTCTCATTAAATGCTATCATCAAGTGTATGTTTAGGCTTTGATAAAAAAAGTAAAGACACCAAAAGAAGACAGAGGAACAAAAGAACAATATAAAGAGAGAGGGGGCGAAGAAAAGAAAGCAATAAAGAAATTCTAGAAGGGTTAGTTTTAGGGTTAGGGTTAGGGTTAAGGATCGGGTTAGGGAATAAATGATCAAGTCAAAAAAATCATAAAAAGAAAATAATATTGAACTAAACGAAAAACTGAGAAGAGAGGAAACATATGAAGAAATATGGCAAAATGAAAATTGGAACAAAGTGGCTAGGAGGAAATTTGGGTATGTGGGCTATATTTACTTTCTCGTAGTGTAATACAAAATATTCTAATAGAGAGTTGAAGCTTTCCTGTAAGTGTATACCCTTCTGATTTTGATGTAAGTAAAATTATATATATATATATATATATATATATATATACATACATATATATATGTGTGTGTGTGGGTGTGTGTGTGTGTGTATATATAGTGTGCAGAGTTGAATGGTTTCGATGGGAATCCGAGTAAGAGAGCTCAAGGCACTATTTAACAAAGCAGAAATAGATGTATATATATATATATATATAAAATCTCTTGGCTTCTCTCTCAACTACTCAAACCACTACTCTCCACCTTCCCCGCACATGTCAGCAGCTCGGACCAAGTAATTAGCAGACTACACTCACTCCAACACCAACAACTACAAACTAACAACTATATATTTAGCCTAGACGTAATCTCCCTCTACACCTCAATACCCGCACACCCAGCCATAGACCTCATCACCGACCACATATCTTCCTCTGACAACCTAGAGCTCTTCGGACTAACACCTACTGACATTCACAATCTCTTATACATCATCATCGACAGCACATACTTTACCTTTCAGCAGCACACTTTCAAACAAATCTCCGGCCTCCCCATGGGTTCTAGCCTTTCCGGTCTCTTAGCCATCACCTACATGAACCGGTTAGAACAACGAGCACTTAACTCCTGCCTCTCCTATATATTCTTCTCCAGATATATAGATGACATTCTAATCCTTACATCCTCTCAAGACGAAGCCACACAAATATTCAACACATTCAACAACACCGACCCCCACATACAATTCACCATAGAACACCCAAACGAGTCCGGCTCACTCTCTCTCCTTGATTTCAACCTTAACATCACCGAAGATGGCTCTATACACACTAACTTCTATAGGAAACCTGCCTGCAAAAACCTTTTCATACACTATAAGTCTGCCCTGCCCACAAAAGCCAAATTAAGTTATGCCCATAATGAAATTACCCGAATACAAAATAAATGCTCTTCTGCTGCTGACAAAATATCACACACTAAAAACTTCCACCAAACCCTCCAAAATAATGGCTACCCCGCCCCAACCATAGCCCACCTAAATAAGCCCAAAACACGTAGACACCGCACCCTCGCTAACACATGCTTCTTAAAACTCCCTTTCTTCAGCGATAAGATCACCACCTCCATCCGCAAGGCAATACATAAGGAAAACCTTAACATACAACTAACACATACTGGCACCTCCTTACGCCAACATCTATCTAATAAACACACTAACCACACACCCGAACCCTGCTCCCTGGCCAATTGCCCTATCTCCAACACAGGTCTGTGCCTTCGCACTAACTGTGTTTACAAACTACAGTGTAATAAATGCAAAAAATTTTACATCGGCAACACTACAAGACCGCTACACTTGCGCATAAAGGAGCACTTGAATACCCGTATATCCTCTTTCCACAAACACATAGAGATTTGCTCAAACACTCAGCGCGATATTCACGTCTCCATCTTAGCGTCTGTCAGAAACATCGGTGACCTTAGAATCACAGAATCAATCCTCATCTCCAGATTAAACCCCTCACTCAATCAACGTCACGAGCTCTACTCACCTTTCATTCTATAATATCTACCCCCCATCCACCAACCAACCCCCATATCTAACACTTAACAGAGTCCGTTTCCACCATTTCACTCATTACTCACCTCCCATAATAAACTCACCATACACCCAAACAATCAAACAGGCCCCTCCCCATATGAACTTCCATCCTTACACACTTTCAACCACAAACCAAAAACCATATTCAGCATACTCGTCTAACCCACCAAAATAAGTCACTCCATAACCTAGCATTATTAATTAATAAATCCAAACACATATAGAATGTATACAAATAACATGCAAATATTAAATAAATAATTCATAAAATAAATTAAACAAGTAAATAATAATAATAAAAAATAAATAAATAAAAAAACAAAACAAAAAAAACAAAAAAAAAAACAAACAAACAAATATGTAAAGAAATTGATGAATATATATAGATAAACAATTAAACAAACAATAATACATAGATATGTATATATATATGTATATATGCATTTGTGTATATATGTTGTATATATATACTAATATTGTTATACAGATCTCCACCAAAAAAAAAAGATTATAAAAAATTAAAAAAAAACAAAAAAAACAAAAACAAACAAATATGTAAAGAAATTGATGAATATATATAGATAAACAATTAAACAAACAATAATACATAGATATGTATATATATATGTATATATGCATTTGTGTATATATGTTGTATATATATACTAATATTGTTATACAGATCTCCACCAAAAAAAAAGATTTTATAATATTAAAAAAAAAATTAAAAAAAAAAATTAATTATAAAAAAAAAATATTTTAAAAAAATCCAGAGTTACTCCCCTTTATCTTATAATAAATATATCAAGTTAATAAGTTAATTCGTTAATCTAATTTGACGAAACTCACAATTAGTAATTAATAACACTTCTTTAATAGATGATAATCGAAATCGATAAGTAGATAGATCTAGAATATTTAAAATATGAGACTAATTACTTTAATTTATATTAAAATTCTTAAATTACGATAGAAAGATAAACAAATTAAAAATACGAAGATAAAACAAAGTAAATATTCAAATATAAAAAAAATAAATAAATAAATAAAATAAAAAAATGATATATATATATTATCAAAAATAACAGTTTATCGAACACCATACACCTAACCAACATTACACTAATATTCTAAACACCAATCATATATTTAACATAATATTGAAATAAAACTTAACTTAATTTATATTCCCTGTGAAACTGTTTTTTTTTGCTGCGGTCTATATCTGGCAGCCATTTTGTTTTGTATTATTCTCTACACAGTCGGAGAAGAATAAAATATTATTCTTCTTCTGGTCTAATTATTTTTGAAAAAGGGATGTCTTTTCCCGAAATATCAAATAGTGATTTTTAATCACCCGGACAGCTAAAACACTCTTGCTGTTATGTAAGAAAAAAAAAAAAAAAAGGAAAAAAAAGGAAAAATAAATAGTAAGTCTTATATCGTATTCGATTTATTTTTATTGTTTTTGTTCCTTTCCTTTCATCTTGCATCTTACCCGGAATTGCATTGCCCACAGCCTTTCAAAAACTTACTACTACTATACCCAGCAATGCTTCAAGCAAACTACCATTCTCTACTATATATATATATATATATATATATATATATATATATATATATATATATATATATATATATATAAGGTATATTGATAAATATTTTCCAAATCTCAGTTTCTTTATAGTACAAAAAAGGTATATGGGGAGAGTCACATTTAATATTAGCACAAAACCCCATTTCATAATCCAACTGTACTAGAGTTGTATTAAATTTGATCCATAACATACGAATTAAGCAAAATTCCTCGAATTTCAATTCCTTCTGAAATCCCCTGAAGTTGTATCCATTTTCTGGAATTAAAATCATGTAAGAATTCTTTTATTAAAATTGGAATAAAGATCTAGATATAAAAGTTAGTAACATTATATATTGATTTTATTTATTCATCATGTTCTGTTTGAAGAATTACTTGTTCTTGCACGAACATCTTTCTATTGTGTTATATATATATATATATATATATATATATATATATATATATATGCGTGTGCGTGTGTATTTATTATCCTATCTGGTGCCAATTGTACTTTAGCTTGTCTTATCTGTTTACATATTTTTATGGATCTATATAATTGTATATGCTAACTAAAATACCACAGAATTGTTCTCATGGCTAATGTTCTAATAGTATTATTAAACTTATTATTGTTTATTTACTTACTTATTTATATATGCATTTTTTATTTTTTATATATAACATTTTTGTTATTTTGGGTATATATATATATATATATATATATATGTATATACTGTATATATATAATTAATTATTAAAGACAATATATGTATTATCATATATCATCAGATCCTTTTACTTTGTAGTCTCCTCTGAAGATTCAGCTCAATGTTTGTCAATTATTGATAACAGAGCAAAATATAGAACAGTTTTTTTTTTATTATATTCCAATAACCATGGTTTGTTTTATTACTTTTATTTTTGTTTTTATTTTTTTCACATTTCCAAAGATTCCAAATTTCTGTGAGATATATTTAACGGTCCGTTTCATTTGTTTTGTGCCAAACAACATTTGTATGTCTATATCGTCTCTGCAACACTACTAGATCATCAGAAAAAAGTTCACAAATAATAAGAGTTCTTAGATTAGAGTGTCTTGAAAAACACCCACATCATACATCAGTTTCATTTTAAGGTGAAAATAAACAAAAGAACAAACAAAAATTTTAGAGCAAACACTCACATGTGTACGATCAAACTAATCAGCCATTTTGATTTTTAAAATAAAAAAAAATAAAAACAAAAATAAAAGTAATAAAACAAACCATGGTTATTGGAATATAATTAAAAAAACTGTTATATATATATATATATATATATATATATATATATATATATATATATATATATATATATATATATTAGTGAAATACTAAATCTTGTCTACATTTTGTTATTTGGTAAGTGGTATTGTAATCAGTTCCACTGGGGAGTATTTAATAACTGCAATGTTTTTAAATCTTCGAAACAGTTACCGGGTAAACAACTAATGACCCCGTTTTCTATTTCATACTTTCAATTAAGGTCCCTTGTTTATGACTTACTGTTATATACTTGAATCCTTTTCTGTGTTCTAAGTCTACGATATGTTAACCTTAGTATCCCTAGGTATCTAAACTGCGGTTTTTCTTCTTCATCTTTAAATTACTCGAAGTTTCTTTAGACTATATATATATATATATACATTTATATATATACATATATATATATATATATATATATATATATATATATATATATATATATATATATATATATAGTACACGTATTGTATGAGTTTCTGTAGAAGAAAATCCGTTGAAACTCAAGTGTTTATAAAAAGTGCTCAATAACAAGTAGAGCTGTGTTTAAGTATACATTTTATTTATACAAACATTATAGCTTACATATGTGCATACATGTTTCTGTTGTACTCTTCACAGAGAGTCAACCTCTTCAGGCCAAAGAAGACATACATATATATATGTATATATACACATACATATATATGTATATTCATACACATATTTACACACATTCATGTCCATATATACACACAGACATATATATATACATATATATATATATATATATACATATATATATATATATATATACCCATATATACACACATATGTATGTGTATATATATATATATATATATATATATATATATATATATATATATATGGAGAGAGAGAGAAGATTATAAGACAGAGAGATGCTGTACGTGAACAAAAATAGAAAAAATGGTAGACGAAGGTAAACCAATTTTCGAATCGGTGTTTTATTTATGGAACTGGATTTCAAGTTAATGACAGGAAAAGGCATAACGAATTCCAAATTCTTCCTTTGTCGTGTTTTTATGGGAGTGAAGACCTTATTCGCATCGGCTTTTTGCTAGCTGCTTTATTCACTAAAACCGGCTTCGCCATTTCTTTGGATGTTACACTTTCTTTCAAACAATCATCCTTTAATGCTAATTCATCGTCCGTATACCGATATTTACATGGGCGTTTTATGCAATTAACCTGGTTTAGATACGTCTTCTCATCTAAATGAATGGGGGTGTATCTAGGTCGTTCTTTTGTCACATTTCAGTTTGAAAAAGTATGTTTTTCGGTCTGTGGTGCATACATCAGAAATTGCGGTTGGGTTGTGACACGTGTGACACGCGTGACACGTGTGACGCGGATGAACGACATTGCTATTTCAAACGGACGTTTTAAATCAGATTTTTGTCCGTTTTTCATCGCTTAATTATTTAATAGCATTATCGTTGATCTGTCAAACATAAGTTTGCAATAACATTTTTTAAAAATGTTTAGTGCTTACGTAAGCAATTGCATTTGTGTGGTTCTGTCGCACTTAATTTTAAAATGGAATTCTTTTCCTGCTGACTGTTTTCCTCCTAACTATAACCTTGTTTTTTTTTCTAAGACTAAAGCCAATTGGAATCTCCTGTATTTGCAATAACCATATTTGTTCTTGTAAGCTCCTAACATTAAGTGGCTTCATGTCTCGTCTAGAGCGATTTCCATACAAAAAATAATAATAATCTTAATCTGTTAACCTTAGGTGTAAAATAATATTTCTTTTCACTTTGTCAAGTTTAAGTTAAAAGAAATAGTCGGCCTGTCACACTTCAGCTAAACATAGCATTTTGTCGCTAAGTAACGCTTAAGTTAGAAATAGCATAGATGTTGGTCTGTCAAGCTTATATTAGAAATTACAAAAGTGTTGGTCTGTCACGCGTAAGTTTTAAATGGCAATTTCATTAGCATGTTACGCTTCAGTTTTTAATAGCATATCATTAGTCGGTACTGATATCGATCCTGAACCAGTTTTCGTAAGGTTCGACTCAGAAGCGTTCGGCTGTCTTACGCAAACGCCCGAGTGTTGACGAGCCGAATGGTACCAGACGACAATTTTAATACGGTGCTGTGTCCTGATATTGTAAGTTATATTTTCAAGAAATTTTCTAAAAGAAACAACAAAAAAAGGTAAACATAGCGAAGTTACTGTTATCAAATAATTTTTTTATTTTATTTTGATACTTTGCTGCGTCCTATAATTTTTAGTTATAGTTGCAAGAAATTGTTTAAACTACAAAACAAATAAAACAAGCAAAAAAGAGCGAAATTACTGTTATCAAATAAATATTTTTAACCCTAACCCTAAACCCTAACCCTAACAAAAAAAAACAAAACAAGCAAAACATTATAATCATACGGCGCAGCACCGTATCAAAATTGTCGTCTGGTACAAATCTCGTCAACTCTCGGGCTTTTGTGTAGGACAGCCGAACGCTTCCGAGTCGAACCTCATGAAAACTGGTTCAGGATCGATATCAGTACCCATTAGTCTGTCACATTTGAGAATAGAAATACCATTCTACTTGCTCTGTCACATATACGTTTAGAATAAGGCATTCATTACTAAACGCGCATATTTACTGGTCGCTGCTTAAGACCACCAGTTCGTGTCACTTCTATTCTAAGACATCCTTTAAATCAAAGAAATGCGTGCATGTATTGCAAGCGTTCACCGTTAACCAGTCACAGACTAATCTGGTTTTTACTGTGACCTGCTTTCCTATAATTCCATTCAGAAGACTTTGCGAGTCCTTTCTGCTATTTTTCAATTAGGAATTCACTTGAGATTTTCCGTTCTAGCCTTCTTCTTTTTATTTTCTCCTTTCATTCCTATTCGCCATGCTCTACACATTCCCTCCAATAGTTTCAGACACGCGGATATTATACCGATGAAAAACTCACTGATCCGAGCGTTACCGAAAGTTTTTGCACCAACGGCCTTCCATAAATTTTACGACTGCTTTATGCCAACTTTTTGAGGAATGACTAGTAATCCGGTTAAGTTCGACGCAAGAAAAGAATTGTTAATATCGAATATGGATGCATTCATTTTTGATTTTTATTTTGTTTTTCGGTTTGTATGCTTTATGTTTTATGTTTGACGGAAAAGATTCACTGCTGGTTTTATTTTCTAAAGTTTGATATCGAGATGTTTCAAAGTAATAAAATAAATTCGGTTGAATAACGCTGGGAATTACAAACACCACTACTTTTTCTCATATATATATATATATATATATATATATATATATAACGTAAAATATAATAACACGAAATTACATGATTGTCGATGCAATAATTTATTTCAACCTTGCGGTTTTATTCAAGCATCCAACTTAACAATTACATTTTTGATACTGATAGAAAATTGAATTCATCCTCGGCACTTCAAACACAATCAGAGGGAGTGGTGGTAGCAGCCGGTTTGAACACCCAACATAGAGCGAGTAGAAATTAACATCTTATATTTAACTAAATTAATCTAAGGAGATCTTATGGTTTTTTTTGTTTATTTTTATTAAATAATAACGTCTGGGTTAAGCGCACATATTCTTCATATCCGACCTGGTGACATACGCCTCCATACATACGCACACATATACCTATTCTTAACATCACACACACACAATTTTTGGCTAGCCCGAAATTCAGCTTACCAAGGCCAACGAGATTTTTTACCCGGCGAACGAAACGAGAAAGTCTAGTGTCATCGGCTGTTTGACACTTCTCGTGCCCTAATTTCATCTAGATTCGCGCGTCAAAATTAATTTGAAAATTAAGAATACTCTGATTTTCACAAATTCATCTTACATTAGTTTATAATCTATGGAAGCCTATAATTAATTCTAATCTAATATTGTCTAGTGATAATATTATACACTTAATTTAATTCGCTATCTTATTTTAAGTAAATAACATCTGCATACATCCCTATATACATACACATCCATCTCTACACGCACACACATGTATACATACATATACACACACATACATATATACTTACATCTACACACACATATATATATACACACATACACACATATACATATATATATATACACATACATACACACGCATCTACACATACATACATATATACCCCCGTACCTACTACCTTGAATTAAAAATTTTTTAAGACATCGAAGATAAATGTGTTTCGTCTTTAAGTATTCATTAAAGAACATTCAAGGCCGTATGTATTATTTTACTTATGGGTATGTATATGCAATTTAAAACTTTCCAGGCCGTATATATTATTTTGTATATATATATATGTGTATATGGGTATATATGTGTATACATGGGTGCAGGTGTATGTGTGCATGTATGGGCATGTGCGAGTATATGAGTATAGGTATGTGTGTACGTATGCGTATAACTGAGTAGGTATATAGGTATGTGTACGGGTGTGCATTTGTGTATGTCTATGTATACATATATATGTATCTCTATTTTGCACATCTGTGGCTATGTGTGCATGTGCGTATATAGGTGTGTATAGGTATACGTGTGTATGTGTGTGTATGTGCATATGTTTGTGTGTGTGTAGGTAGGCATTCTTAGTAGGGATGTTCTTTAATGAATACTTAAAGACGAAACACATTTATCTTCGATGTCTTAAAAAATTTTTAATTCAAGGTAGTAGGTACGGGGGTATATATGTATGTATGTGTAGATGCGTGTGTATGTATGTGTATATATATATATGTATATGTGTGTATGTGTGTATATATATATGTGTGTGTAGATGTAAGTATATATGTATGTGTGTGTATATGTATGTATACATGTGTGTGCGTGTAGAGATGGATGTGTATGTATATAGGGATGTATGCAGATGTTATTTACTTAAAATAAGATAGCGAATTAAATTAAGTGTATAATATTATCACTAGACAATATTAGATTAGAATTAATTATAGGCTTCCATAGATTATAAACTAATGTAAGATGAATTTGTGAAAATCAGAGTATTCTTAATTTTCAAATTAATTTTGACGCGCGAATCTAGATGAAATTAGGGCACGAGAAGTGTCAAACAGCCGATGACACTAGACTTTCTCGTTTCGTTCGCCGGGTAAAAAATCTCGTTGGCCTTGGTAAGCTGAATTTCGGGCTAGCCAAAAATTGTGTGTGTGTGATGTTAAGAATAGGTATATGTGTGCGTATGTATGGAGGCGTATGTCACCAGGTCGGATATGAAGAATATGTGCGCTTAACCCAGACGTTATTATTTAATAAAAATAAACAAAAAAAACCATAAGATCTCCTTAGATTAATTTAGTTAAATATAAGATGTTAATTTCTACTCGCTCTATGTTGGGTGTTCAAACCGGCTGCTACCACCACTCCCTCTGATTGTGTTTGAAGTGCCGAGGATGAATTCAATTTTCTATCAGTATCAAAAATGTAATTGTTAAGTTGGATGCTTGAATAAAACCGCAAGGTTGAAATAAATTATTGCATCGACAATCATGTAATTTCGTGTTATTATATTTTACGTTATTATTGCTCTGTTTACCACATTGAGCTCTCTTACCCGGATTTCTTCCTGGAATTATTCCATTATAACACTATATATATATATATATATATATATATATATATATATATATATATATATATAAGTATATACAATATATATATATATATATATAAGTATATACAATATATATATATATATAAGTATATACAATATATATATATATAAGTATATACAATATATATATATATATAAGTATATACAATATATATATATATAAGTATATACAATATATATATATAAGTATATACAATATATATATATAAGTATATACAGTATATATATATATATATATATATATGTATATACAATATATATATAAGTATATAACATATATATATATATAAGTATATACAATATATATATATATATATATATATATATATATATATATATATATATATATATATATATTGTATATAAGAATATACAATATACATATATATAAAATAGAAATCTAATTCTGTTTTGCTTTGTTAAAACGTACATTGAGCTCTTTTATTCGGATTCCCAACGCAATATTGAAATCTACACACACATATATATGGAGAGTTCGAATGCAAAACGCGATAAACGCCATTTAAAAAATCACGAAACTGTCCCTACAAAAATTATTGCATTTGAAAACTCGACGACACCCCGAAATTATGTGTTACATACCATGATATCGAAATAATTTCTTTTCGATTAAAAGTAAAATCAGCTTTCATTTGAAGTCATGATTTAATATATTTAAAACGAATTGGATTTATCGCGCTTTGCGTTTGAACTATTCATATATGTATATATATATATATATATATATATATATATATATATATATATATATATATATATATAAATTGTATGATGTTTTTATTTATATAAACTATTTTGGCTATATAGGTGTATACATGTTTGTATGTATAACGACATTCAAAGTATAACATAATCAAGGTAGTGACAGAAAAGATTGTGAAAAGACGAATTAGTTATATGATAGTGCACTGATAATGATAGACTTTAATAAAGGCCGTAGCTGAAACGTGCATGCACATATGAAGCCAAAAATGATGTTTTAAATGAAACAATTTCATTAAATACAGCCTTACTTGTTATTGAGCAGTATCTGATAAACACCGTCGCTTAATGGGCCAACCCTCTTAAAACCATACGAACACTACATGAAATACTTTTTATAAAAAGTGAGTAATGTGGTCGATTACTCACAATCTTAAACAGGTTAGTAATAACTTTAAGAGGACTGTGCTGTACGCAGATGTTATCCTGATCGCAGGTGCATTAAGGAGTTATACTTATTTGGAATAAACTGCCTCGCAAATAGAATACTAATTCCCTTTCCCAAATAATTGGAAACGGGCAGCCATGGTTTTAAACGTCTCACGAGCGTACTTTTGTTGCTGCTGGCTTTTACCGTATGTTACCCATCGCTGTGTCTTTTTTATGTCAAAACTGTACACATTTTACCGCATTTTACCCATCGCTGTGCCTTATTTATGTCAAAACTGTACACATCTTACCGTATGTTACCCATCGTTGTGCCTATTTTATGTCAAATCTACATATTTTACCGTATGTTACCCATCATTGTGCCTTTTTATGGTAACACTGGACACATTTTACCGCATGTTACCCATCGTTTTGCCCTTTTTAATGTCAAAATTGTACACCTTTTACCGTATATTACCCATCGTTGTGCATTTTTATGTCAAAACTGTACACATTTTACCGTGTGTTACCCATCGTTGTGCCTTTTTATGTCAAACCTGTACATATTTTACCGTTTGTTACCGATCGTTGTGCCTTTTTATGTCAACACTGTACAGATTTTACCGTTTGTTACCCATCGTTGTGCCTTTTTATGTCAACACTGTACAGATTTTACCGTTTATTACCCATCGTGGTGCCTTTTTTATGTCAAAACTGTACACATTTTACCGTTTGTTACCCATCGTTGTGCGTGTTTTATGTCAAATCTGTACACATTTTACCGCATGTTACCCATCGTTGTGCCTTTTTATGTCAAAACTGTACACATTTTCTATTTGCTGATTAATTTGAAGAGTTAGTTGTTACATGTAGAACTTAGTCTTTCCAAACTGTCACTCATTTAGTGGTTGCCAACAAGAGGTTGCTTAACTTTTAAGAATATTAGTAATATTGATGAAACAGAAATTGAACACAGAATGATAAGTGCACACTCTCTATGACGTACCAGTGTCGCTAACTATCATACGACGTTAGAGAGTTGACGACACGCTGCCCGTCGCAATCAACATTTAACATGAATAATGAGCGAGATTTTAATATTTATCACAAGAATACTGTGACAGCAGATGATCTTACCCAGCAGTAATCCTATAAGAATCTTCTCTTGGGATAGACCTAATTTCATTAGACTATTCACTTGTGTGAGATTCAGTTAAGATCCGCCATTATCTATTTCTCAACCACTCGACGTTAGTTCGATCTCCTGGGAAAGAGGTTCAGGTAAGAATTAATCGCCAGTTCCTTGGCGAAAGTATTCATTGTAGTGTGGACACCTTACTTTAAATGTTGCAATAATATATTATACTGATAAGACTTTAACAGTAACACTATATTAAAAACACAAGATAAATGTTACTGCTCATGTATCAAAAACTGACCTTAATACTAAAATTCTGGTAAATTTCTAACAGTTTTAAAATCAATATCATAGTAACTCTGTGATACTATATACTTAACCTACTCCTCCACAAACAGGATCACCAGGATAGATTATATAGGAAATACATTACAATATGAACGCGACAGATCCAATGTGTGAAACAAACCAATATAGATTATTTGGTAAATTTCTAGGTGGCCATAGACTGATGTAAAAAGTAAGCTGAAGAAAACGCAGATGTGGCGTCTTCTTCTTTCGTGTGAATCAGATGATTCTGGTGTTGGCATTAGTTTCCCCAATGTTTTTTTCTAGTTAGAAATCTTTCTGGAAAGACATCTGGTACTTACGGGAAGGACCACGAGAAGGTTGCCAAGATCCCTAAGTGAAAGTGATACTGTGGAACCGACTGGATTCGAACTTGGAACACCCAGGACTTCAGTCCGTGTCGTTATCCACTGAACCACCTTCACCGCCCGCAGATATGGCTAAATTATAGGTAGTATGTCGGGATACAATGTAACCCATCTGATTTCCGGTTGAAAGTATATATATATATATATATATATATATATATATATATATATATATATATATATTTATATATATTTATATATATGTATATATATATATTTATATATATATATATATGTATTTATATATATATGTATATATATATATATATATATATATATATATATATATATATATATATATATATGTATATATATATATATATATATATATAGAGAGAGAGAGGGGTATATATATATATATATATATATATATATATATATATATATATATATATATATATATATATATATATATATATATATATATATATATATATATATATATATATATACCGGGGACACTGGCTGTTTTAGGAGAAGGGCGAACTAGATCAGCAGTGAATTGTCTCACCAGCTCGAAATCCTAGAAAGGTCGAACAACAGAGGTAGCATGCTCTTGTTCCGTCAGCCATGACTGGGAGAAGTCTTCAGTAATTCGCAATTCTTCGTATCATCTGCACCGCGGATTGAACCTACAACCATCAGAGGACTATCGCCTGAAACTGAATTTTACTTAGTACTATATCCACTGCACATGGGTCTTTGCGGCCTAAACGTTTTGAAGATAACACTCAAGATCATAACAGTATTCCGACTAATCCAAATAATCCAAATGATCAATCCTCATCTAAAAAAATCAGAAAGAAGATACGTAACATTTCTATGCATCTTTATTGATATTTGTTTCTTGTCAGATATTTTTTTTGTTAATAAATGACTTTTTAAATTAAATGTGTATACAAATGACTTTCGTTAAGATCATTAAAACAAGTATATTTTAAAACGATGTTCTTATATTCGTTACTTTATATCTGCTGTATATATATATTCATATGTTTTGTCTAGATTCACTTTCTACTCCAAGCAGATGTATGTGGGTCAGACTTGTGTGACCGATACGAATACATATATTACATTTGATCGGTTATCGTGTTTATGATTTCTGTTCCGACTATCGGTCGATGTTCATACAATTTCCTTCGACAAAAAGGTGTCATATATTGCTGCCATTTCAATATTATATATTCGTTGGTACTTTTTAAATCCGTATGTTGTATTTTGATATTATTTATACCATTATTAAGGCTTTTTGCGGCTAATTTATCTGCGTTGACATTTTGTTTAATACCAACAGAGCTTATAATCAAGGCCATGATTATTTTCTTTTTTTCTGTGAACTTAATTATGATATTACTCCAGTATATTGAAGATGTAAAGATGGTTCTATATCTTTTCTGCAAGGGTGATGAGAGTAGATGACGTCTGTAAATATTACGAAATATTTTTTTTGTAATTCTTTTACGAGCTCAATTAGAATGTTCATTACTTGGATTTCCACAGTAAAGAAACCAGGGTATATGTAGTTGGTTAGTTAGTTAAATCAGGTGATACAAGAACTATTTGAAGTTAGATTGCAGGTTCAATTTATAATCCTAGGAACACACAGGTGATGTATAATCCTAATATGATAACCAAGGAGTATGTTCTTCGAAACATAATTATAGAAAACATATAGTTAAGGAGATGGATACCAAATAAAACTCGCAGAGTACTGTAAAAATACCACAGTTGTTTACTCTTTAAAATACCACGGTTGTTTACTCGTTAAAACACCACGGTTGTTTACTCGTTAAAATACCAAAGTTGTTTACTCGTTAAAATATCAAAGCTGTTTACTCGTTAAAAAACCAACATTGTTTACTCGTTAAAATACCACAGTTGTTTACTCTTTAAAATACCACGGTTGTTTACTCGTTAAAATACCACGGTTGTTTACTCGTTAAAATACCAAAGTTGTTTACTCGTTAAAATATCAAAGCTGTTTACTCGTTAAAAAACCAACATTGTTTACTCGTTAAAATACCAAAGTTTTTTTCTCGTTAAAATACCACAGTTGTTTAATCGTTAAAATACCAAAGTTGTTTACTCGTTAAAATACCAACATTTTTTACTCGTTAAAATACCAAAGTTGATTACTCGTTAAAATACCACAGTGGTTTACTCGTAAAAATACCAAAGTTATTTACTCGTTAAAATACAAAAGTTGTTTTCTCGTTAAAATACAAAAGTTGTTTACTCGTTAAAATACCAAAGTTGTTTTCTCGTTAAAATACCAAAGTTGTTTTCTCGTTAAAATACCAATATTGTTTACTTGTTAAAATACTAAAGTTGTTTACTCGTTAAAATACCAAAGTTGTTTTCTCGTTAAAATACCAATATTGTTTACTTGTTAAAATACAAAAGTTGTTTACTCGTTAAAATACCAAAGTTGTTTTCTCGTTAAAATACCAATATTGTTTACTTGTTAAAATACTAAAGTTGTTTACTCGTTAAAATACCAAAGTTGTTTTCTCGTTCAAATACCAAAGTTGTTTACTCGTTAAAATACCCTGTTGTTTACTCGTTAAAATACCAAAGTTGTTTCTTCTATATTAATTATATCCTAAAAATACTTGTAAGCTGAATAATTTTTAATAAGTAAACCGAAGGTGTTCAACATTTAATTTATTAAGTGTAACAGCTTAAATAATTTTACAATTTAATACTCATATTCCCACCAGAAAAATAACTGTCTGCAAACCATATTTTAAATTAATAAAACGAATGTAACATTTAATTAGACAAAATAAATGTATTCATTACATCTTCTTCGATTTTGTAACAATTAATTTAAAAATTAGTAAAATCTTAATTGTTTACAGTCAGTGACACTATATAGCAATTATTTTTTATCATTCATCTTTGTCGACCTGATAAATTAAAATCAGTCTGTCATATTTCGTCCTGGCAACGCCGGGACTCAGGGCTTGCTAGTAATTATTATATAGATATAGTGAAAGCTTAAATTGACGACGTTTCTTTCTTTATTAATATAACTTGCTAACCAATAAAAAGATCATCGGAAACTTTCAACAATAATCCACAAAAAGAGAATAATCACAATCGTCCTACGTGAAGCATGCGACAGTTAGAATATCTATTCAAATGGCTTAAAGTTTCAAGGAAGCCACTCCAGTAAAAAGAAATGAATGCATGAATTTAACTAAATGGTCTGAACATTCATTTTCAATTTTGTTTACTTACATGCGAATCATCTACTTACACAATGAGTTAAGCTTATATAAAAAGAAAATGGATTGATACGACCGAAACGGAAATTAAGAGATATTCATAATATTTAAGGTGCGTGTGTATTTTTATTGCTGCAAAATTGTCCCTTGATATTTCTCAAAATTGCGTTCTGGATTTTTGGGATGTTTCAGTGAGAAATAACATTTGAATCGCTTAAGGTAACGATTGAATAGATGTATTTTATCTTAGCGCAGTCCCAACATCTTTATAAGAAGTTATGTTCGGCAGAAAATCTCCCATGTTAGTATGAAACTAGAAATAAAAGCGCGTGTTACATTGTAGATTCACTTTTTCCTGAGTCAACCCTAGTCATTCAAATTTAAAAAAATAAAAAAAAGACAGAAAAAGTACCCTCTTTCTGTTTGCTAGACTTCCTCCCTCTCTCCATACCTCTCTCTTTCTCTCTCTCTCTCTTTCATCAGCTATAAGTTAAATAGTACGAATACTTGTAGTGATATTTCCATTTGTAAATTAACATGTGATGTGTAATCATTAGTGTTATTATTACCCTTGACTATTAATAAACACAGAGAAAGGGAGAGATAGATATTGAAAAGGGGGTGAATGTCAGAAGCGAGAGAGATAGAACAAGAGATTTAAAAAAAACATGCCTGCGTTACTCGGTGACTTCATTGCAAATAATGCTTGACAAGAATAATTAAAATAGTTTACCTTCAAATTTAAGTCAATCCTAAAACTGAGGAAATATTTTAACATGTATTTCTTTTGTATAAAATATATAAGAAAAAAGGCTTAGTGAATATAACGTTCATTAACTTAGATAATAGAGCACACAATAACGGCCTGTTAGAACTAGTGCCATGTATTTCTGAACCAATCGATATGAGTTCAAGAAGGGATTTATACGTAGCTCTCTGGAAACTTTTAACGACTTAACATTGACCCCTTACTTTAAATATTGTCAGAACGTCATGGGGTATTAAAAAATAACAACATATTCAAACATATCTATCCTCTCCCCATATAAATGATATAAGGCGTAAACAATCAAGTAAGCAAGATTATCACATCTTAAGTGTTATATCATGAAAATAAAGACAGTGGCGCGCCAGTTTATCTTTTGAGCTTCGGTTACATCATGTGAATTAGAAAGAAGTGAGTTTGCAAATCCAGTAATTTTTTTTAAAACATAAAGACAACATTCAAAATTAGTCCCTTATTGCTCGCTGTATTTCACTTTTTTTACATCCCCAGTTGCAGGTTAAATAATATCAATACGACTGGTGATATTTCCTTTTTGCTAATGTAAATAATGGACTCTTCGTATCTGGAGTGTTATTGTTACTTTCATCACTTTGACTGTTACCAAACAAAAAAAAACACTTTTCATCAAGCTTATGTTTGCCAAAAACGTGTTCCTTTGCTAAATGTGTTGATTGAAATTGCGAATCTAATTTTGAATGCGTTTAAATATTTCTATAAAGGTTATATGGGTGGAGACAGTTTTGAAGGTGATAACGAGGCAAACGGACGAGCTATTAAAATAAACACACCCTTCCTGTCACGATTTAAAACAGTTATGTCCAAACGCACAGCAAGCCAACATTATTAGAATATAAGTGTTATACTATTAAAAAAAGTGACCCGTTCTCTCATCTTTTTGAGCTCGGGTTTCATTATTTGGATGAAAAAGTGACTTTACAAAACACGGTAAATAAAAACAAAATCATTCAAAATCTGTATCCTTCTGCTCGCTATCTATTCCTCTCTGTCTCTCGTTTACTTTTTAACACCCCTGGGTGTGCCATGTTCCCATCTAATCAGTTTCGTTGTACCACTTTCACATATGCATGTTGGCAACGGTCACGTTGTCCCTAATATACGTATCAGGGTCTCGAAAGAATCGGAGGCAGCAATGGCGGCAACAGAATCAAGCCAGTAAAAAAAAGTCGTCCAATATTGACTTGTACGAATTTAAATTTATTTGCTCGTCTGTCGTGCTGTCACGTTAAATTTTAACATAATATGTGTCACGCTTAATTGTTCAACAGTATCCCTTTTTGCTAAGATAAGATGAAAGTGTAATATCTGTTCCGATGGATACTGCACCCTATAAACCGGTGTCGTCTTGGCCTTCGGGGCTTGATTCCGCCAGTCTGTGGGTTTTTCCTGTGCAGTTCTAGGAGGTACTACCTCCCAGGCTTTGTCTCCCCTCTTTGGGGAGGAGAAAGTTTATTGCTTACTGCCTGAGGCGCCCCTACCGGGGGATGCCGACGGGGCTGCCCAGGCAATTTTTAATGGCCAGAGTGCTCACCTTCTCGGGCGCTGGCTTTTCAAGTCCCACTTTCCCGACCCGACCTTGGATCACATCTTACCTTGTATGAGTAAGATGAAACTGGCCCTATTCCTTACCTCCTGGGGAGGTAAATAAAAAAAAACAGGTTTAAGTGTGTAATAGAATGCTTAGGATTTCATTGTTAGATTGAATGGACGCATGTTATTTGAAATGCGTCCAAGCATCTCCATAAAAGCTCCGTCCGTTTGAACAAGTGTCTTCTTTGTTTCGTCATTCTTATTATATAACCGCATTTTCAGAGACGTGGGATCGTTCGACCGCCGATTTGATACGCTTCAGTTTGAAATGGGGTTTTGAGCTTCCTTTGTAGAAGAAAAATGTGTTTTGCTAGACAAAAAGACCAACCAATCGTGCTCAGTACGCACACATGCCCTTGACCTATGTTTCTGAGTCCTGCTTTGACATGCTTTCGGTTGGGCTTTACACATGGATGTTGATGAAATCCTCATTTATTGTCGTATAAAGAAAGATGAGGCAAACCTTTAACTTTTATGGAAATACTCAATGGCATTGATGCATTTCATCTTTTTTTTATCTCTCTATTAATCATGTTATATACATATATGTATATATATATGTGTGTATATACATATATGTATATATATATGTGTGTGTGTATATATATCTGTATATATATGCATATATATATATATATGTATATATATATACATTAATATACACATATATATACACACATATGTATATACATATATATATATACATACACATATATATACATATATATACACATATATATACACATATATATACACATATATATATACACATATATATACACATATATTTATACACATTATATATATGTATATATATATATATATATATATATATATATATATATATTGTTCTGCTTGAGTGTAAAAATGAACTCCCCATAACTGCAAACGTGTTCGACTCTCATTAGTCTTCGCTAGGATGCTTGACAGTAAACCTTTTTTCTATTTACTGTTTTAGTATCTATACCGTGAAATAATGATAAATTGATTTGATATTCCATTCATATTTTCTCTTCTCATTTATTTTTGTTCATCTGTTCCACTTTCCGGTACCTATAATGCATTGCTCCTGCCTCGGATTACGAACTTACATTTCTATTTACCAGCAATGCTCCAAGAAAACTACAATTTCATTTCATATATATATATATATATATATATATATATATATATATATATATATATATATATATATATATGTATAGATTTTTTTAAATTAATAAATTCATTAACCAATTCTGTTGTATACAGATTTTTTCTAATTAATTTACAAATTAATTTTTTTCATGCAAAAAGTTAGACATGGACGCGCATTTCTGGTGATAAGCCGTCATCAGCATGCTTCCTAAGGCAGGGATCGGACCTTCAATGTTAATATTCGTAGATTAGCACTCTAACCACCAGACTAGAATGCACTGCTTTATCTGTGCACGACTCTTTATCCCCTATACTCTTACGTAGATTATGTGTTATTGTTTTGTTTTTTGACAATAGTACCAGGTGTTCTTATACGGTAGGTTTTTATTTTCTACCACCCTGAGCGTTTTGTTTTTATTATATATATATATATATATATATATATATATATATATATATATATATATATATATATATATATATATATATATACAGGGTGGCCCAAAAGTAGGTTTACAGTTATCATTTAGTATTTGAAGTTTTTTAACTAGGTTATTCGAACAACTTTAAATAGGTTAAATATTTATTTGAAATTCTACACCAGAACTGCGGGAAATTCATTATACCTGTTAACATAAAAGCAAATAATTTAATCTCTCAGAAGCTCAAAATGTCCTCCTTCAACATTGCAACATTCTTTAATTTCTCCAGGACACTCTGACACACAGTGCGACACAAATTCCGATCTTCATCAATTTCTGTGAATGCGACATGAATGTAATCTTTAAAATCATTTATTGTTTTTGGTTTCTTCTCATAAACCTTGTTCTTAACAACACCCCCCCCCAAAAAAAAAAAATCCATTGGTGTCAGGTCAGGTGAACGTGGTGGCCAATCGATGCTGCCCCTTCTTCTGAACCAACGCTGTAGAAAAACTTGGTTATGGTAGTCTCTTACATTAGACGCATAATGTGGTGGTGCTCCATCCTGCTGAAAGAAAAGTTCATCAAAGTCAAGTTTAGTTTTGAGTTGTTGTACTAGTACTTCACGAAGCATGTCCAGGTAGTTCTCCCCATTTACAGTTCCATTAAAAAAAACGGGCCCAATAACACCGTCGCTTTATAATGCACCCCAAACTGTAATGCCAGGCTGGTTCAGTTCAGTCTCTATGGTCAAATGGGGATTTTCATCGGCCCAGTACACACAGTTATGCCTGTTCACATGACCAGATAGTTTAAAGCAAGCCTCATCTGACCAAATAATCTTATCCAAAGAGTCAGGTTGTTCTCCAGTAAATTGATTGCGCATCATTTCGCAGAACTGCAGTCGACGATCTGCGTCGTCCTCTAAAAGACCATGTACTAGTCTTGGTCGGTAAGGTTTTAATTTCAGTTTACGCATTAAGCGTTGCAACGATGTTCTTGGTATAGATAGTTCTAGTATTAGCAAGTAACTTCAACCATATAAAAAATAGTTTAATAACTGTAAACCTACTTTTGGGCCACCCTGTATATATATATATATATATATATATATATATATATATATATATATATATATATATATATATACAGTGTAATCTCCTAAATAAATGAAAAGATCATTATGAATGTTTTAATATATATTTTAGGCACCACGGTAATTTACATCGGTCCATTGTATTTTTTTATAAATGTTTACATTGAGGGGGTGCACATATGTAGAAAAGAAATTAATGAAACATTTTTTGATGGATAGATGATTATGAATTTCAGATCATATATTTTCGGAAAACCTGTGAGTAACATTATTTTGTTGTTGTAAAATTAACTATTTAGGTGTAGGCACCGACTAAAAATCGCCCCGCCTACCAACAACCTTTTAAATAAGTTAGATACAAAAAAATGAATAGAGAAAAGAATTGCTGTACATCAAAGTGCGTTATATAAACTAATACATTTTTAAAAAGGACAGGTGTGTGCGCTTAAGCGTCAATAATATGAACGTTCTTGGTAAAACTGTAAACTATTTAACTGATCATTATGAAGTATGGAATATGTATTTTAGGCATCATGGTGAGTCACGTGAGATCATTATTTATTTTTTTGTCAATTTTACTATTTGAAGTTTACGAAAACATACCAAAGAAAGAAAACTTTTTAAATAAATGATATATTTATTGCTTATACTCGTCCTGGAACATTCAACTAGTTAAGTAATACTTTTTTTAAAACTACAATCCGCATGTGGTGTGTATTTCTGATGCGGGATTAGTTTTTAGCGGGGCTTATCTACTAAAGATCTGTTTTATCGTTTAACTTGCAGATTTAATGGGCGCATTTTCAGAATACGCGTGTTGTTTTTGGCGAGTGAAGCTTGGCTACTGTTCGGTCGGTTGATGAGTACTCGTGTGCTTGTCAGACATGATCGAACGAGATTTCCTTGAAATTGTCGGCCAATGATTATCTATAATTGCTGTCTTCTTTTCCGCTGTTATTATTGATCACTGATCGATGACTATTCACGGATGCCTTTGGAATAGGAAGCATTTGGAGGGAAGAAATCACGAATTGCATAATAGAGCAATTATTCAAGTCTGTTAACTTAAATATAATCAAAGTTTTAGACTTGCTTTTGAAATAACTATCGTTTTATGAACACACGCGTACTCACATACATATACACGTACTACCATATATATATGTATATATATATATATATATATATATATATATAAATGAATGATACGTAAGATTCAATTGATGACTTCATACAATTTCTGAAAGACTATGCTAACGTTTTTTTCCTCTAAATAATTGATCCTTTTCAAGTTGTTCATAAAATGTCATATATATGTATATGTATGTGTGTGTGTGTTCATTTATACTACACACACACACACATATATATATATATATGTATGTATATGTGTGCATTTATACTTAATATATATATATATATATATATATATATATATATATATATATATATATATATATATATATATATGCATTTATACACGGGAGCCTCTGTGTAGCTTAATTATGATAAATATATTTTCATAGCTTATTACCTTGCTCTACTTACGTATCGAGCACTGTTGAAGTAAATACTGAAAATTGATACATACAAAATTATATATCCTTATAAACTTTTATGTGGATACATGAAATGATATATATATATATATATATATATATATATATATATATATATATATATATATATATATATATATATATATATATATAAACCCGGTTAAAATTCTCTGGATTACCACACTGTGGATATTTTTCACCTGGATTATTACCACTATTATATATATATATATATATATATATATATATATATATATATATATATATACATATATATATATTGTGTGTATTTAGGCAGCATATTATCATTTAGGCAAACATTATTAAATAACACAGAGTGGTTTTGTTTGATGCGACTTTTTTTTATTTTTTCAATTTTCCGAATTGTCTATCTAATGTTTCGGTCAAATTGATATAAATATTATCCATGGCTTTCTTGTTCCATTCTTCTTTCGTTTTTGCAAGTACTTTCGATTTGAATCGTCAAATCATCTTCAGGCGGTATTAGTTTTAGTTTCTTTACTGTTGTGCTCATTTTTGAATTATAACGGCAAGTAGTTTATATTTGAAAACGCGTCTGTAAAGTTGAAATGTACATGAGAGCGTGATGGCGTTCTACACATACGAGAGATTTAAAGTTTGACTGTTTAAACCGTTAAGAAATTGATGACGTTAAATAAAGTGCGCCTTGACTTTCCTTTCAAATACCTCACCTGTGGTATGGGGGAGGGACAGAGAGACACCGATAATGTCCGTTCAATCATATTTCCTCAGCGAATTTTCGAAACCGCACGTTTATATTTCGCATGCTTTTCAAGGAACTGACAATCTTTCACACCAACTCTAACTCTCTCTCTCTCTTTGAGCCATGTGACGTCACATCCGTTTCTATCTATCACATAGCCCCGGAAATGCTAACCTCGAGTACAACAAGTTGATCCTGACTGAACTTTCATTTCCTGTTAACATCGACTAACAACCTTATATACTAGTGGGTTTGCTCGCACAATATTTAAGTTTGAAATAATAATGTTATCACTTGCCATGTTTGTTGATATAGATCTATGAGTGTGAAGATTACGAAAACCTTCCCTTCGTTGTATGCATAAACACGGAACTGCTTCCCTGTCGCTATAACATGCCCCTCTTCCAGTCCAATGCCAACAAATACTTGTTTAGCCGATTTCGAAATAATTAAATTCTGTCCACCCAACACATAGTTCCCAATCCCGATGATATTGTTCATATCCAAATAAACATTCTATTAACGTATATCCTCGAGTTGCTTTTGGCCTTGTTAAATGGTGAATAGGTGGGATTAAAATAAATTTACAAGAAAGCAATATATAAGGTGCCTCCACGCATCTATGAACTTCACTAACCTAGCGTATACTTTTTGGTCAGTTTTCCGTGAGTCAGTCTGCTGGACCTTTTTTTTTTTAAATAACTTCTATTTAATCAAACAACGGTCTGTCAGACTTACATTTGAAATAGCATTTGCAGTACTAGATAGGTATCAATATCTCGACTGATGTTAGCAACAACAATTGAAGAGTTCGCATTCAAAACACGATAAACGCCATTATTAAAAGTGTTTTATTTCAGCATTCTGCTTTAACCCTAACCCTACTCCAAATGACGTTTTACAGAATGATATTTGTATAATTTCGATTTGTTTTTGAGCTTTCAATTAAAGTGTAGAATTTATATGTTCGTCATTTTGTTGTTCAATTTTTCAATGCAAAGAAATTGGATTTATCGCCTTTTGTATTCGAACTCTTCAATTGTAATCCGGGAGGTGACGGTGGTTTAGTGGATATCGATACGGACTGAAGACCTGGGTGTTCCAAGTTCGAATCCAGTCGGTTCCACAGAACCACTGTCACTTAAGGATGTTGTCAACCGTCTTGTGGTCCTTCCCGTAAGTACCCTATGTATTTCCAGAAAGATTTCTAACTAGAAAAACATTGGGGAAACTAATGCCAACACCAGAATCATCTGATACACACGAAAGAAGAATTGTAATCCGTTTCAACATGTCCATATGTATTAATCAATTAGTTATATTTGTACTGTTTGTATTTTCACCCCATAAAACAGCAAGCACAAACAAAACTAAACTTACTGCAGCAAACGCTAGTAAAATGCTAAAGTTTGGCATTGAGAAGACTGGTACCAAGCGACAAGTAAGGAAGACTCAAGTCTCTGAATTTTATTTACACTTTTAAATAATTAATTTGATAACAAATTGTAACCATTTTAATACTAACTGAAAATAAATGTTCTCTCCCCACAGAAGTTCCCTTCAGAAAGTGAAGGGATAAGTATCAATATGTCTATTGATGTATGTGTGAGACAACCATTGTAAACTGTTGTAATAGGTCCATTGATGTATGTTAAGGACAACCATTGTAATCTGTTGTAATATCTCCATTGATGTAGTTTAGAGACAACCATTGTAAACTGTTGTAATAGGTCCATTGATGTATGTTAAGGACAACCATTGTAATCTGTTGTAATATCTCCATTGATGTAGTTTAGAGACAACCATTGTAAACTGTTGTAATAGGTCCATTGATGTATGTTAAGGACAACCATTGTAATCTGTTGTAATATCTCCATTGATGTAGTTTAGAGACAACCATTGTAAACTGTTGTAATAGGACCATTGATGTATGTTAAGGACAACCATTGTAATCTGTTGTAATATCTCTATTGATGTAGTTTAGAGACAACCATTGTAAACTGTTGTAATAGGTCCATTGATGTATGTTAAGGACAACCATTGTAATCTGTTGTAATATCTCCATTGATGTAGTTTAGAGACAACCATTGTAAACTGTTGTAATAGGTCCATTGATGTATGTTAAGGACAACCATTGTAATCTGTTGTAATATCTCCATTGATGTATTTTAGAGACAACCATTGTAAACTGTTGTAATAGGTCAATTGATGTATGTTAAGGACAACCATTGTACTCTGTTGTAATATCTCCATTGATGTAGTTTAGAGACAACCATTGTAAACTGTTGTAATAGGTCCATTGATGTATTTTAGAGACAACCATTGTAAACTGTTGTAATAGGTCCATTGATGTATGTAAAGGACAACCATTGTAATCTGTTGTAATATCTCCATTGATGTATTTTAGAGACAACCATTGTAAACTGTTGTAATAGGTCCATTGATGTATGTTAAGGACAACCATTGTAATCTGTTGTAATATCTCCATTGATGTAGTTTAGAGACAACCATTGTACACTGTTGTAATAGGTCCATTGATGTATGTTAAGGACAACCATTGTAATCTGTTGTAATATCTCCATTGATGTAGTTTAGAGACAACCATTGTAACTGTTGTAATAGGTCCATTGGTGTATGTTAAGGACAACCATTGTAATCTGTTGTAATATCTCCATTGATGTATTTTAGAGACAACCATTGTAAACTGTTGTCATAGGTCCATTGATGTATGTTAAGGACAACCATTGTAATCTGTTGTAATATCTCTATTGATGTATGTTAGGGGCAACCATTGTAATCTGTTGTAATATGTACATTGATGTATGTTAGGGACAATCATTGTAATCTGTTGTAATATGGTCATTGATGCATGTTAGAGGTTTCCTTTGTAATCTGTTATTATATGCCCATTGATGTAATTCAGGGGCACTCATTGTGCTCTGTTGTAATACGTCCATTAATGTATGTTAGAGACAATCATTATAATCTGTTGTCCACTGATGTATATAAAGCACAAGCATTGTAATCTGTAGTAATATGTCCATTGATGTATGTTACGGACAACCATTGTAATCTTTTGCAATATGTCCATTGATGTATGTTAGGGAAAACCAGTGTAATCTTTTGTAATATGTCCATTGATGTATGTTAGGGAAAACCAGTGTAATCTTTTGTAATATGTCCATTGATGTATGTTAGGGAAAACCAGTGTAATCTGTAGTAATATGTCCATTGATGTATGTTACGGACAACCATTGTAATTATTTGCAATATGTCCATTGATGTATGTTAGGGAAAACCATTGTAATCTGTTGTAATATGTCAATTGATGTATGTTAGGCACAAGCATTGCACTCTTTTGTAATACGTCTATGTATGTGTACGCATGAATGAATGGGTAATATGTCATATTTGTACTCCTTTGTAGAGAAGACGAATCAAAGATGAATAACTAACTTATGTCCCCATCCCGGAAAGGTAATCGTACACTATTAATAACTTAACACGTTTTGTTATAGATATAGCTGTCTATAATGCATATATATTTGCTTTTGGTTACGTTATATACAAGCACGCAAATATACTTATCTATATAAAGCCAAGTATATGCGCATATTTGTATGTGCACAATTCACTCCTAAACAAATTAACCAATCACTATGCATTTTTTTCCATTTTTGTACAAATTATACAATAGAGATTAAACATAAATGAATAAATAACTCCTATATTTCAGGTCTATTTAAATGGGTTTAGAGATCTTATTATAATAAAACCTTCCATTTCAAAATTCAAATATTAAAGATTTAGATTGAATCTGATCAGTAGTTATTAAACACCAATAAAGTATGATTCTCTTAAGTGCAATTTCTTATTAAAAAAACACATCTTTGTGACGTACTCCTCACTCAAAACAACCGGTTACACTCGCTCTCACATCTGTACACTTTCTCTTGAATCATAGACTTATATCTCCGGGGTTTCTTAATATAGCGTCGCTGAATTTTGCCAGTCTTGGCGGGACGCCAGCGCTGATGAAGTCAATTCTCTTGAAGAAGACTGGTGTACTCGACCAACTGAAACAATCTTATCTAAGATCTTCGAATCCTTCACTTATTATACAGAAACTGATAAATTCTCGGTCCAACGCGCCTTATCTATTCAGGCAGGATCACTAAGCGTCGTCCGGCTGAATTCTACGTATCCTAGCCAAAAAGCGATCAGAATGTCCGCCCGCTCACATCAGCTCACCTCGGAGGCTAGACTTTCTTTGTCAATCACTTGATGTCTCGTTCAACGTTTCCAACCGAAATCAGGGCGTATCTTCTAGCATATATTCTAGCGTCCATGTAATTCTCGTGGCTTAAATTGTACTTAACTCACATGACTCCAACATTTGGCAACGTATGACAGCTCCTACAGTCGAGGTGACCCCCTAACTAACCTTGGGTTCGCAACTGCAAACCAACCAACAATTCTAATTCACACTATGTCCCACCACAGCCGAAAAATATAAGCAGCCTCTGCTAAACAGGAAACTCAATCTCAATCAATAGTGATTTAATTACCGGAAATTGATCGCAGGGTCCAGGAACCTCTTAAATTTGAGACATTTTCTGGAATCAAAATTATGTAATTGATTTTGATAATATTTAGTATCACTATTTTAGACATTCATTAATCTTCCATCTTGTTTTAAATATTCGTAATTGGATATAAAACGGGGAATTCATTTTACCTGTCCTGTTTCAGATATTTTGTTTAATTATACGTTTTGTTATTTTTTACAATTTTTCTAATGTCTTTTTTATATTAAGATAAAAATAAATAAATGTTCCATAGGTTACACGTACATTTTCGATTCTTATAACATTTATAATTTTGTTTGATTTTAATACAAAAAAAGACCATAACAAATTGAAAAAATGAAAAAATATATAAGTAAACAGACGAATTCTGTTATTTTTAACAATGTATGCATATATATATATATATATATATATATATATATATATATATATATATATATATATATACATACATACTATTTTTCAGTTGCTGATAATTCCACACCTGCCACATTGCGTTTTAATGAAACTGTGGCTTTATTCCTCAATCTGTAGAAGCCTCAACATTGTTCCAATCAACTAAACGTGAGAATATCTGAGTTACTTCCTCTTGTTAACTCTCTCGGTTAAAGTCTTTAGCTGTTCATTTTTATGCATATGTTTTTGTGATATTTCACAGTACAAGTTTTGAACTATGCTTGAATTAACTTCAACACAAAATCCTCCGTGGCCTTTTGGCTAAGATCAGAGTGTAGTATCTGTTCCGATGGATGCTCACTCTGTAGACCGGTATTATCTTGGCCTTCGGGCCTTGATTCCGCCGGTCTGAGGTACTGTCCTGTGCAGTTCTAGGAGGTCCATCCTCCTAGGCTTTGCCTCCCCTATTTGGGGAGGAGTAAGTTTATTGCTTACTACCTGAGGCGCCCCTACCGGGGAGTACCGACGGGACTGCCCAGGCATTTTTTGTAGGCCAGAGTGCTCACATTCTCGGGCGATGGCTTTTGAAGTCCCACTTCCCCGACCCGACATTGGGTCACATCTTACATTGTGGGAGTAAGATAAACCTGGCCTTGTGCCTAACCTCTTGGGGAGGTAAATAGATAGTGAACTTTGCTTTCAATTCCGTTGTTATAATGTATTTCCGATTTTGTAAAATTATAGTATGCTTTGTCATAGCCATAACCGTTTTTAGAAATAACGAGTTCATACCGACATAATGAGAAGCCAGGTTAGGGTTAAGGTTGGCTAAAAAGAGGCCAGGTAATTTTGTCTTTATTTTAGAGAGCGCTTTCACTTTTTCTCCACAATTTGTTTACCTGCATCACTGATTGTTGAGCGCTTTCTCGTGTTCTCCTGTGAAAGCCAGTCTCCTCCGTGTACTCATGATTAAATGATATATATATATATATATATATATATATATATATATATATATATATATATAAGCGAGCGTTGTTGAACGTCACGGAACTTTCTCGTTTGTAGACCTTCTTCGCGAGGTTCGCAAACCGTCGAGCTATCCTTCTGGTTTCAGGTGGCCATCCGTATAGTACTTATCCGATTCTTCTCAATTCGGCCATTTTTTTCGAGCGCTTTCGACTTTCATAGTCGTCTTCAGGATTAGGTTGTTTTTGTTTTGTTTTTTTAAATAAGAAGACTTGAGTTAACGTTTTATAGGTATCATTAAAGGCGAATGAAAGAGAAAAACAAACGCTTTCTTAGATAATGAATTGCTTCCTAAGTAATATATATATATATATATATATATATATATATATATATATATACATAAAGATAGATGAAAGAAGAGTGATAAACATGTACGAATGTCCAGATTTATTTCAACTTCGATTGTTCAATGCAAGGTATACTCGGTAATACAATTATGTTAATTATTCTTTCCTTAAGCCAAGGCTTTTCAAAGATCAACATTTTTTCATCAGAGGAATTACATAGATAGATAAGTTGGCAGTAGAAAAGCCAAAATTCAACATTTGAAATATATATATATATATATATATGTATACAGTAAGTTAGAACATCCGTACCATCGGTTTCAGATTTGAGTAATCCACACATTCGTCAGCGGATTCGTTCGGCGAAATAGAGATTAAGTAAGCCGAACGAATCCGCTGACAGTGGTCTGAAATGATCAGATCTGAAACCGATGGTACGGATGTTTTTCTAACTTACTCTATTACATATAAATATATATTATTCTCTCATTAATCATATAATTAATTTTACGTGGGTTTAAACAATTGAGCACTGAGCTGGCAAAACTCTCCAAGTACAATTATAAAAAGTTATATATATATATATATATATATATATATATATATATATATATATATATATATATATATATAATAAGCTAGTCTTTGTATTCAAGTTAAAAAATTGACGCAATCCAAAAAACGTAATATATATATATATATATATTGGATGAATATAGAAAGTTCGCTTTTAGTACACCACTTTATATATATATATATATATATATATATATATATATATATATATATATATATTACGTTTTATTTTCCTTTTTCGTTCATTATCTCTCTCTCTCTCTCTATACATATATATATATATATATATATATAGAGAGAGAGAGAGAGAGAGAGAGAGAGAGAGAAAGAGAGAGAGACAGAGACAGAGAGAGAACAGAGATGAAAGAAGTGTGTATGCTGTATTTATATTCAAATGAATATACATAGACTTTATAGGAATTCATAAACCCTCCTTTTTCTGTGTGTTTCTCCATAAGTGAGATCAATCAACATTTTCTATATTCATCCAACGAAAATTGCAATCAATATTTGAATATATTTTTTCCTGTAAAGCAACACTCATTTCGTATTCAAATATATGTGCGTCTGAAAAAAGAAGGAAAAATAGATTTCCTTTTCTTATCACAATTCGTTTTATTATGCAAAAATATTGTCTGTCAAGATTGCGCCATTTCAGGACATGTGTTTGAACGAGATATTCCCAAATGATTACTATTCGGTCGAATCTTTTCACACATTGCAGTAATTGCTAATGGATTATGTATATGCGCTATTACATACATAAACACACAACAACATATATATATATATATATATATGTCTATATAAATGTGTGTATGTATATATATATACATTAATAAATATATGTGTGTGTATGCATTTATGTATGCAATAGCGCATTCACATCATTCATAAGTGAGCACAGTGGAAGTTTGCAATTAATGTTTATATAAATATACATTGTAGATACCAAAGTTCGATCCGCAGCTAGTCTAGCCGCATTGAAGAGCTGTGATACAGCGGAACTGCTTGTCGGGGTCTGTATATATGTATATATATACTATATATATTGTTTTCTTTTTGTTTTGCTGGGAATGAGGCATCTTACCGGATGCTATACATTCACTCGCTATTTCAGGCACCTTAGACGAGAGATATTTTTGAGATTCTAACCGTCTTTGTAAGTGTAATTGTTCGTTTACCGGGTATATTCGCCATATAGTATTTCAAATAATTGTTCCTTATTCCGATTGCTTCTATAATTACATAATTATAAGCTTCGTTTCATGTTGTACATTCTCGCACATAGACAACATTCTTGAAGGGGCAGTTAACGTCTTTGTAATTGTGAATGTTTGTGTTGAAAGAGCTTAACTGCACCTCCATGAATGCTGCCTATGTGCTAGAATATACAACATGTAACGAAGCTTATATAGGTGCGACCAAAACATTTAATTATAGAGTATCTTTACATAAAAGCAACATTAAAATCAAAGAAAACCGTAAATTATTCGTCTCCCAACATGTGCACTCATGCAGCAGAGGAAAATTTAATATAATGCCAATTTTCTAATGCCAAGATTACACCTACTTACTAACACAAGAAAAAATCTTCATATTTAAATTCAATCCAGCATTGAACAGATTATAACTCTAACAACACACACTGTTATCAACCTTTCTATCACTATCTAACCATACGCCTGTGTGTGTGCGCGCACATATGGGTGTGTGTGTGCGTGTATATGTGCATGTGTGTGTGAGTGTATATGTCGCTCACCTATGTACAAGATTTAGAACTGACCACAAACGTGCGCGCACAGACGCACACAAACACGCGAGCAAAACAGTCTTCTTGGAGACAGGGCAATGAAAAGTAATACATTTCGAAAGAAAATCTACGCACCCTAAAAAATTTAGATGATGGATAAAATAGAGGTGAAAATAACACGTACTTAATAAACACACACAACTTTGACCAAGAGAAGCAGGAAAAGTAAAAATAAAAAATTAAAAAATAAAAGATATAAACTTATCAAAACACCTACTCACACACCCGCAAACACACGCATGCGCAAAAACGTCAAACAATAACAAATTTGCTCAATTGAAAGACATTTCTTTAAATGGTTTTACATATCTGATGAAAGCGGACCACCGCTTGAAACGCGTTATATAAAATTATAAAATGATAAAATAACAGAATGATAAATAAATGTTGAAAAAACATTTTACACATATTGGTAGCCTTACTCCTTTACATATATATATATATATATATATATATATATATATATATATATATATATATATATATATATATATATATATATATATACTAGAGATGAAAGATGATGATAACAAATTGTAAAAGTACGATATTTATAAGAACAGCAGAAGTTCAGAGCAAGGCAATTTCTTGTCCATTTTTGTTAACAGATATACTCGCAGGATCGCCGGAAATTTAAGGCAAAAGTAGTATTTTTTGAAAATGTTCTTCTGATGTATCAAAAGTTAAATTCGAACTAAACTATATTTTCTTTGCTTTTGGGCTAAAATAAATATGTTGTTTATGTTCTATGGTACCATAATATCGTGGGGGCTTCGTTCGCGCCGGATGTTAATAAATGTGGTAGCAATATCAACATATGAAAAATACACTTGTGAAATTACCACTCGTCTCACTAGTTTATGTAATGATACCCTAAAACATCCCATGTTAATACATACGTTATCAACATTCACACACATTTATAAAAAAAAGATAAACCGATCAGTAAAGATGGTGATTAGATATTAATCTGGTATCGTAAACACTAATTCTTTTAGAGAACGCACCGCGTGTCCGTGACTTCACGTCGTCAATGGTCGGGCAGGTCTCGGAAGAACCCGAGAGTAGACGACGGGAAAACTGCCAAACGATAAATTGAAGATTGGCAGACGATAAATCCAGACGAAGAAAATCAAAGTAACAGACATATATAAAATAAAACAAACAACTGTTATTGATAAAATGTTTATTTTTTATTGTCAAACGAAACCATTGTTAGTCAAATGTTTTTTAAATAAAATGTTTGTTTTTTTCTACGCCAAAAAGTTTCAACATTCTTTTGTAACATAACAAACAATGTAACCACTGTTTTTAACCAATTTCTTGTTTGTTTGTTTTTTTTCTTCATTTTTGTTCAATGTTTTTATTATTGTTAACATTTTCTAAGTAAGAGTAAGGGTTAGCCTTTCGCTAGAGGTAACCGTTGCCGACAGAACTCAATGAGTCTCCGGGCGATTCAACACGCTGACACATGTCGCAGAAATTCATTTTTTAACACGCTGCAGATAATAGAACTTCTTCAAAAAGTTATCGTCTGCTTGCTTGTTACCTACTTGGCTAATGCCAACTGTACGCTGATTGGTTAATAGTTTCGTTAACTGTCGGGCGCTTCGTATACCTGCCCGAATGTTGACGTCGCGAAGTCACAGAAAAACGTGGTGCGTTCTTTATAATAGTACTCATAAACAATTCCGTGTTTTCTGATTTCAAATTAAATTGTTCCAAAATTAGATGATGTCGTCTCGTAGTCTTAAATTACAATTTTAAATAAATAATATGGCATCCGTTTTATTTAGTTGACAATATTTTTAAGGTGAGAAAACAGAGAATGTATAGTTTCAAATGAATTAAATTGGTCTTATTTTACATTAATGAAAAAACATACATATTCATTTTATTTAGGGAGGGCGTGTGGACGAGTGGTTATAGAACTCGTCTTTTGGCTGGACGACCTGGGTTCGATCCCACTCACGGCATGCGAATTTTCGGGTCTGAAAACTCCCTCTGTCCACCAAGCAGTAAATGGGTACCTGACTAAAACTCAGGGATGGTTCAAGGCAAATCACCGCCGCTACAGTGTGCGATGTCGGCAATGTCCAGGCTATGCGACCTTTACCATTATTTTTTTTTTGTCGTATTGAGTCTAAAAGACTTCTATTACTTAAAATGAATATTTTAAACTGGAAATTATACAGATTGATGTAAAGATCACCGTATACCATCCGTATGGGTGCAGATAGTCCTATTTATGCTTCGATACGGAAGGTTATGACATCTGTACAACGCACAGATACCAACTAATCTTGCTTCTCTGCTATACGTATTTACACGCAACAGCACTGCGCCTGATTAAACAGAGTGTCGATTTAATATGAGAGTCCGAACGTAAAGGCGTCAGATGACATGTAATGATACTACCTTTCCATTTCAGTTCGATGGCAAAACGTACTACGTTGGATGATGCCCCCCTGAAGATGTGTCGAATTTATTAGAATTCAATGTCACGAATGACAAAGGTGTATAACCAGATTAAAAGTGTGAACAATTGTGTGGATAATGCAATGACCGTGTTGCCTATTCTCTGCGTGATAATGTCAGTGGATTTCATCGGTCAGCACCTTCACGTGCCATTAGACGCCATTTTGAAGTTAATCCTACTTGCAAGGAACAACAATAACGGAAATTTAAACTAGCTTATTTAATCTTTCTTTGATAAAGCAGCTCATGCACTAAAATAGAATGGTGAATTCCTAACCTAAGTCAACACTTTCAATCTATATACAATCTAATATGATAAACACTGGGCAGTACTGCCCTTACGCGAGAATATTAAAACATAAAGAAAATAAATTGAAAAAATAAACAAGCCGCGCGTGCGTGGTCCCCCGCTGTATGTGACTCGATGTGGCGAGTATAAAATGCATTACATTTGGGTAATTTGGGGCATTTTGACCCCCTGGGGGCGCGAACCAGAATTTCTCTGAGGTCAAGGATGCTCATTTTATATCCAGAACAATTGAATGAATGGATCAAACGTTATGGGAGAAAAAAGTCATTTCTTGCCATTTTGGGGGCTGGCGTTTGACCCCCTGAGGGCGCGAACCAGATTTTTTCCAAGCTCAGCGATACTTATTTTCTATTAGGAACTATTGCCTCCACATTTTTGCCAAGTTTTAGAGAAAGTGAATGGATGGATGAAAAGTTATGGGGCAAAAAATGTTATGTTTTGCCATTTCGAAGCCTTTTGACCCCCTGGGAGGCTAACCATGTTTTTTTTCAAAAATCGGAGAAGGTCACTTTCTAACCTGACCAAAGTTACAACTTCATGTACAATTTCAGAGAAATTCAATGGATGCTTGCGGAGAAAAATCCGTACGGACGGACGGACGGACGGATGGACGGACGGACGGACGGACATGCCTCAAAACATAAGTCCCCCGATTTTGATAAATCGGGTGACCAATTTACCCTATTAAATAAAGCAAACCAATCCACCTTCAAATACATCGTCCAATTATTATTAAGATCATTGATGATCTAAAACGACCGGGAAGCTAAATAAGATTGTGGATCGTTCTTTAGCAGCTTGAATGTAACATTCTCAAACATTCTGAAGAGAAAGAAAATATTAAAAATTAATAATAAAATAAAGTCTCGCTGTTTTCAACATGGTCTACATGAAAAACTGCATGCTTCAAAGATTTTTCTTCGTTCCACAACCAGAATTTGAATTCATAACCGCCAATTACACCGGCGTTGACACATCACACCAATGACATTTATCAAAGACACTAAAGAATAAGTTTGTTTATTTTTTGTTTTTGGATGAAAAAGAAAAAAAGAAAATGACACAATACTGGTCAACTCTGATGATGAATTTTATTCCGAAATTAATAAGATTAAAGTAAAAAAAAAAAATTAATTAATCTTACATTGATAGTGGCTTCTATTTTCAATTTATAATACATACCCAGTAATGCTTTTAATGAACGACCCATTTTATTCTCTCTCTCTCTCTCTCTCTCTCTCTCTATATATATATATATATATATATATATATATATTAAATTATTAATACCTACAGACGCTAGCTCTTAAAGCCTATTGCTCTCATCAGTGCAGGATAGAAACAATTTCAGACGGTCGGGAGGCGCGAACCCGGTTCACAAAGTAAGCCTAGAATCTGCAAGCGGCCAACGGAAACTTCCACTGGCACAGATAGAAGAGAAGTCAAGAGTTTTCTACGAACGTATTCGGAACTTTGCATTAAAGCTTTTTGACAGTTTTTTTTTAACATCCCCAAGAGTGCTCGACTTTAATTTCATAGAGGGACTTATATATATATATATATATATATATATATATATATATATATATATATATATATATGTATATATACATATATATATATATATATATATATATATATATGTATATATACATATATATATATATATATATATATATATATATATATATATATAATTATAAATATTTGTTTTTATCTATATGCGTATACGTTTCCTCCTTAAGCGAATCTCAGTGTAGAAAATAATTATTCACACTGATTGCCAGACTCGTACTCAGGAACACGAGTAATTCTCCAAACTCTAATTAAAACGTCCTAGCCCACACGGCCGTTTTCAAGAACTGAGTAAATCAGCGATAAATTAAACCAGCTGTCGTAAAGTGTTAACTTTACAACGGGACATTAATTGTTATTCAGCACAATCTTATAAACATCCTAGCTACGTTGGATTTACATCTATGAACAAACAACCATACAAACTCTAATATATATATATATATATATATATATATATATATATATATATATATATATATATAGCTTTACGTTGATGTATAACTTACATTCTGTCAGTGTCGTATGACAGCGCAGGGGTAGGGGCGCCGACTGTCAGCTCGACGGCTGCAGGCACTAACTGGTTTAGCCGTACAGAAGAGCTGTGATACAGCGACACAATCTGTATATAATGCCCCCCACCCACATATATATATATATATATATATATATATATATATATATATATATATATATATATATATCATGCTTAAGTAATAGTTTATTTCGGACGTTTTAGGAAAGCTCTTGCAGTGATAAAAATAAACAACGATCATCCGTGAAGGAACCTGAATTAGCGCCTTCATTATAATCATATTTGCATGAGTGAAATAGAAAGATTTTGGAAAATAGAGAGGTGGAAATAAAGACAGAGACAAAGATAAAGAGAGCGGGAGTGAGAAATAGAGAGAGAGGGAACTTTATTGATGCAGATCAAAAGCAATCATATAATGCCGATGGCGAAATCGATTAGGATCAAAGGCTCGAAATGCAAAGGACCCTCCATAAATGGTCAATTTTAAGAATAACTTGCCAATAGACTCGGTTTAATGACCCGGTAACATAACGCGGAATTGACGAACATAAATAGTGTTTATCTATCTATCATGCTTACCCACACAAGAAATGCATTTAGATGTGATTAATATAGACTCAGTGCTTATGCTTTATCATTTCAAACTTTTCAATTACTGGTAAAAAGTCAATTGGGTTTCATAAATTTGAAAATAAAATGGTAAGGCTTTTATGCATCTGAAAAATAAGATGCATCTGAAATGTAGAATAAGCAAAAAAACAAACGAAACGTTAGGTGTCACGCCCATTTATGAAAACCATTTAGCTTGCATAATGTTGGCTATTTGAACTACCTTTCTCATCTTGGATATTATCATCACAACGTTTCGACCAATGTAACCTCCGACATTCTTCAGGTGTATCTCTTCGAACGCGGGAATATTTCTGTCGAACTCGGGAATCTGGCCGGAATTTCGAACAGAACCCTTTATTTCATCCACATAGGTAGCATGCTCTTGTTCTGTCAGCCATGACTGGGAGATGTGTTCAGTAATTCGCAATTCTTCGTATCGCCCGCACCGAGGATTGAACCTTCAACCTTCAACCTTCAAATAAAGGGTTTCGTTTAAAATTCCGTCCAGATTCCTGAGTTCGACATAAATATTCCCGAGTTCAAAGACATACTTATTTTGCCAAATTAATTAAATTGAGTTCAATTTACCAATGGCGAAAGCCCATGGAATTACCACAGTGCTTTTTACAACAATCTGTGGAATTAATTCTTCATGATAATGTTTCTTTTGACTCTTTCTTTACCCGTGAAACGAATTGTCATTTTCAGCAAAATAATTTTCACAAGATAAAACGAATAAATATCTCGTTTATTTATTTATTTGTTTATTTATTTAAAATTGTAGCAATTAAATTGTTTTTCGAACAAACAAAAAATTCTCTATTTTTTTAAGGGAAAACATTCAGCTGAATATTTTTCAAATCAATAAAACGAATGCCACTATTTGAAATGTATTTATAATTGTACTGTTTTAGTCCACGAGACGACACAAGTCGTTTTTGTAAAATTCTTTGAAAATAGGGTAAAGTCTTAAATGCATTGTTATCCTCGCTGATCTGCCGATTTCGTTGTTTAAATGTGTGAAAGATGATAACGTACGCCCGAATATGAAATGCGTTTGCGACTTTTTATAAAGATTTACGATTAATTTCTACATTTTCTACTGCAATCTCCTACGTAAATTTTCTGCTGAAGATAAATATGGCTTCTTTTATTTCAAACTAAACCGTGTGAGCAACTCAACAGAGAGATTCACTTATAGAGATAAGTGGGCGAATATAAAATAAACATTCAAAATCTTTCTGCAAATTATCGATTCTTCACACTGCCATTTTTTAATCGATTGCATTTAATCGAACCGGTTGTTTTCATATGCCTTCAAGTAAACCCGAATTGTGTACGGCGTTATCAATCGGTCGTTGTAAGCTATCGACCGGAAGTGTAAAGATTAAAGGGCACACTAACAAGACGCCATTTCCATATAATTGCGACAACCCTAGTCCGTTCATTAACTACGGTTGATTGAGGACTTCGGAATGGGTTAATACCAGTCGAGAATTCGTTCTTGACAATCAGTCCGACAGGAACTGGGCTATTTCAGTGTCCTTTTATCTGCCGGGTTGAGGTATACTGTCCTGGGTTGTTCTAGTAAGTGAACCCTCCCAGGCCTTGCCTCCCCTCTTTTTATTGCTTATAGCCTGAGTCGTCCTGAACGGGGAATACCGACGGTGTTGTCCAGGCTATCGTTGCTAGGTCAGAGTGCTCCTCCTTTAGGGGCGCTTGCTTGATATCCCCCCCCCAACTTCTCGAGCTTCTGTCACATATTGCTGCGACGGGAGACAATTAAATACCGTTTACAGTTAATAAAGTTAAAATGAAGTTGAGATCTAAAATAATTTGCTTTTAGTATAATTAATAATTTGCTGTGTTTGTTGTTTGTTCTTTTATAAAATGTAATTTTTGTTGATTTGCTTTGATAATACTGTTTTTATATCCAACTCATACACTCATTACTGATCGAAAATAGGTTAGCCTTCACGTGATAAAAGAAATCCAACATATTTGTCTTTTTTTATAGAGTCCGGTTGTCGACTGAAAAGCAAAATATTTAGCACAGCTTGATCAAAGGAATACGTTTTCTTCATCCGTTGGGTGATAATTTCCGAAATATAAAGTTTTTTTTTTTACTCAGCTTGTGATCTTTGTGGTGAATTGATTTGGAAAGTATTCTTTCGGCGCAATATAAAATTAGGTATTGAGCGATTTTGTTTGGCGCGGGGATAAACTCACAACGTAATATCAAAGAATTTACAAACATTTTGATGGTTGGCAGTGAAACACATTTATTATAGTCCGTGTCTGTTGACGTCAGTTCTTATGAAACTGCTTTTTATAACGTTGCATTTACTCACAGCCTAAACGTGCCTCCATCGTTATCCTTACTGTCTGATTCTACACATCGACCCTCCGTAACTCCTAACCTCTCACGGTCATGATATAGTTTGACATGCTCCCAATGGCACCCAATACATATCAAAAGTGGCAATATGTCAAAACTCTTGGCATATCTAAAATTCAATGCATTACATGTTTTTAAGTATTCATTTCTTTCTTAGCGATTCAATATATTTTCCCGCGTTCCCGTTAGTTTACTTTCATAAAACATACATTTTTGTACATGTTTTGAAATAAAGTTGAAGGTTTGTTCTTCTTTACTTTTCCTATGTTTCCTATTAGCTTTATTGTTAATGATCTTTAGAAACTATCTCTCTGAGGGCATTGAGTCTGAAATTGGTTTATTTACTGACGACACAACGATTTACTCTCCTCATGTGAGCAAAACGGACGCGATCATATCCAAGGCTATGGCTTAATCCTTAGAAAATAACCTCCAGACTGTAGTGGATTGGGGTCATGAATGGATGGTCACTTTTAATACCGCAGAGACAAATCTCCTTTCCTTCAATAACTACAAGAACCCTCTTTAAGCACAGATTTTCATGGGAAATAACACTCTATCTGAGAGTTCAACCTTCAAACTCTTCGGCCTAAGCTTCACAGGTAACATGAATTGGAACAAATACATTGAAGACATTTCCAAGGCTGCAGCAAAGAAGGTTGGCTCCCTCTACCGTGCTAGTAAACTCCTCACACCTGACAGTATCCTGTATCTCTACAAAGCCACCATCCACCAACGCATGGAGTATTATTGTCACATCTGGGCTGGGGCATCATCCACTAGTCTCTCTCTCTCTCTATCTATCTCTCTCTCTCTCTCTCTCTCTCTCTTAGACAAGGTCAAAAAAAGAGTTGTCAACTTGATAGATTCCTAACTATCCATAAAGCTCCATCCCCTGTCACATCGCCGCAATGTTGCTTCCTTGTGCCTGTTTTACAAGTTTTACAATGGATTGTGCTCTGATGAAATTGCTGCTCTGGTACCCCCCCCCCCCCCGACGTAAATTCATTAGATAAACTTGACAATCTGCCAAATACCATCCATTCACTGTGAAAATCTTCAGATTCCGAAGAGATTTCTACTCCAAAAGTTTCTTTTCTCGTGCTGATGGACTCTGAAACTCCTTCCCTGCTCCATGTTTTCCGAACGGTACTGGCATGCTGAAATTTAAAACCAATTTAAACAGACATCCCAATTTAGGTTGACCCCCCTCCCCCCCCCCCCAAAAAAAAAACTGTCACCTTTTTTCTCAGTAGCCCCTTACGTCTACAGTGGATGCCTACCTTGTTTGGGGTGAACTATGTTAATTTTTTTAATGGCGGAGAGGATGAGATTAGCCTGATACGTAATGTCGTTGCATATTGGTTTCGTGTGTCCATTTTCAATTATATATCAACACCGTGGCATTATTTAATATCGAAATATAAAAACCTGAAGGAAAATTGTACGTGATGAACTGAACACGATTTAATATATTTCGAATAGTAACGGCACACCCCCAAAAACACTGTGAAAGGAAGAGTATTACAGTCTATTCATGTCTATGCGAAGGAAAATATATGGAAGGCTGTAATGACATGGTTGGGCGGAACTTAGTATTACGCATTAAACTTGACGGCCTAATTATAATTATCTTAATACGCCAGTCTGAGAATTAAAGGGACTATAAATAACATTATGATAACATTAAAAAAATCGTTATGCACATACACAAGTGTTTCCTCCTTTTCATTATAGATATTTGTGAGAAACCGAAATTAATTAACAGTTTCTACGATTCACATGAGACTCAAAATACAGGGTGATTGGAAGTAAGTCCCTATTATAAAGTGCTCGTAATTTATTACTGAAATATTATTTTTGCAGGAAATGAAAAAAGTAAGACAGTTTATAGCATAGAGTTTTATTCAAAATGCAATATGGGTGTCAGCAATCGCCACCATTTCTAAACTGCCTGGAAACCGCACCAACTGATTTCACAGTAAACTTTTCTTTTCTTTTTTTTTACTCATGAGTCAACGCTTGTCAAGGTTAATAAAACCATTCGAAGATTACGAGCGACAAGATGGATAGATTGACAGATTGAATGGTGATGACTAATATTGGAGATATAAAAACAGCAGCCTACACAGAAAACAGCATTTTTCCTCATTGTCAAAAACATCGCTCGTGAAATGTGAGGACTAAAGGAAAAAAATAACGTATAATTCATAACATTTACCCCCCTATTCATTTTGTGTAAGAATTATATTTCAGTAACAACTTCCTAGTATGACTTACACGTATAGGGCGTTACTTTCTAATCACCATATATATATATATATATATATATATATATATATATATATATATATATATATATATATATATATATTTATATATATATATATATATAAATATATATATATATATATGTATAGATATATGTATATATGTATATATATATGTATATATATATATACATATATACATATATATATATATACATATATATATATATACATATATATATATACATGTATATATATATATACATATATATATACACATATATATATATATATAACAACTTCCTAGTATGACTTACACGTATAGGGCGTTACTTTCTAATCACCATATATATATATATATATATATATATATATATATATATATATATATATATATATATATATATATATTTATATATATATATATAAATATATATATATATATATGTATAGATATATGTATATATGTATATATATATGTATATATATATATACATATATACATATATATATATATACATATATATATATATACATATATATATATACATGTATATATATATATACATATATATATACACATATATATATATATATATATATATATATATATATATATATATATATACATATATATGCATATATACATATATATATGTATATATATATAATATGCGTGTGTGGGTGTAGTGGTGTGTGTGTATATAATGTGCTTCAAAATGATATGGAAAGAGTACTGTGTATGCACGAAATGCACTAAAAGGCATGCTGAAATGCACGAATTGGCATTCTACTCTGTAGCCCATGGGTCATTGCTTTTAGAAAATACAAAATAGGTTAAGTTCTCTGTAGTTTGTCCAAACTTATTGGCATCGAGTTTCCCCAGTTACATACTGGAATTGTGTAGTTTTTAACACCGTCAAACATAATTAACAAACGCAGTTTTATTTTATTTGTGATGTTTATGTTTTACCTTATTAATCTCTGCTTCGTTTCAATCTTATTTGCTTACTCTCATTATTTGATTGTTTGTGTAAGTCGTTTTGCTCTTTTATATTTTTGTTACTTATGTCATCCTTTTTGTTTCTGAGATTTCTCACTAGAAAGATGTGTGATTTATTTCGTCCCTTTTCATATTTTATTGACTACTTTCGTCTTTCCTTTCATTCTTCTATATTGTTCAAGCGGAATTACGAAATTCTCACCCTCACACATGTGTGAAAAGTATTCACCTATAATTTAGCAGCCACGAACTCATTAGGGAGCATTCATTGGCATCATGCACTGTACTCCGACATTAAATACCGCAGATATAATTAGTATATCATAAAAAAACACAAACAACTATTTAACATTGAGTCCAATGAGAATGGTAGAACCTGTTAATTAATTACGGTCTCTCACCAAAAAATACGAAATTTGGTAAACATAGCTCGTTGTTATGTTTCCGTAAGATGAGATTGTGTCTATGAAAAAAATCAGCAAATCGATTGTCCGCTCGTATTCTCAACTGATAGGGAATCTTGCATCGCCTCTATCCTCCACGCGTTGGCGTATTGATATTTAAATATGCCCCTTGTGGCCCCAACACAGCATGGTCGAACACATGAGACGAAAAGAACAAGCAGATAAATACATTTCATGAAAACACTGCACAGGATTTTCCTACGCGCGTGCCGCCGTCCAAAATTGCCAACAGAAATTGTACCATACTTCACCTCCCCAATTCGAAGGACTGGCACACCAGCCGTAACTACAGCTCTCTATCAGACGTTTATTGCTGGCTGAAAAGACCTACCGTTGTACCCCGTCTCTTCGTATCACATTACTCACGAGAGCTCGGCTCTTCCTCTTTCATAATACAACTGGGAGAATCTGATTTGTTTTTTTTCTTTGTGAAAACGGTTAGTATAATATATCGGCTTAATCTCCCACATTTTTTTTTAAACATAATAATCTATTGTTTTTCAAATGTTTCAATATTTCATAGCTTGGTTATTAAATTACTCCCGACATAAATAGAGGGTTACCTGTTCTCCACTTTTAGTGAAATTAAACTTAGTTTAACAGGGGAGAAAAATCCAGCTCCCTTATAGGACACTATGGGAGAGGGGGGAAAGCTTAGATGTAACCAGTATGTGTGTTTTGAAGGAGCGATAGTTAACAAAACCAAGCAGAAGTTAATGGCTAAAGTATGTCCTACAGAGACTGAATAGAATCATATCTAAATCAGACGACATAGTTGGGTTCACTAACGAACTAAACTAGTATCAGAATATATAAAGCTCTTTCCCAGGTGCAAGGAAATAATCCCCTTCATAGGTAAAGATAATGAGCCTCGAGGAGCGAATCAAATTATACTTCATTGAGAAAAAAAGGGTGGGCCGTCGAGAGAACCAAACCCGAGAATCCGAATGTCTAAGTGTCCATCCTAGGTTCGTACGTATATGTGTCTCTTTTTGACAACTCTATGACAAATTTACATCGGAACAGAGCAAATTTATTTTACTTGTTTAATAATTAGTTTGTGATTTAATAAAATTGAACGATGAAATATTTTTTTAAAATTTAATCGGAAAAGTCAAGTTACTGAAACTTTTTAAAAATATATTATTTTGCGGTACTTTTATATAAATTATCTTAAATTCAGGGTTGAGCATCGATTACTGATAGTACAGGATTTAGTAGCCAGTGCCTAGCTGTATGACCAGTTAATAAATAAGGTAACAATAATAGTAGTAAATCGGTTGATAAGAAGGCTGGAATGTTTCATTATGTTTAGGTGGGCATGTCCAGATATTTAATCGCTTCCCACTGCAGCAATATGTGACACAAGGTCGGATAGTGAGAGAAGAGCCAAGCCAGCGCCCCTAAAGAAAGACCACTCCGGCCTAGCAAAAATATCCTGGGTAGCCCCATCGGCATTCCCCGGTCAGGGCGCCTCAGGCAGTAAGCGATAAACTTACTGCACTCCAAAGAGGGGAGGTAAGGCCTGGGAGGGTGCACTTCCTAGGACAACCCAGGACAGTATACATCAGCCTGGCAAGTGAAAGGCCACCGAAATGAGCCAGTTCCTTGACTGGTATTACCCCATCTCGACGTCCTCAATCAACCGAAGTTGATGAGAGACTGAACAGGATGGGCAAGTCCATTTTCTGTATTCATATTGTCCTTCTTTTTATGTATTATTTCTTCTAATTTCACAAGCCTTTTTAAAAATTTCCATGACTATTTGCTCATATTTTTGTTCTCCTTTTTCGCGCTTTCTTTTATCCTTCTATTTCTTCGCCAAGCAATAATCCCTTATTCTTTCTTTCCTTTCTTTATTATTTTTCTTCTGTTTTTCTTTCCACCTTTCAGTCTTTATTCCTTTCTCAAATCATTCTTTCCATCCTCTATTCCTTTCGATCATCTTTCTTCATCATTACTAAATTGTTCGAATTCTACGTTTCTTTCCTCCGCTGTTCTTTTCATTAATAATTCTTGACTTCGTTATTACCGTCCCTCTATTCTTTTCTACTTCATCTTTCCTTCTTTGTTTTCTTGCATTTTTTCACCCATCGTTCAACTCTTTTATGCTTCGATACGTATCCCCTTACTTACAGACTTTTTAATACCTATCTTCTCGAGGATCATGTTTTTCTATGACCAATCCTTTTTCATTTCTTCATTTCTTTTTCTATGCATTCATTGTTTAGGTTTTCATTTCTCTTACCTCTACCCTTAATTACTACTTTCTCTAATTCCATCATTCAACATTTGCGTTTTTCTATTATACCCTCTTCCTATTCATTCTTCTTTATATCAACATTTCCTTTAGTCAATTCCTTCTTCTTTAATACTTCTATTTCCTTTGCAATCCTCCATTCATTCTTTACGTTTCAATTCTCTTCCCTCCATTTTTCGTTACTATCTTCTTTCATTTCATTCTTCTTAACCCTCACCCTCATTAAATAGTTTAGAGTATTATTCTTGCCTTTTACGATCCTTACTTTTGTAAGAACTTCTTTCACTCGATCATTTCTTTCTCTCACAATTCCTTTATTAATTCCTTATTTCTCTATGTTATTCTCTAACACCCTACATTACATGGTTCTCTCGATCCATTCCATTTTATCTCAATACTGCTATCTTTATTCCGCCCATTACATGCTTCTTGATTCCATAATACTTATTTCGACCTTTTCTTCTTACAGTTTCTTACTTCTTTCAGTACGTCTTCCATAGCACTATTCGTTCACCCCACATGCCCATCATTTTTCTGTATTTACTTTCCTCCATCCATTACTACATCCTCCTTTCAGTCTTTCTCTTCCTCCCATACGTATAGCCTTACTGCTTCACTTTCTTCTTTAAAACCTCCTTCACTTCCTTCTTCTACTTCTTTTCATACCCCCTACCTTCTCTATCCATGCCCTACTGAAAATACAATTGATACCAGTTATTCTTTTACTTCTTAGTCTTTTCCTTCATCCTCCATTTTCTCATTTCTTGCGTTCTCTTTTTATTTTTGCTTTATTTCTTTTATTTTTTGTACTGGTGTCTTGTGATTTGTATTTATCTCGATTCACTAATTATCGATCCAGAAACATCTCTATTTGCGGCGGCGGAAACCTCATCCACTTGAGGGCTTTCCAGAAAAAAACACGTGTTCTGCATCGCGACTGACATTATCTGACATGCAAGTAAACTTCCGGTTCTTTTTCATTACTGTAAAACATCTTTGCGTACAAGAAAAACAACAACAATCTGTTAAGAACTTAAAATGGAAATTCAGAATTTTTTATTACGATTTATATTTACAACATTTGTTTGTAATTACTGAAAAGCATTGACACACTTAGAATTCTTGCTAGAGACTGGTTATCTATTTGTAATACATATTGATAATAACGTCCTATACACGGTACATGTACTACTGTAAGCATATCACAGGTAAATGGCGTGTGCTTGCCTTGCAGCTGAATTTCAATGCTTTTAATGTAAGTGTTAAGCAGCGATCGATTACATAATGACTATTTAAACCTGATATTTGTAAAGACATATCGACAAAATATCGGCACTTCTAAAGTACAAGAGAATTTACTCGTAGACGTTTACTAGTGGGATAGAATGTCTACTCCTTTGTAAAAGAACGTTACAATGCGTGGAGTATTGTTACCCAGCTGGGCTAGAGCAACAACTACTAGTCTGAAAAAGAGTCCCTAATTTAATAAGCCTCTCACCGTCTACAAAGCTCGAGTCCCTGTCTCATCGCCGCAATGTTACGTCCGTGTTCTTATTCTACAAGTACTTCTGTTGTGAAGTTGTTCCACAGTAAATAATAAATAAAGTCAAGTCGAGGGTTGGTTTAACAAGTGTATTAACAAAGTAAGAAAGTGGCTAGCTCTTGGCTAGACAGTTACAAGACTGTGCTTTGTCTTCAGTGTCTCTGGTGACTCGCACTATTTATAGTGACAACCGGTGTAGTTTCTCCTGTGTAAGAACGGCCGGTGTAACAACTTCAATGGCATAAAATCTGACAAAGTTGCTTCACCTGTGCCCCGTTAAAATAAATACACCCAGCAAACCGGACAAGCATCAACATCCTAGTTCTTCACTGTAGAGGTTCCAGACGTCAGAGTTATTCCTACTCTAATGATTTATTTCCTTGATGTGCTTGTCTTTCGAATTTTCGCCCTGCCACTTGTTCCGCCAATAGTATAAACATGCATAAATTTAAATGTAATGTGAACAAACATCTCGCTGTGCAACTCCCCACTTACACTATTAATCTGACCCCTAATCCATAGAAAGCCCTATACAACCCAGTCAAAATGTTCTTGTTCGAGGTGAATATGAGTAAAACAATGTCAAAGGATCACGTATTTCAAACTTATTTATATAATTCTAACTATGTAAAAGTATTTAGGGTGGAATTTAAAAATCAACACGTGATTAGATATAGGATATGTTTAGTTCATATGGTATGAGGGATACAAATTAATACATATTTACTATGATATGTTCCGTTACTTACACCCCTTTTCTCACAGAAGAGACGTTGCTAATCTCTTTCTACTCTATAGTAACGTTAATTGAAGGTGATCTATGGGTTTTCTTTTTGCAAAAGTGCAGAAACGTATCTGCAATTTTATTGGCTGAACACCATCTTCTTCTCTGCACCTTATCTCTCACAGACATCATGTTGCTTGTCTCAGACTTTTTTTTATAAATACTATTATAGCAAGTGTCTTTCAGAATTTTGTGATCTATTCCCTACTTTCTTTTGTTCCAGCTCGTTTGACTCGTTGGCCTAGTGGTCTCCACCAATTCACTGTTTTGATAGCTCATTGCAATACACCTGCCTATTCCAGTAGCTTCTTTCCAGGACTTCAGATTGTGGAACTCTCTTCCTGTTGACTGTTTTTCATTCTACCTATAGCCTTGCCTTTTTAAAGACTTATAGGCATCTTTTGTCTTTGTGATAATCATCTTTCCTTCTTGTTAGCTCCTTACCTAAAGTGGCTTTAAGCCTTGGCTGGAGAGATTTCCATAAAAAAATAATTCACAGAAAGCACACTTTTAACAACAACAAAGAAAATATTTTCCTTTCTTCCTGCCTGTTCCTAGCGTTAGGCGAAATTCTGACGAACTGAGCTCTTTCGCAAAGGCTTCCCATCTGTGGAAATCATTACCACGAAACTACTTCCCTGCAGACTACAACTTTGTTGTCTTCAAATTCAATGTAAATAGATTCCTATCATACTGTCCGCGCATGAAACCAAACCGTTAATTCTATTAACACATTCTCAATCTTCTAACGAGGTTGTTGATCTTTCAACTGGATATCATTCCATCGCACTAGTTATTATTCTAAAGTAGCATTCGGCATAGACATGTGATAACCATTCACTAAAACCATGCTGTAGCGAATGAAGTGAGATAAATATTTTCAGGGATTTCGTATAGGTGTGTTCGCGTGGTGTAATGTTTAGTTTGTATCAAGTTAGTGTTTAATTATGCTAATTAGGGTATTTGAAAGGGATACCACGATGCAATTCAGTCAATTATAGACTTGACTATATTGTTTCCTAACTTTTTAAGCATTCCGCATGGTAGTTGTATCGATGACATTCGTTTTACTATCCCAATGTTCTTTCTATTGGAAAACGGCGTAAACCTTCGTATAAAGTTAGAAACAAGATGTCTAGTCGGGGACGTTGCATGACATTGCTGTCAGGAACGAGTTGCCTTGAAGAAAGATCATCACTCGGTAAAACCTTTGTTAGCCGCTCTTCACCCATCCATTTAAAATGGTAAACAGCTATGATTCAATCACATTAAGAATGCGCATTATCAGTCCGGAACCTCTACATTGGTCAGAATATTGACCACTTAGAATCTACTCAAGGATGTGACACAAAGCAAAGTCCATCCATCAGACAGTGTGTTTTCCTAAGCTAAGATTCATATAATCTAAGACGTTTTTGTAGTAAATACTCACAAAATTATTAACCATCCCGCCAACAACAAGCCTGAGCACGTTTTAGAAAACTACCCCCTAACACACGTGGATGTGCATACAATGTAAGAAATTAGCATATATTCTATGACTTGATGAAATAGCTTTTCACGGTAAGTATGGCTGAAGACTAGAACACACTGCCTGCATCATGATAGTAGATTAGCGATTGCATTTTCTATAAATTCACCAGAACTACACCTAATTCACGCCTTGCATACACATGCACACTTGTATGTAACGACTTATACACGGACTATTTGCCTGACTTGTGTATATTATCTTATGTACTATAAGTGCACTTTTTATATTATCCTATGTACTATAAGTGCACTTTTTATATTATCCTATGTACTATAAGTGCACTTTTTTAGATTATCCTATGTACTGTGAGTGCACTTTTTATATTATCCTATGTACTATAAGTGCACTTTTTAGATTATCCTATGTACTATAAGTGCACTTTTTATATTATCCTATGTACTATAAGTGCACTTTTTTAGATTATCCTATGTACTATGAGTGCACTTTTTATATTATCCTATGTACTATAAGTGCACTTTTTTAGATTATCCTATGTACTATAAGTGCACTTTTTATATTATCTTATGTACTATAAGTGCACTTTTTAAGATTATCCTGTGTACTATAAGTGCACTTTTTATATTATCTTATGTACTATAAGTGCACTTTTTTAGATTATCCTATGTACTATAAGTGAACTTTTTATATTATCCTATGTACTATAAGTGCACTTTTTTAGATTATCCTATGTACTATAAGTGAACTTTTTAGATTATCCTATGTACTATAAGTGAACTTTTTTATATTATCCTATGTACTATAAGTGCACTTTTTTATATTATCTTATGTACTATAAGTGCACTTTTTATATTATCCTATGTACTATAACTGCACTTTATCATATTATCCTATCTACTTTAAGTGCACTTTTTATATCAACCTATGCACTATACGTGCACTTTTTTATATTATATTACGTACTATAAGTGCACGTAAACACAGTGCATTCATTATTATTATTTTAAACGCCAACGAATTCTTACCTTGGTCAGGTATAGTTTACTTGACAAAAGCCTAGCGTCCACATCGCTTGCCCAATTGCCACCAACTTTAATTAACATATTGGGCATGGTTTAACTTATTTAATTTTAAGATATCTAGGTCATCCGTTGAAGGTTATAGAAAAAACAAAAGTCACACTATTGGCGATATCTTCTTTTCTGTTTATCATAGAGACTTACTACTTGGTCCATATTGTAGTAAATGAAGTCCCACGTAATATTCGTATTTCATGCTATTTCAACTTGTGATGCTTCGAAATTTGATTCATAAATGTGATGCTTGTTTATTATATGCAAAATTTCAGCCGGATAAGATAAATAGTTGTCTGAATTGTAAATTTGTGCATGGCATACATTCGAGAATACTCAATGTAGAGAAGTATGGTCCAGATAAGACTTTGACTCACTCATCCATACTTTGTAAGGCGGAAGAGTGCAGTCTCCCCACTGTCTTATTTACTTGTTTTGATGATTTAGTGTTTCTATTATTCAGAAGTGGAAAGAACGTACCGACATAAACATTGTTTGTCAGATATATAAAGTAATTTTAATAACGACTCCATTTTACTTTTTACATTAATTACATTTGCATAAATATTAATAGGTAATAATTAATCATAATTCTTTCAGACAGTTTGAAAACTTTATTGCTGAATACGTGTCTCATTATTTCCTTTTTTATAACTGTACCTTTATTCAAAATATTAGTATACAAATATCGTATTAATTTCTCCAGATTCATTATTCTAGGAAGAAAAGTAATAATTATTAAGATTATTATAACTCAATTATACGATAGCTGAGAGCAGAAGCCAACAAAATATACCGAAATGAACGGAAAATGACAGAATTAAAAGCCGAAACCTATTGATTAATATTTGTATTGCCTTGAGGTTAATTTGTCTCAGCTCAATCTGTTTCGATGACGTAGAAATTATAATCCTACATAATAATGCACCGTCTCACACACAATCAGAATGCATGTGCACACGATAGAGCCGATACAGTCTAGTTGTCTATATACTCAAGGAGCGTGATGTATTCGAAGATATATTTATGCATACACAAACATCACTTTTACAAACAGATGACGCTGTCTTTTTAGTGAAAAACATTTTTGAGGATAATAAAAACCATATTGTTCGGAAATGTTATTCATTAACGCTTCTTTCACTTTCGATAACGGATTTTATGTGAGGTATTTATCGTCTACATTATAGGATCTGGTGTTTCTTTTTCATATTCGCCATTACTATAATTATGGAGACTTTTATTAATTAGTTAATTTTATACCCTTTTTTACCAGCAACAAACAAAACAACGTAGTCGGAATGGTCGACTCTGTTCGTCCTTGATACCCATGATAAAAATATACGGCGCTATTTTATTCATAATTCTTTTAAAAGAAATATAGAAATTAAAAGCATAAGGATTCTAGGCTTGAAGCAGAAGTACGGGCTATTAATTTATCTCCGTCTCACGGCAAGAATATTAGACACAATTTAAGGGAAAGTGGAAGTTCTACAACCATCGCACTAGTGGAATAGCACTCTGGCTTACCAAACATATCTGGGCAACCATGTCGTAATTCCTAGATAAGGGCGACACAGGTGATCAACTATAAACTAATTATTTCTCAAGGGGCGAGTAGGTAAGACATGAGACGGTAGACCTTCTAGAAAAGCACAACATTATACTAGAGGCCGACAGAGAACAACTCCAATCCAGCTCCAGCATGCCCATTACTCTGTCGGTCTAATTTTTGTATGAAACAGCTACCCCGGAAACCAGAAAACCAGAAGTTCAGAGTTGTCATCTGAATTAAAGGGAAAAGATGGACATAATTCAGGACGGTTACAGACGCTAAATTGCCGGATATTAACTTTAAAACATTATACTATAATTCCATCTACTTCCATCGATTCGATACTGACTATATCCCCCGCCAATAACTAAAAAAATGCAATACCATAATTATTAATAATTAATTAAGTTATAATAACTTATGATTATCTTTTGTACTCTTATTTCTACATGAGATTAAAAATGGTGATATGGTCTGAAGACATGGGAGCATAGAACAGTGCCTCTCATCCAATCTTTTCAACGACGGGAAAGTCCTATGGTGTTTGCTAAATAATAGGGCTACATTATCTACAGACTTGCCATACAGAATAGAATTTTAAATATTCGTAAACATGTAAGTATACTCACAATATGTATTTATTGTTTCATTTTATTTTAAGTTTCATCCACTGAGAAATATATGAGACAATACACCATCGTAAAGGAGGATTGCCGAACCGACCTGACAATCGATTGTCGCTCTCGATTTATTGTATTGTGATTGTTTCCTTATTTGACATTGTTGTCGCAGAGTATGGAAACTCTTTGGGCAGTATTCCCACATCAATGAAAGCTATCTAGCTGAAACAAAGTCGCTGGATGCCCTTGCATATCTAAATAGCTTGATTGTTTTTCTTTGAAACACGAAGTTTGCAGGCCACTATCCCTTACATACAAATGTTAACTTATCCCACAGCTTAAACGATTCTTCTTGATGTTATGAGGTTATTCATTGTTAGACTCATGCCTAACTTATAACTTGATCCTTCTAGAGTCATGTTCGCTATACTATCAGGGAATATCTTCAGCTTGGTCCTTTAGTCATCGTGGATGTTCTTGGCTGTTCTCGGATCTGGATTTGGTGAGAATGGGATGCAATACACATCTTTTACGGTTACTTGATCTTCACTCGTGGTCGTGAATGTGTCCCTTGTTTAGTTAAATATGATATGTGAGATGAGATAGTCCTAGAGAGTCTCGTTAATCTCAAGACGATGCTCAAAAGAGTTCTATGCACCCCACAAATGCTGCATGTCTGACACAATGACGGACATTTTAACTGCTGAAAACTTGTGCTCGGGGTACACCGTTTGTGGCTACCACAGCCATGCAAATTCGACTTATCAATCTGCTCTTCCTCTATCTCCAAGGACTTTATTTGGAGAACGTATGATGAGAAATGCAGAAGTGATGACACCCATATATTTATGCACATAACCAGACGACTAATCAATGAGAGAATACCTCAGTGTTAAATACGCGAAGCCAATAGGTTCAAATTTAAAGACCTCTGTACATCGCTGATTAAAAATGAAATACGCAAAGAACGAATCCTATAACCACAATGTAAACTATAAACTGAACTAATACAAATCCTCAGCAACTTCACATATAAAACAAAATCTTCCTACCGCATCTGTTCTAAAACTATTAACCCAAGAGCTCATCAAACTATTGATATGCACCTGATTCTCTTTCCACAAACTAGGTAGGGGAACTTTCTACTTAATATTTATTAACTATTATCATCTTTCGGATACATGCCTTACACGTCAAAATCTGCTTTCTTCAATTCTTGTCTCAATAATTTAATCAATTTCCCTAGCAATCTCTGACAAAATATCAAAGCTATCTGCAATAACCATATCCGACCAGAATTCTTTATTTTAAAATACGGGTCTACCGAACTGAAAAAAATACTTGAAACCAAAGAGACCTTCACTCTGCCCGTTATAAATATGTTTATAAATATATTATATTAAGGTGATGATGTAAAAATGTAGAACATGTCACCATGTTTTATACTAAGATCGTCACCCGTTCAAAAGTTCTACAAAAAAGATACAAGCAGGATGTAACTAAGAGCACCCACAGTTATAATAATGTTATAGTTGAATCAGGAAAATATGTATCCTTACTTATTTGTAGGGCTGAAATCATCTCATGAGGCTGGCGATATACGATATTCTATTAATGATTATCTTTTTAGATTAAATAAGCGACACGGACTGACAACCTTGGTGTGGCAAGTTCGTATCTAGTTCGACAGAAACACTTTCACCTTCATTTTGTCAGTCATGTGAAAAATAAGTTTCACTAAAACTATATCTAGGTAGGGGCGCCTCAGGCGATTTCCAATAAACCAACCCCTTCTAAAAAAGAAGGTAAACCCTGGGAGGGTGAACCTCCTAGAACTGCACAGGACAATACCTCAGACCGGTGGAATACAGGGCCCTAAGTTCAAGAGGGTACCGATCTAAAGAGTGTATCATCCATCGGAACAGATACTACACTCTGATCTTGGTATTTATCTACCTCACACAGCGGTAAGATGTGACACAATGTCGGAAAAGTGGGATTTGAAAAGCCAGCGCCCTAGAGGAAAAAGAGCCATATGGCCATCATAAAATGCCTGGGCAGTCCTGTCGGCATTCCCCGGTAGGGGCGCCTCAGGTAATTAGCATTAAACTAACCCCTTCGCAAAGGGTGAGAAGGAAAAGCCTGGGAGAGTTGACCTCTTAGAACTGCACAGAGTAGTACCTCAGACCGGCGGAATCAAGTCCCGAAGGCCAAGACGATAATGGTTTACACAATGAGCATCCATCGGAACAGATACTACACTCTGATCTTAACCAACTCGTGTTTACGATCACCCACCTTACTATACTGTTACTCTCATTTAAGTATCCCCTTTCGTCTACAGTGGCAACTTGCCTTGTTTGGGGTGAACTAAGTCGAAAAATACATCTGATGCATACGAAATAAATGATTGAATGACGTAAACATGCGTTACGCTGACAACAGTAAAAAATAATAAAACTGCTATATTATCACTTAAAGCGAGTGCGTTATCAAAGCAATTACTTTTAGATATCGTCCATATGTTTTTATGAGTTAAAAAGACAAATTTTATTTTATGCAATGAAACTCATTATATATATTGTTTTTCCTCGTTTTCCACTTCAGACAAATCTGTCTCGGAGGAATGAATTGGCTGGCAATCTCTACAATCAACAACCTGTACAGTTCAATGGAAGACCGCACCCACTTAATACAAATTAGTAGCAGTCCAGGTCAATATATATATATATATATATATATATATATATATATATATATATATATATATATATATATATATATATATATATAAGTATAAAGTTTTATTTATACAAACATTATTGGTTACATATGTGCATACGTGTTTCGGTTGCACTTTTCCCAGAAAGTCAACCTCATCAGACCAAGAATTTTCTCGAAAATTCTTGGTCTAATGAGTTTGACATTCTGGGAAAAGTGCAACCGAAACACGTATGCACATATGTAACCAATAATGTTTGTATAAATAAAACTTTATACTTATAAACAGCTCTACTTGTTATTGAGCACTTTTTATAAACACTGGAGTTTCTACGGATTTACATTTACAGAAACTAATACAATACATGTACGATATATATATATATATATATATATATATATATATATATATATATATATATACATATATACTTTCCTATATCATTCATTCCTGAATAGATTTATTTGATTTGTTTTCCAATGTTTGCGCCTGTGGGGATTGAAAAGGCATATGTTCAGGTTAATATTTTAAACTATGTTTAACTTCTAAAAATGTTACCGTCTGTAGTATTTCATTTGAATCTAAAAGAATATCTATAAAGTATACTCCACGCAGACAAAATGTGCTTACAGCCAAATCATAAAGTATCCTCTCTATTATATGAAAGAAATGTGGTCTGCTGTCTGTATGTCCGTCTAAAATCAAGACACTCCAAGATCTATACTAAAAACCATAGATAGTCTGCTTCAGTATCACCCGCGACAGATTTGGTCAACAATTTAATGTACTATTCATGTATTTATGGTTAGCAGAAATGTAAGTAGTGACTGAGTTTAAGCTGCAGTTGTTCAATTATATCGACTCTTCCAGCTATTTATAAAGAATCAATAACAACTGTGAGGTTTAAAGCAGCCGTCAATTTTTTCGAGTTAGACTAATTATATATATATATATATATATATATATATATATATATATATATATATATATATGATAATTTTATTTACACAGACATGTACAAAATCTGCGACACTGACATGTCGATGTTATCGATCAACAGTTACTATAAACTGAGATCTCATCAGTTTATAGTAACTGTTGATCGATAACATCGACATGCCAGTGTCGCAGATTTTGTACATGTCTGTGTAAATAAAATTATCATATATAAAGATCTATTTTGATATTGAGCACTTTTTATAAACCCGGTTAAAATTCTCTGGATTACCACCCTGGTGATATTTTTCACCTGGATTATTACCATTATATATATATATATATATATATATATATATATATATATATATATATATATATATATATATATATATATATATACATATACATATATATATACATACACATATATATATATACATATGTATACATATATACATATATATATATATAGGTGTGTGTGTGTGTGTAAAAATAAAAATGGAATCAAGGATAAGCAAATCAACAACGAGCAAAAATAAACTCAAAAACACATATTGAATAGTTCTATCAAAATATTTCAAATGTTAAAATACAATCATCATCAATTGGTAGCAAAACATTATTTTTGCTAGTTATTGATTTGCTTATCCTTTATTCCATTTTTATTTTTACATTTTGTCTGAAACATTGTTTGTTTTATTCCACATATATATATATATATATATATATATATATATATATATATATATATATATACATTATTATTGAAAACAAAAATTATTTTTATTTGTTTGGCGCTTTTTTGTACATATATAAATATCAATATATATATATACATATATAAATATCAATATATATATATATATTAATATATATCTATATATATATATATATATATATATATATATATATATATATATATATATACATATATATATACGCGTTTGTTAAAATTATAAAGTGTAGGATATATATATGTCTGTATCTGTGTCTGTTATCATCATGGATGCTGCCAAATTAAGAAACGTTAGCATAAAATCGACAAGTCCATTTCAGAAGCCTGTACTTTTTTCAAATTATTACGATGCACACTCACACATGTACGAAAATAAATCGTTCATCCGTTGATCGTCCAGACTTCAGTTTAACATATAAATCTATGTACCACTTCCTAGGCGGTGGTTTTTGTTTCAGTCGAATTTTTGCTTTCATGTTGTCTTGTTGGTTACAACCTAGCGACCGCATTTCCTCACCAATCATTAGCAACATTTCTCAATATATACGTGATTTAATTTGAGGAATAATAGATCAAGATGAAAGTCAGAGAAAAAGTTATGTTAATCCTAGAGATTTTCTACTTGGCCCATATTGAAGCAAATGAAGTCTAGCATCTTATATGATATCGAAATCCTAAAGGAATTTCAACTTCGACTTTTCCAAATTTGGTCTGTGGATGTGATGCTTTTGATAACAGTGACGGCCATGTTAAGTTATAGCATGATCAGAGATTAATTTTGTTTAGTTATCACCGTTTCTATGGAATTAATTTGGGAATACTTCGTACAATATGGACAAGTAGGCGTGGGTTAAATTCTGGTCCATCTTTATGTTTTCAGGCGCAAGAATGCAGACTCATGGCTAATTATGTTAATAATGAAATAGACGCATATTATTTTCCAACTCTGTAAACACCTTTATAAGCAAATTCATACAGGATCGTTCTGTCACATTTAACTACGTAATAGCATTTTCATCACGAAGTGTGCAAACACAATTGACGCATCTTACGTTAGGAGCTTAACCATTTCTATCGTTGTGTTCTTTCGTCGTTTGTCACGGTTAAATGTTGTCCTTCGTTTGTCACAGTTAAATGTTGTCCTTCGTTTGTCACGGTTAAATGTTGTCCTTCTCTCATGCTTGAGTTTAAAATAAATTCTCTGTTGTTCTGTCACGATTTTCCTTGGTAATGCTACTTCTTGAAAGAAGCATACTAGTTTCTTAGTAAACCAAAATAAGAAGTTGTACTGAGGGACATGTATATATTCTGGTACAGCAAGAAATTTTAGGTTACAGAACCCTGACCCGTAAGCCATGTTTTCCTAAGTTCGTCAAATGGCAAAATAATAACGGGCATGTGCCAGACAAGAGTGAGTTTGCTAAATACATATAATACATGTTCTTACATCCGGCGCGTCTCGTTATTGCAATTACTCTCCCTTATTTGTTATCCGCTCTTAGAAGGGAAATGAAGGTCTGTGCGAATTAGTATTTAATTTCCGTTTGTTTCTGGTGAAATTGATTTGCTGAATCAAATGCATTTGGTTCCGAAAACAACTCTTATTTCTCAAGATTATCGCTATTTATTCAGCCATGAATTCTACGACGGAATTTGGTCGACAGAAATTCGTGTACACATGTTGTTGTATATCAGCGAAAAGGGTGTAAACATCAACATTTGTTTCGGTATTTACTTGAACATTGCTCAATACATGAGTAGAACTGATGGCTTGGGTAGAGCTGATGGCCTGGGTAGAGCTTTGTCTTAGTATAGCAATATACCTATGGCAAGTGAGCTATAAAGAAACATTCGTTTTTGCATTCCACGGAAAGAATTCATCAGACCAACTGGATTTTTTATATATATATATATATATATATATATATATAAACAAGTAAGTGGTGAGAATAAACATTGTGCAAAATACAATATCTATTACGTCATCAGTTGTTCAATACAAGGGGTTTTAAATAATATACATTTTATTATTCCTTACTAAAACCATGGCTTCTCAAAGAATGATGTATTAACGTCAGAGGAGAGTAGAAAGATAAGTTGGTAAAAGAGAAATTACTAAAATGTCAATATTTGAAAAGTTATGAAAGTGAAAATAATATAAAATGTAATAAGAAAATGTAGTAAATATAGGCAAAAATTCACAGTTGAAAGTACCAAAAGAGATTGATTTGATCGTGCACATGTGGGTACGCAATATTGTGTTATAACAACCAACAAAAAGGGCCTTATAAAATTAGCATTACACGCAATACATTTCCCTGTCTTTTAAAGCAATAGGAACGTGTGGTTACAACATGATACGAATATAAAGGCAGTCCTTAAATTAGATTATTAACGTTTTTAAAAGTAAAAAAAAGTCACAGTTGGATGGCATACGTAGAAAAAATAGGAAACATTCGAATCTGTATCGTTATGCTCAGCTTACGTCTATATGTGTTCCCCTCGGTTCAACCTTAACACGGACACAGCCCAACGAATATAAACTGCCTGCCTGAAAAAGTAATGACCGGCTGTAGACGTAGATACACTTACAGAGAGATCGAAAGAAATATATCCGTTCGCTAAAGTTGTGAATGCCTTGGTGTTCAAATATTTTCATTAACCAACTCGATTTTGGATCGACTACAAGCGGCTGGCTAGCGAATTCGAGTGATCAACTTTACCCTAGCCAGTTTATCGCATTCTCCGGGACAATGTTGAGCTATTTCTTCGTTCCAGCATTGGGTTCCTATAGTTTCATTTTGAGCAATATATATATATATATATATATATATATATATATATATATATATATATAATGCTAGCTAGACCTAAGAATATACTAACTGATATGGGCGACAAAATTTTAAATAACGAAATAAAAACGTGAACGATTATTTCTCATCAATTTATTATTTATTTTTTTAATTTCAACTAAGAGATAAAAACATGGAACTTCTATAATTAGGTCAACCGTATTCAGCTACATTTTTCACCTGACGATCATGTTGTTTTCCAGTAAAAAAAAAGTCGTACAGAGTCAGTCCTGTTGAAGCTAATCACCATGGATATAATTTGCGTTTTCTTATTTAGTAGATAATGTTATAACGCTGAGGATGAATGGTCTCCGTTATCTAAAGATTAATTGACTGAAGACATCAACATTTTACATAAAAACAAAAACTTTCACGATGATTAATAGGAATCAAAACAGTTACAATTTAATCGTCCTGGAGAGCTCCATGCGAGTTTGTAGATTTACCGGTGAAATACGTCTTGCCTCCACGAAATTCTGTAGTTGTTGTAAGAAGTATGCTGATGATTTTTGTGTTCCTACGCCGAGGCAACTGATTAGCTAGCGAGGCAATCACTCCAGTGGGGGAGGGGCTCAACCTAAATTGGGATCGGCGCAGCGATATGTCTGTTTACATTAGTTTTACATTTCTGCATGTCGGTACCGTCGGGAAAAAAGGGAGCAGGGAGGGAGTTCCAAAGGCCAGCAGCACGAGGAAATAAGCTATTTGAGTAGAAAGCTGTCCGACATCTGGGGACCTCATCAGTGAATGAATTTGATTTAGTCGATTGTCGAGTTGGTCTAATGAACTTTCGACGAGGGGGCACCAGAGCAGTCAATTCATCGGAGCACAATCCATTGAAGTATTTGTAAAACAAACACAAGGATGCTACATTGCGGCGACGGAACAGGGACTGGAGCTTGGTTGACAGTGAAGGACCTACAGCATAGGTATATACAATATAATAATATGCAACTGCTTTACTGTAAAGCATCCATCTCAAGGTATTTATCCTCGCTTTATCAGTCAGTTGCTTGATTGGAGTCCCTGTCTATTTGTCGCGTGCCACTTTTAAATATTTGCATAACTAAACGCGTAGATTAAGTGGACCTGTCTTAAGAATATCTGGGTTCGTTGATAAATTTTAGGATTTTCTTTTTAATTATTAATTTTAAAAAAATCTAAGTCATGTAATCGCATTAATATTGATTTGTTCAAACATTTAGAAACGAGATACTTCATCTTATGAAACAGAAGAGAACCACAAGAGTGAAGTGATTCTGATTAACAGAAACCGCTTTGCTTATCTTATACGGTTAAACAAACAACAAATTTATATTATTTAATTCTAGATCTGTTCATCATAACATGTATACAAGACAATGTTAGCGATTAAATATTATACATGACTATCCAATGCGGATATTTTGTCTTTACAATCATAGAATTCCATCCGTTCATGTTGTAATTTCTTTCTTTTAACACTAGACACTTTTCAACATTGACGTATTATTGATATTTAAGGGAAGAAAGAACCAAATGCAAGAGCTGGAATCAATTAGTGTAAAACACATTGGGAACGTTAGGGTCAGGGTTTAAAATTTTGTTTAAAACATAGTTCACCCCAGACAAGGCAGGCCGCCACTGTGGACGTAAGAAGAAATAAAAGAGAGACGGTTGGGGGGGGGGGCTCAACCTAAATTGGGATCGGCGCAGCGATATGTCTGTTTACATAAGTTTTAAATTTCTGCATGTCAGTACCGTCGGGGAAAAAGGGAGCAGGGAGGGAGTTCCAAAGGCCAGCAGCACGAGGAAATAAGCTATTTGAGTAGAAAGCTGTCCGACATCTGGGGACCTCCACAGTGAATGAATTTGATTTAGTCGATTGTCGAGTTGGTCTAATGAACTTACGACGAGGGGGCACCAGAGCAGTCAATTCATCGGAACACAATCAATTGAAGTATTTGTAAAACAAGCACAAGGATGCTACATTGCGGCGACGGACCAAGGACTGGAGCTTGGTTGACAGTGAAGGACCTATTAGGTTGGCGACTCTTTTTTGGACCTTGTCAAGGAGGGAGAGACTAGTAGATGATGCACCAGCCCAGATGTTGCAACAATACTCCATGCATGGGCGGATGGTGGCTTTGTAGAGATACAGGATAGTGTCAGGTGTGAGGAGTTTACGAGCACGGTAGAGGGAGCCAACCATTCTTTGCGGCAGCCTTGGCAATGTCGTCAATGTATTTGTACCCATTTATGTTACCTGTGAAGGTTAGGCCGGGGAGTTTGAATGATGAACTCTCAGGTAGGGTGTTATTTGCGATGACAATCGGTGGTTGGGTTAGGGTTAGGGTTAGTTCACTAGTTATCTGCGCGAAGTTTGGGGTCACTACTAAACTAGTAGGTAGACAGAACTCGCAAATATATGAGTTAAAGACTCGCATCAACTATCTGCTATTTATAACGGACATTTGAAGTTTACAAATTATTTTTTTACTTCGTGGAGAGCGGAGATCAAGTTTCGTTTTTATAACCTATAATATATATTGGATCGTTGAAACAATGTCAAACTAACCCGCGTAAACGAAAGCTGATTTTCTATACATAAGTAAAAGTCTGTATAATTTGGATCCGTTGCGCAGTGGATATAGTACTAAGAATTAAGTGTTAAGTGATAGTCATACGAAGTTCAATCTTCGGTGTGGGCGATACGAAGAATTGCGAATTACTGAAGACATAGCCGAGGAACGAAAGCATGCTACTTATGTGAATTACATAAGGGGTTCCGTTCCAAATTCCGTTCAGATTCCCGAGTTCGACAGAAATAGTCTAGAGTTCTGAAAAGATACACCTGAATGAAGCCGGAGGTTACAGAGGCCGAAACGTTGTGAGAATAACACTCAAGAAGAAAACAGTAGTCTGAAAAATCCAAATTTCACAACTCATCAAAGCTGTATAAATACAATTGTTTGGGTCATCTTTCATTTTATGTCAGGAGAAAGTTACTTATCATGTTAACCCAATTAAATAGCGACACAAAATTCAAGTATTAATCTTAAAAGCTGGTGAAAAAGTAATTTCCACTAGAACGAAGGTAATCTGGCCTATTTCAAGGACGACAGAATATTCGTTGCTCATTTTGGATTACATAATTTAGTCCAACTTTAGTTTCTACTGGAAAATGATGTATATATATATATATATATATATATATATATATATATATATATATATATATATATATATAATATATATATATAAAATTATATATTGATATAAATATATACATGTATGCAGGAATATAAATATATATACATGTGTATACATGTGTGCCGTTATTTTCTGTTCGTCTTCTTCTTTCGTTCTGGTCATGTCGTCTATTCCACTGACGATCGCCAACGGAACATTCACTGGTTTACAAGTTTAAAAAAACAAACAATGCAGCTCAAAAGAAAAACACACACCCATATACATTGTGTATGAGCTAGTTGTGTTCTGGTTGTGTGTGATACCAAAAGGGACTCCGAACCCCTACCGTCCACATCTCAGTTAAGTTCGAGTATATCGGCTAAGACCCAACCGGAATGATGTGTCTGTCGAGGCCCGAACTGTCGCTACTACAAAATCGTAAGCTCATCTCTTCATCTGCTAAGGCTCTGCCGGATCTGATCGTCTTCGCGGCGAATCGTCAACTGTCTGAAACCCACAAGTCGACAATCGCCGCAAACAGTAAACTGGCCTTAGATAAACCGTCACAAAACTCAGACTGTCGCAAAACTCTCAACTCTTACTACCAAACCATCCCAACTCCGGTCTTTTGTCTCAGTCACCGACAAGCCCTTACCTTCTCTGAACAATTGTTCAGAGATGATAAGGGCTTGTCGGTGACCTGACCACTCCCACGCGTACTTTTGCGTGCGTTCATGGGTTATTTCCTATCATTGTTCAGGGCCTCGGCTCTGGCCGCCAGGGGAAGGGACAACCAGTACTATCACAGGTGTTGTAGAAAAATAACATTGCTGTGAATGTTTAAATATTATTATTTACCTCCTCTTCAGGAGGTTAGGCACAAGGCCAGTTTTATCTTACTCCCATAAGGTAAGATGTGACCCAAGGTCGGGTCGGGAAAGTGGGGCTTAAAAAGCCAGCGCCCGTGAAGGTGAGCACTCTAGTCATTAAAAATTGCCCAGGCAGCCCCGTCGACATTCCCCAGTTGGGGCGCCTCAGGCAGTAAGCAATAAACTTACTCCTCCCCAAAGAGGGGAGGCAAAGCCAAGGAGGGTGGACCTCCTAGAACTGCACAGGACAAACCCGCAGACCGACGGAATACAGCCCCGGAGGACAAGACGACACCTAGATTGTGACTCTAATTACAAATCAGATAAAACATATACATTTAAGGAGGCTTTCACTGTCAATGTTTTTATGTATCTAAAGTCCTACGCGAGCTGAGTGGGTTTGCATGTTAGAGCCTCATAAGCACGTCTGATCTAATCATAATGATGTGTACAGATTAAATGGTTATATTTAAAAAATATCCGGTCTTGTTAATCATAACTGATTCATTAATATTACGTTGTATCATGAGAAGCGAAACGCGCTAATATCGTGATATCTAAACGCAGACGACTGTTTTACATCTGTATACTAGCAGGATCTTCCAAACGGACACTACTTTCACTTATTTCAGATATATCCCAAGAGAAATCACTTACATATCAGTAAATAGGGACTACTTACCTCCGAAAAAGAAAGATGCGAGGAAACGCAAGCCTACTAGGTGGCCCGGAATTGATGGTCTTAGCAGCGGTCTGGAGTTCTACTTATATATTTTATTGAAGTCGATTTTGGCAGTAACATGATATCAGAAAACAATAAACAGAAGAAATGTTACTCTGTAATCTTCAAAGCAGTTGAAAATCGCCATAAGGTTTATGTGAACACGTATTTTTTTTAGAAAATGTATAATTTACTTTAGAAATGCTGGGAATTTATATAAACATTAAACAATTATTTTAGTGATTAAAAAATAACAAAGTGGCTTTGTCTGCAAATGTTAGTCTCATATATGTTTATATATTAATAAGCTCTACTTAACACATGAGTATATGGCCAGGTAGTTGTAGGTAGGTGTATGAATTAATCAGTTCACATATTTTTGAAAAGCCTACATTCTGCAAAAGTGCCTAATATATTGTAGCTATTCGTGTTGAGATAGGCATGGTTTTGGGCGCCCGATGATGGATTTTGTTCTGTTTTTTTGCTTTTCCAACTGGCATGATAATTTGATATAGCCCTAGATGATACATGATTGTAAAGAAATTGGATAAAAGTTGCTATGAGATGATGTTTTAAGTGATAAGTTTCATTTCCCCAAATTAACAAATTAAAATAAGTGTACAAGATAAATGTTATTACTAGATATTGGAAGACTGAAATTAAGTGATTATTACAGATTTTTCATATATATTAAATTAATCGAAAATAGGAGAAAAAATATAAAATAATATAGAATTATATCATATAAACACAGCTTAATTGAATAAATTATAATAGAAATTAATCGACGTAAATTCCCTTCATAATATATATTTTTTATAATTTTATATTTTATTAATACTTGACAATAAGAACATATAGTGATTATATGTATATTCGTGGTGTTAGTGTGTACTCTGGTAGGCATGTATGTGTGGGTGTATGTGTGTATGTGTATACATATATATATATGTATGCATGTGTAGATATATGTATATATATATATATGCATGTATATATATGCATGCATGTGTATATTAGATTGTGTGTGTGTTAGATAATAGTTGGGTCTGAGATCAGAATATAATAAGATTTCCTTTCCCCACCTCGCTGTGAGATTAACCGAGGGGTTTGACACGCGTACTGGCGGTGAAGTTTTGGCCGTGTCTGTGATTCTTCCTTCTTATATATTTCCCTCTTTCTCTCTTTCTTTTTTTCGCTTTTAAACTGGCTTGATAATTTAGTATTAGCTGAACGAGTTGGAAACAGTAGTCGGTCGTCCAAACTATGTGTTTATTTGACATATATATATATATATATATATATATATATATATATATATATATATATATATATATATATGTATATATGTATGTTTCTGTATAAGGGTATGGATGTGGGGATGTATGTAAATATGATGTGTACATGTTTATGCATGCCTGTATATGTGTGTAAGTGAGATTGTTTCAGAATTCAGTCGGCGTCTACTTTCAGATCAGCTTTCTTTTCTTGTATACTGTTTTCCTTTTTTTAGTTCCACCCATCCCTTCCACTCACTATATACATTGATCGTTAGATAGTAGGTGTCTTCAAACAATGAGATCAGGATTAATACTGTTAATTTTTGACACGACCCGATTCTTTTAAAAACAGGACCCCCCCTCTTCCATCACCATCTATGCCCAATTTTACAATTTCTAAATATGCATGCAGCCTCCCCTTCACTGTCTGTAGTTGATTATGCAATTCCCCCTCTCAGTTTATACTTAAAGATTAGATATGCTTCAAATTTCCCCCTCTCTGTAAATGCGTTTTAAGTGGTTGTTACCCCCTCTCTCTCCAATTATATTTGAATTGTCAAGTCTGAATTTAATTCTTTCTTCAGTTTCAAAAATGTAATTGTCTGGATCGGATGCTTGAAAAAACCACAAGGTTGAAATAAATTATTGCATCGATGATTATGTAATTTCGTGTTATTATACTTTATTTTATTTTATTCTTGCTCTGTTTATCACATTGACCTCTCATACCCGGATTTCCACCTGGATTTATTTCATTATAACACACACACACACACACACACACACATATATATATATATATATATATATATATATATATATATATATATATATATATATTACACGCGTATATATTATACATGTATGTAACAAACTTTATTTACATAGATATATATCTATCAACAAATACACGTACACACATATTTAGATGCAAATATGTGAAAAAAAACTCATACGCCAAAAACCTCTCATCTCTCTCAGCAACGTGCAACGTCTTTGAACTGTTCGGCCGCCGCACACATCAAGGTAGTCGAATTCAACTGATGTATGATTGCATGTTCCTCTGCAAGACGATTGATCAAGTTGTTTTCGGTGTGTCTATTTGATTGGAATTGAAGCCTGAATGTCAAAATAAGCAACAACTGTGCCGGAGTTTCACGTTCATTTCTGACGCTCTTTTTTTTGTTTTGTTTTCGAGGCTTGTGTAAACTATCGGTATAAAATAGAAACAATATCAAACGTTGTAGCACGTGGGAGGCCTTGACTGAAAGATCAAAACGTCGTATTGAGTTTCGTTAGTTCCCTCTCTTAGGCCTACTTCAAAGTCATAGACAAAACACAAATGATGGGCACGAGCACATTCTTACAGATAGTCTTAGAAACGTTAATATATAGCTATATATAAAATAGTCCCTGTCTGTTTGTGTCTGTGCTTTTTTTATTTACAAATTACTACTAGTTATTTGCAGGTGGACCAACATAACTGTACACATTCTGAAAATTGATGTGTTCGTGTACTTGGGTTGTTGCGTTTCAACTAGTGTCATACATGTATAAAATAAAGTCTCCGTATATTTCACAAGGACATTAAAGTTCACAAATTGTATGTTCCGTATTTAAATAAAAATTCTAGTTTCAAAATGACTAGATCGAGACAAGCTGATGGAAGACAGAAGAGCTATATTCGACTTGATCTCCGTTTAAAATCATGTATCAGCGGGGGAGTTAAGAGGGACCGATAATAACTGTTTACTCATATTTTGTCAGCTCATCACAGTTGTGTATGTGTACTCATTGCCTGCTTCCAAACGGACTCTTGCCTTCTCTCTCCCACTCTCCCTTTGATCCATATGACGTCATATCATTTTCTGTTAATTCCCACAGTATAGCAATCCTCCCTTCGAGTTACGAAAGTTAACCATGACTGACCTTTCATTTTCTGGTATTATTCACAAGAAAATCGTGTTATATCATATAGTCTGTTTACTAGCCCCATATCTAACAGGATAAATATATTTCATTAATATCAAACGCATAATACCAATATATTTCATTAATATCAAACACATGATTACAATATATTTCATTAATATCAAACGCATGATAACAATCTATTACATTAATACTAAACGCATAATAACAATATATTACATTAATACTAAACGCATAATAACAATATATTACATTAATATCAAACGCATAATAACAGTATGTTTCATAAATATCAAACGCATAATAACAATATAGCGGAGTCTGCCTTTGTGTAAAATTCGTCAAAAAAAATACCACGTTTTTTCCTTAGTTTAATTGAGAACATGGCAATTATAGAAAGTTAAACAATACAATAGGAATGTTTATAAGTTGGTCTGAGACTTGTAGAATGAGTACACATGGGGCTTCGGTTATTCCTAAAAAATACCGAGAGTGTCTTAAGGGAGTTAAACGGTATACATTTCCCGAAATGTTCTTAAGTAAGTGTCACTTTACTTATATTCCCTTCGTCAAATGCATGACGACAACATCGTGTGGACCCACTCTAAATGTTGAATGTCATTTTTTTAAAAAACCGGAATCAGAAGGTCATATGGTATTATAGTTAGGGCACAAAAGTACAAAGGGTTCCTATCTCAATCCTAAGTCACGCCAGGTCTTCTTGCTGATCATTTACTTAATTATCAGAAAAAAATATCGATGTTTACCATATAGAATACGACAGAAGAAGTGACGATTTTTCTATGCATTTCCAAAATGGCGCCATTAATATTATTCTTTAATTTTTTTTCAGAACTAATAGTATATTATAGATTAAACTACATCCGATTAAGGATTATGGTTAGAGTTGGGATTAATAAAAGGTGTTTTTAATTGCTTTTCAGGGTACCTCTCTTATTCAGCGGAAACTATTTAGATTAGCTGACAAAATATACGGGAAGCGACAGTATTTTTTGGTAGGTTCGTTGTGCCTGCGGACATTAGGCAGCGATGAAAGATAAAGAATAAATATCGATCATTTTAGAAATACAAAAATGGTTACTGATTCTGTTTAACATGGTACCCTGTCTTTGAATCGATCCTCACATCGAAAGGAATTGCGGCAAAAATAAAGAATACGAAAACAATTTATTGCAAATGAAATGACGACGTTTCTTTTCAGCACGTTCCGCTTATAATAACAATCAACTCCCCAACCTCAAGCTTAGAAAAAAAACGTGGAACGTCTACTGACTTTGATTATCAAATCTGTTCTGATGTTTTCGCGTCCATTTCTCGATCGATGACGTAAATCTGCAATTATTTTAATAGTTGTCTCAATTGGCAAACTTCAAAGAAAAAACAATTTTATGTTAGTCTCCGGCTTTGCCATAATAAAAATAATCGCAATCGTATTCCAATTGTGACGTCTACCCACACTCCTGACCTAACTCGACGTTATCATCTAGGTTATCATTCACCATCTAAATTTTTCGTATCACCTTGGTAATCTTGTTATGCACGTAGTACTATGTAATAATACAGGTAGACAACTGTAAATTGCACGGTATTATTGATTTTACTTATTCGTGTCAAAGTTATATATTCATACATTGTCCCCTTGTAATTGTTACACCGGCCGTTCTAACAGAAGAGAAACTACACCGGTTCTCACTATAAATAGTGCGAGTAAACAATAACCAGAGAGTAAAAAGGACAGTATTGTAAATGTCTAGCCGAGTGCCAGTCAGTTTCCTTACTTTTGTGCGTTTTATGTTAATACACTTGTTATCTTAACCCAACCTCGACTTGACTTCTTCTTTTTAATGTTGGACTACTTCACAACAGTAATGTAACGAAACAAAGTATATTTTTAAAAAGTAAACAAATATCAACTCCGAAAGGTAAACGTTACTATTACCGACATAAATTATTTTAAAGAATAGGAATATAAGTGAAGCACTATTTATTTTGTTTTTGATACTCATTTGTGATAGAATTATGGTTAAAACATGTTATATGTGATATTTAAAAGACGTTTTAAGCAAACTGATGGTACCGTAATTCGTGTAGAGATTGAAAATCCGCGTTTGCCCATTTTGAATCTGAGAAGAGGAAGTATATACATAACTGTAGCGGAAGCGAGTAAGCCACGTCTAATTTAAATGTCTGCAAATCCAAACGCACCGGTTATGTACGTACTTCGTAATTTACTCTTCGAAAATAGGAGATTTGAAAATACAAGTTTTAAAAATATATAACAGAACGCTGAAGTTTTACGAAGGAAATACTAAATTCCTAAAAATAGGTATTTCGAGCTGAGCACATTCATAATTCAAAATAGTGAGTTATAGGAAAATACAGGTGTACTACTATAGAAACAATAGCATTATACTATAAAGTATTCATTCTATAGTGAAATACACTATTCTCTGATTACGTATATATATGAAATAAAATATATCTTTCTATCGTGTATCCTTTCTATAGCTGGATAGCACACTTCTTCCCCGTCTACTATATGTAATCAAAGATTAAAGTACACTGCTTCCACTTTGTCTGTGTACAATTGAAAAGGTAAACGTGTACGCCTACACAAGCCGGTCTCTCGTCTGTTGCCCGTCCTCACTTCTGCTTACCGATAGATACGACTCGCATCTCGCCTTCCGTTGTGTTCTTTGCTCACGGAAGTCTGCAGATCGTCAGACGGTAGTTTTAACATAACGTCTAATCAGTTATGAGGATATAACTGTATGTAAAGAAAAACATTCGAAGACACCATGAGAGTTTAGCACTGAAAATTCAACATGTTGTAAGTGTCTGTCACTGAAAATGTCAACACATTCTTCTATAATATTTAAAAACTGAATATTCTACTAATTTCTTTTCTCGCAGAGTCAGGTTTTATATTGGTGTACAATGTATACTTCTATGCTTTTTATACTCTAGTCCTAGCTGGATAGGGGCTACTAGTCTTTTGGCCGGGATCAAAGTGTAGTATGTGTTCCGATGAATACTGCACCCCACAGACCGGTATTGTCTTGGCCTTCGGGGCTTGATTTACGCCGGTCTGTGAGTCTGTCCTGTGCAGTTCGAGGAGGTCCACCCTCCCAGGCTTTGCCTCCCCTCTTTGGTAAGTTTATAGCTTACTGTCTGGGTGCCTTTACCGGGGAATGTCGACGGGGGTGCACAGGCATTTTTTGTAGGCCAGAGTGCGCACCTTCTCGGGCGATGGCTTTTCAAATCCCACTTTCCCGACCTTGTGTCACATCTTACCTTGTGAGATGAAGCTAAATAACGTGGCTACTAGCCGTGTAAACAGATTTTAAAAAATACAATTAGAACGTTTTACACGAGGGCATATTAAATGATTGAATTAAAACAATGTTTTTTTTTCCGTCGTCCACGCTTCCTTACTGTTCATGTTTTCGTCTTTAGCTGCGTTTTCTGTATCGTTTATCGACAAGCAAATGCAGACTTCTCAAATAAGCAGATGTAATAATACAATCAGAGCCTTTTTTACAGGATGGAAATACTAAGATTAGAATGCACACACATATTTTCAAACGTCGTTGCTTCCTACTGATGGTACTCGTTCACTTTTCAGTCTTCGGTTTGGTCTTCTCTATCCTTTCCCGACAGCGTGTTGTGGGGAGACGCGCACCTGGGATACTATCGAATGGCGTAGATGGTATCACGTCCGCCCGTCGGACGTACAGACGCTATCGCGCCTTCTCGAACACACAGACGCTATCGTGCCTGCTCGTCGGACGTGCAGACGCTGGCCATTCTCACGAGTATCGAGAAGTGGCCGTGTACTCCGCTAACTAAAACAAATACACGACGGATCCACTGTGATATTAACATAGCGTGTCCTAAATAATGTCATAGATTAACCTTGTAATATAACACAGCGACAGGGAAATGTTTTGTAAATCTCATAATTGCCAATATTGTTAAAGAATTACATGTGATAATAGTGTTTGCAAAAATCATCAGAGTGTAGTATATGTTCCGATTGATGCAACACTCTGTAAGCCGATCTGAGTGTTTTCACTGCGAAGTTCTTGGAGGTGCACCCTCTCATGCTTTGCCTTCTCACGTTTTGAGAAGGGGTAGTATTTACTGCAAATCGCCTAAGGCGACCGCATCGGGGAATGCCGACGGTGTTGCTCTGGCATTCCTTTTAGGCTAGAGTGATCTTCCTCGAGGAATCTTGCTTATCAGTACCACTTACCCGACATTGTGTCAAATCTTACCGCTGTAAGAGTTAGATAAAAAAAAATACAATGCAACGGTTTAATGTTTGCGCGTAATCGAAGCTTGATGAGTGAACTTTCTTTTTACAAGATAAAAGGTCATGTACTTCGCCTGTTAATGGTTAGTTATGTTTACTAGACATGATACGTAGGTCATTTTTTGAAGTCGTGACAATAAATTTCCTGGATGTGTTGTTGTCTCATCAAGGAAAAGAATATGCTTGTATCTTTTTCTTTTATTTATATTTTGTGGACTATTTTATTTTTTGTTTAACAAAATAACTGAAAGTGCGTGGATTTGATTACCCACACTGTTAGAAGGGATCAAGACTGGCTTCAACCTCTGTATTCTATAAATAAATTATAACTATTTCTCAAATGTCCCCTACGCCTCCATCTCGTCTTGAATGAATGTTTCAGAATCAATCAGTTCTAGATGCGTCTATTAGTTGGATTATTCGAACTAGTTTTTATCATCTTTGATGTTATCCTTGCAGCGTTTCGGTTGGGTTCACGTCACCTCCAACCTATTCGGATGTGTCTCGTTTAAATCCTAATTGTTTCTGTCGAACGCCGACATGCACTTGGAGTCACTAAAGTGCGTAGTGAAGACCTGGTTTGACGGGACGACCACCATACGCACCTACGTCTTCCAACACTACTCCGCTCCTGCACAGAAGGCTATAACAAACCATGTGTGGCTACTCAAAAATGTTACTTACCAATGGTCTCAAGACTTGTAGCCGTTCTCTTCACGCCTTGGCTATTTCCTCTGGAGCGTGAGCCAGACTATAACCAAAATAACCCCTACAACACGGTCGACTCCTAGAAGGTTGCCATCATGAAGGTATGCGCCGCAATAGATAAGTACATGCTCGCCCAAGATTGTGACTGACTTTGCGCACGCCTTGGGATAGTCGTGTTCGCCAGCGACGGTTGCATTGAAAAATAATGCAGTATATAACTCTTAACGGTTTCTAAATAAACTGTCGGGTCTCTGCATATACAACTTTTGTTTTTATTGCCTAACGTTGTTTTACGTTTTGTCAAGTGTCGGATTCTGCTGCAACACCTTTTATATATATATATATATATATATATATATATATATATATATATATATACGCCCCTTTGCTTGTATGCGTGTCTAATGTTTACGCGTAGGTGTTTGTAACGTATTCTTCTAGTGGGTGGTGTTTTATTTATTTTGTCTCTCGGTACGTCACGTATTCGTGTTTACGAAATTGTATTTTGATAAATTCTCCTATTGCAAAGTGCCAAGAGGTTCTTGAGTTCCAAATGAGTTTCACAACTAATAAGTCGAAGTGAAATATTTTCTAGACATTCCCTATAGACCCGCCGCGGGTTCCGTTTCGTCATAAACGAGTACAATATATATATACAGGGGATCGAATACTATTTATTTTATTTCGGTATAAAAAAACTTTCTCTGACGATTCTTTCAACTTTCCACTAAAGTTCTTATTAAATAATAGATACTGACTTCTTGAAAAAAAAAACACATCTAAGTACTCAATCATATCCATATAATAAGTGTGCCTGCTCCTCTTTTCCTTAGTATGACCATAACGCTGCCAATATTACCAAGGGGAAGTAACTCATCTTTCTTTGTATATATAAATAATCAGACGATAACTAATTACTTTCCAGTAGATTTAATTTCGAATGAGAAAATCATTAAATGAACATATAAGAAATATTGTTTTAATTAAGGAGAATATTTTGATTGAAAATTACGATTACAACTTCCTTTGTTCAAATCGATACTAAAATGGACATTTTACTTGTGCTTTTAAATATAAATAAAACTACCATAAAATTGTATAAAATTGTATAACATGTATAACTTTTAAAAGGTAATTTTAATGAGGTAAGCACCAGTAAATAGTTTACATGGTCAACTACTATACAGAAGACTTTACAAAGGTTTGGTTAAATCCGTATCATATTCGTACGACCTATTATATATTCTTAAATGCAAATACATTTTTAAAAAAATATATACTGCCATTCGAATATCTTTAAACATGTATTCTCTGATTTGTCAGTTATTATTGATGTAAATATATATATACATTAACGGATGCCTGTCTACTACATACAGATTTAATGTTCTATACAAATTATTGTTATATTAATTTGTTTTGTATGTGTATATATGTATTCTAGAATTGATAGATTACATTTAATACGAGGATGCTGACAAGTAGTAACACCCCTAGTATGAGTGAACCTAACAGTAATACATCGAACGGAGTACACCATACAAACTAGGGATGAGAAATTCGGATCGAATCAATCGATGCCTTTACGGGTCATATCAAATTACATCCATCCCATGGATGGATCAATATCAACCCGTATAAGAATAGATGTAGGGCTAATCTTAATTAAGTGTTCGATTCAAATTCCGCAAAGCTCGCAAATTGGCTCCTCACAATAAATCCTCAGACAAATATAAAATTTAGCAGGTAGATTATTATCTTCTAGATGACCCTGTTAAATACGTTTTGCAAAAGTTTAACTGAAAATGATTGAAAACTGAATCATAATCATCAGCATAATCATCATCATCATCATCATCATCATCATCATCATCATCATCATCATCATCATCATCATCATCATCATCAGGGTCTTTTTTATTTCACTCCTGGAAGAGGAATCCTTCTCTAATTTCTTTTCACCTTGCTGTATCCCTGGAGAAGCGTGGCCAGGTCGGGCCTAGTTGACTACCGACGCCGTCTCTACCGGAGTGTTGGCCTTCCTTTAGGCATTGTGCATTGCCTCGGGATCCATTATGTCGCTCTATATGTCCACATGTTGTCTGTGAATCGTATAGAAATAACTGGCTCAGTATTGATAGAAAATGTATTCTACCGAAAATACTCCTTCATTCTGCTAAATGACGATATACTGGATTATATGTCTAAATCCGGAGGTGGCGCTTGAAATTGATACCGAAATCGACTGACGACCCAGGCATGCCGAGCTCGAATGCCGTCGGTTTCATTGCGCACATGATTTATTTATAGTTAATTTATTTAGAATAAATATTAAATTAGACAAATTATTTTTCGAAAAAAAATGTCCATGTTTGAAAAAAAAAAAAAATATGACAACACCATTTTATCATCAAATATTTATTTAATGTTTGCTGTCTACTCTACGTAAATTACGCGAAATAATAAATTTGCAATCGAATTTCTAATAAAGTAATGAGTTAAATATATTCCTTGATCGTTACTTAATAAATGCTGAAAATTACATAAACATTGACTGATTTCTTGAAATTAAATGAATTTTCAGGTGAAGGGAGAGGTCAAAATTCCGTGTTCGACAGATATCATTTTTTAACTTCAGAGCATGAAGCCATTTTCCAGTGGTCTGGCGTACTTATATTACGATGGTTGTGAATGAGTACCTAAGCAGGCTGAGTTCAAATTCCGTCGGTTTCACTGCAAAAAAGATTTAGTTACTTTTCTAAAACACTTTCTGTATATAACATGCAGCATCCATACTTATCAACAAGTCTCACACTCGATTTCTCAGTTACAAACTTAGACAATCACACCTGACAAACCAGGAGAACAAAAACAAGCAATATAACGCAACGAAACTGCGAGAAGCACTTGTTAATCACACAATGTTTTTTTTTTACAATAACATATATAGAAAACGACTGTCAAGATTAGACGCAATTGTTCCAAAGTAAAGAAAAAGTGGAAACAATTCCTATATTTGAAACAATTTTTTTATTAGGACCTGCATCAACTGCCGCTAACGATGCATAGGTAGCAAGCAGAACGATTATGATTGGCATCGACGACACGAGATCATACGCCTAAGAAATTGCAATCTAAATACTAAACCCTTCACAACTCTTACACACAATAAGCATACAATTTACAACGCCAGAATCATTTCAAGAAATCACTTCATCATCGAATCACGTGGCAAATACCGTTGGAAATTACCGATATTGTTAGAAAGTAGAAGACCCTATTTGAGAAAAAAGGTAAACATATTGTGCTAAAAACCAAAAATATATTTAAAATAAACAGGAAATAAATGGTAAGTTGTCGATTGCTTTTGTCCATATACATATGTACGAGTTAAAGTTCCGAAAAAATTACGCGTATAAGCAACAGCTAATGCATTACTTTGAAATTGTAATATTTTCCTTTATTTGTGGGCTATAGTAAAAATACGATGCCCCCCCCCAAATGGTATACTTTAGAAAAATAGAAATAAATGTGCCCACGTTACTCACTACATATTCCATAATTAATAATGATCAGTTCAATAGTTTAGGATTTTACCAACCACACACATATTATTGACGCTCTGCAATTCCTAAAAATATACACCTGAACAATGTGATGCAGAGAAATTATTTTCTCTATTAACGTTTTTGTATCTAACTTATTTTAAATTACGTTGAGGCCAATTCCATAAATGGTAACGTTGACAAACAGATTATTGGGTCCATTTTATTAACCGTGTTGCCTAGAATATATATTCTATAATTCATAATGATCTGTGTATAAATTAAGGAGATTACTGTGTACATATATATATATATATATATATATATATATATATATATATATATATATATATATATAACAGACGCTAACTAACTCTACAAGATCATAGATTTAGCATTCGCATAATTTGCCTTACGCTACAAAAAACTCACACATACAAAATAGGATTCAAGTGTATAACAGTGAAAAAAAAACAACAGTGCATCTTAATATAAAATTTGAAATATTAAACAGGGATCTACAGCTGTTTACCATGTAACTGTTTCAAAAATTTAAAAACAGAACAATTAGAAAGTTCATGGCTCTACAGAAATACTATTAAATTACCACTTAGCCAATAACCAAATGTAGGAAAAATTCAGGTATTATTTCATATAGTAAATAAATATATGTTAATAATAATGATAATAAAACATTACATTTAAGACTTCTATACGATATAGTAATTTGTATATCAAATAATAATAATAATAATAATAATAATAATAATAATAATAATAATAATAATAATGATAATAATAGTTTTAAAACAATACACTTCAGAACTATTCTGCTATATGATATGAAACACCAATTCGTGAAGATATGATTGAATAATATAAATAAACAAATATATTTACACCTACAACACGTTTGAACTGACTAAATAAATTGCGGATTTCAGATCATTATATATATATATATATATATATATATATATATATATATATATATATATAGGAAACTCAAAACTCAAAACGATATATTACTGACACCGGTTTTTCCCGTTTTTCTTCGACCCATTCGGCCTTTTATTGTTGTCTTCTGATAATGAAAGTTTTTCTTTCGAAAATTTAAGATTACCCTTTGCTTAACTGTTACTTACCGGACAGTATTTACTATTTGGTATTTAATCAGTTTTTGTGAAATTAGTAATAAATCGTTTTGAGTTTCACTTTCTCCCTGCGTTTATTTCTTTTCACTTTTCCATCTTACGGCAACCACATCGCATTGCTATAGCCTCGGACGACTAATCTGCACTTACATTTACAAGCAATGCTTCAAGCAAACTACAATCTCCTTTTATATATATATATATATATATATATATATATAAATATGAATTATTACAAATAAGAACGCCATACAATGCATTATAAATTCATTAATTTTTCTTCAATTAGCCTTTTATATTAATATTTCGAAGATATACTTCATCATTAGTATTTTTTAAAAAGATATATAAAAATACCTTTTTTTCTTTTATTTCTCATCGTTTGTTGGTGTGTTTTCAATTCGTCTGTTGCTGAAGCGAATGTGGGATGGGAGTTACTTTAGTCAACCACGTGGCACGCGGCGATGCAAATTGAATCAGAAATGGTGTTCCTGTTTAGAAATCATTGTTTCTATAGTAATATTAATTATTAAAAATAAGAACGCCATTTAATTTTATTTTCAGTCTGATGATAAAGTATATCTTCGAAAATTTAATTGAAAATAATAGTTGAAAAAAAAATTAATGAATTTGAAATGCATTGTATGGTGTTCTTATCTTTAATAATTAATATTACCATACAAACAATGCTTTCTAAACCAGAACACCATTTCCAATTCAATTTGCATCGCCACGTGCCACGTTCTTGAATAAATAGACCCTCATCCCACATTTCCTTCAAAAACAGCTTAATTGAAAACATACCAGAAACCGACGAAAAAATCGAAAAATAAAGTGTATTTTTATATATTTTTTCTTTTTGAAATTCTCTAAATGAAGGATATTTTCGAAAATTTAATTGAAAAAAATAATAATAAAAAAAGAATTAAAAATGCATTGTATGGCGTTCTTATTTCTAATAATTACTATTACCATATAAACAATGCTTTCTAAACAAGAACACCTTTTCTAATAATATATATATATATATATATATATATATATATATATATATATATATTTACTTATATTTTTTCATTTATTCATTTTCCAACGAATGTTAAGTCTGCAATATCTTGGATTTAGTTAGTTTGTCTGGGAATTTAAACTGCATTTTACAATTTTTTTTTTTTTTTTAATGACTCAAAGCTTCTTTAGTCTATATATATATATATATATATGTATATATATTCATATACATATATATGACATTGTGAGAATACAAATTAAATATATGCAAGAGAGATTAATTCACAAAAGAATTGAATTACAAAATACAAGCTTCCAATTTAGCATTCAATATATATATATATTAATTCATACTTTGTTTCTCAGCAACAATATATTTTCGCTAAAAACCCGGTTTATGATCACCTTTTTCATGAAAAATCTAACAACCAACATTTCTACGATTAAATATATTGTCCAGCTGGATAAGATGAGATTTCAAAACTTTCAGCTGAGAAAATTATTTTTGAGTAAAATGCAGACTAGTATAATAATTAATGATATATTTTGGAGTTGAGTTAGAATTAATCTGATAAAAATGAAAATTGCACCCTTAATACAAAATCACATATCATAATCGGTCAGATGACATTGAATAAAAATAATATTAAACACCCAATGATGCTTATCATCTGATTTTCACTGTTATTATAACACCTCTAAAGTAACAAAAAAGATGGATTTACTAAAGAAATAATGAGAAATAAAAAAGATTGACGACGAAATAGTATGTGGTTTCAACCTTGTTCGTACCTTATTCGAGAAAGAATTTGTATAAGTAAGGCCAACAGAACAAAATGCATATGTTCAAACCTCGTTCCACGCTGATTTAGACTAATTTACGTTATTTTACCTAGCAAGTGCCGAATGTGTAAGCATTAAATTCAGATTTGCAAATATACACTTATAACTGCTATTATCAAGTTTCCATATGTATTTACAATACGTTCAGATAAGGTGATATTAATAAAAAATATTCATACAATTAATTAAAGCAATTTTCTCCATCAACCAGCGTGTTTTCTCAACCATACTTCCAATGGCGATTATTGTTAAAATTTCAAGTCTTTCTCGGCCTTTTGGCTAAGATCAGAGTGTAGTATCTGTTCTCAGATAAAACATTCTAAGGCATCCCGCTTACCTAGCCTTGCGGCTAGGTTCAAAGCGTTTTTCTTTGACCAAGCCCCCTTTTGGGGCTTTTGTCACCTTTTTGTCCCCTCTTGGGACTTTTTCTTTTCTTCTTTTCCCTGACTGTTGGGCTGACTTAAGCAGCTGGCAGGTTTCGGGGAGACTGACGAACCCGTAAAACGGTGAAGGTCTCTTCGTCTCCGAATCGGCGGGTCTAGTCCGACAGTCAGGTTCGTTCGCCCCTCTTGGGCCATTAATTATTTTTACTTTGTTTCTTTTTCAGCGTCCTCTTGAGTGGCACACTTAAGCAGCTGGCAGGTTCGGGGAGACTTACGTACCGGTTTCGGTGACGGTCTCCTCGATTCCGAATCGGCGGGTGTTGCCCCTCATTAGGACCAGTTTTTCGATGGAAGCCAGCCAGGCTTCAAAAGCTCGAGTTGCCACGGAGGTGAGCAACGACCAGGGTGTGACCGCCGAGGGCACCCTTTTAGACCTGGTCAGTCGTACTCCTGAGTGCGATTTGATGATGGTGCCCGTGAAGGGGGGTTGCACACCCGAGTGCACCCCAGTTGAGATGGAGGGGGGTTGCACACCCGAGTGCACCCCAGTTGAGATGGAGGGGGGTTGCACACCCGAGTGTACCCCAGTCGTGTTGGAGGGGGGCTGCACACCCGAGTGCGCCCCAGTCGTAATGGAGGGGGGCTGCACACCCGAGTGCACCCCAGTCGTAATGGAGGGGGGCTGCACACCCGAGTGCGCCCCGGTCGTAATGGAGGGGGGTTGCACACCCGAGTGCACCCCGGTCGTAATGGAGGGGGACTGCACACCCGAGTGCGCCCCGGTCGTGATGGAGGGAGGCTGCACACCCGAGTGCGCCCCAGGAGGTGTTGCCACGCAGGGCACCTCATTGCCTGTGTCGGGGAGTGTCGCACCGAGCGGCACTCCAGTAGCGTCGGTTATGGGGGGTGTCGCACCGAGCGGCACTCCAGCTCAGGTTCAGGGGGGTTGCACACCCGAGTGCGCCCAAGTCGTGATGGGGGAGGTCGCACCGAGCGGCACTCCAATGCAGGTTTCGTTAGAGGGAGACACGTCCCAGTACGTCCCAGGTCCGTGTACCGCATCAGGGGTTGTCGGGTCCGATGACGACCCAGGGCTAAGGTTCGGAGATTTTCCCTCCAATATACAAATACCCATGCTTTCGCAAGCCGAATTTAGGGCGTACTACGATGTTCCCTTTTTCTCGGAAAAAAAGACCTCCAAATTGCATAAAAGTCAATCTCTCGACTTAATTGTAGCCCAGAGGAATTATTCACCAAAATTATTTCTTGGGTGCTCCTCGGGGGATTCGTCATCCGACGGCTCAGAAACCGACGATCAGCAACAAACTAGACAAAAGAAGACAAAAACGCCAACAGAGGTTTGGCCAGTTCTAAGGGGTACGTCCAAATCTCACACCCCACCAAGACAGAAACTCACAGCAAAAAAATCATTACCTGGAAACGCAGCAGGATGGGGACCCCAGACCCAGAAGTCTCCAGACGAGTATCGTGAGCTCTTCAGGGGAAAATATGAGAAACTCACAGACGGGAGTACACTAAAACTCGTCCCCGGTACCCTGGAGAATCTTAGGAAAAGAATTGTCTCACTGGTAACCACAGACAAAAACGGGCTAACTGGGCTCCTCAAAGAAAAAATCTTTGAAATGTTGGGGGAGCTGAAGATCCCGACAACTTACGTTTTGCGCCAATCTTACGCAATGTGGGATATCCTGCTTCCTACCCAACAAGACGCCGAGAAGATAGCAAGGGAAGATATCCTATGGAGGGGGCTGAAGATCAAGCCTGAGTACCTTAGTAAAAGACGGACGACCGTCAAGATTATCGGCGTCCCATGCTGCGTCAGCGCCGACCACTTAGGAGCAATTATGTCGCAGTATGGTGACGTCGAGGCGGTTTTTCCGGTCCGTGGTCCCCGTAACATACTAACCGGGGAGTATGTACTTAAAGTTAGAGTGGATTACACTAACTTTCACAAAATTCCAGCACAGCTAAAGTGCGAAAAATGGACAATGTCAATTATTGTGGAAGGGAGGAGGCCACATTGTTGGCACTGCCAGACGCCGGGGCATATGGCAAAAGAGTGCCCGAAGAGAAAGCCCGTAAAGTCCCCGACGCCGGTGCCGGCAAAAACATCAAAACCGGCGGTGGTGCCAGAAAAAATGTCAACCAAACCAGCTGCAAAAATCCCAACTAAAGCAGTGACTCCAGCAGTGACTCCAGCAGTGACTCCTCCAGTGGCTCCAGCAGTGACTCCAGCAGTGACTCCAGCAGTGACTCCTACAGTAACAGAAGCAGTAACAGAAGCAGAAACTCCAGCAGTAACGGAAGGAGTAGATCCCTCAGAGGAGAAAACAGAAGAGGAAAAAGGTTGGAGCAAGGTGGTCTCCAAGAAAGGAAAAAAGCAGGAGGCCCCAGTAAAAACACCGGCTCAAAAAAGGAAGTGCCCGGCTCAATCTTCAGAATCTGAAGAGGGAGGTGGAACCGATGAGGAGAAAATGGCTGTGGAGGGTGAAGAGGAGCCAAAGTCTATCAAAGAGACACAGACACATAAGAAGAAAAAAGAAAACGGTGAGGTGGAAGGAAAAAGGAAGGAAAAAGATCACTCTCAACCCGAAACGCCCCAAACCCCAATACCCCCAGTTGAGAAGAATAACTCTCAACCCGAAACGCCCCAAACCCCAATACCCCCAGATGAGAAGAATAACTCTCCCCCTCTTAACACCCCCGAGGAGAATTCGGCTTCTGCTGACAAGAAGCTCGAACCCAAAGAACCAGACAAATCTGGCCATAAAGAAAACAAAAATGCACCGGTGAGACAGGAAAGATCAAAAAAGTTCCCGTTCTTACCGGGACTTAGAATCTGTGAGGCGGATGCCTCGCTGGTCCAATCCGACCTGAATATTAGACAGCGAAAGTATCTCAAACAATTAGAGGCTTTCACGCATGTGAACGGGAAGAAAGTACAAGATCCCCGTAACTTCGAGAAAGCCCCGCTGATAACCACCTTCGTCCGACAAGACAAGGGTAGCAGGGCAAGAGCCCTCTGGAAAATGTTGGAAGCAGCAAAGGACGCCATACCGGGTGTAAAATTAATAGAGGAGGAGCACCCATCATCAAGTAAATTAGCGTCAAAATGTCAGGGGAGGGTCCCCATTTATGTTCATCCCTCATTTTTTCGGGCTTTAAAGCTAACCTTTCCCCTGGACGTGGGAGGTCTGGCTCGAGACGGACGGATTTCGTCCGAACTGCTGACCGGCAGTCTTGGTCAGGCCTTCGGCGTCCTCACTCCCGAGGACTTTAGGCCCGTTTGCGACATCTAAATCAGGGATAATGGCTTTAAACTTGGCTACATTGAACGTGAGGGGCATGAGATCCCGAAGCAAGGCTGTTCGCGTGCTGAGGGATCTCGTGGCGCTTAAGGTAGATATTGCTGCGATCGAGGAGACCCACTTCTGTTCGTACGGGGATTGTGATGTGCTGACTGATGACTTTGAGTTGTTTTCAGCATATGGCAATGTTCGTAGTTGTGGTGTCTCTTTGCTAGTGAGACGCACTCTGTCCGCGACAGTGCGCGTTGTTCATACGGATGCGGAAGGACGGTTGGTCGTAGTCGATGTTGCCGTTGACAGCAGCAAGTTTCGGATCGTTGCGGTTTATGCGCCTAACGCTGTTGGTGAGAGGGTTTCCTTTTTTCGACGGTTGGAGACGTTTCTCGGGGGTCCGGAGCGTGTAGTATTAATGGGGGATTGGAATGCCGTCCTTGACCCCAAGATAGATAAGGTCGGGGGTAATAGAGGGTCGGATAGGTGTGATAGCAGTCTGTCTGACCTGATCGCCTCATGCGATCTTGTCGACAGATTTCGCGTTGATCACCCAGGGCGGGAGATGTGGACGTGGCATACTAGCGCGGCCTTCTGTTCGAGTACTTACTTGGACAGAATGTTAGTTAGAAGAGGCGACATAGATTTCTTATCTTGTCCCACGTTCACTTGGTTAGGTCACTCGGACCATAAATTGGTTATGGCCCGTTTGAGTTTAAGCGATAGGCCTAGGTTAGCTGGGTACTGGAAGTTGAATACCTCCTTACTGGAGATACCCGACTTCCGGGACAAGCTAACGTTACTACTTCAGCGGGCTTTAGTGGGGGCGGTTATCGGGAGTAGTTGGTGGGTGAAAACTAAGGTTTATGTTAGACGCTTTTGTGTCCGCTATAGCCAACGCCTCGCTCAAGATAGGGCTAGGACACAGAAGCGTGTAGATGATAAGATGACCCGGGAGGTGGCTGGGGGGGATCCCCTAGAGATAGCCTTAATTAAGGGGGACCTCAATCGCTTGGCTAGCGAGCGATATGAAGGTCAAGTAGTTCGAGCTAGGTTAAAGAAAGTCTCTAACGAAGCTGTGAACGTTGACGCTGTTGAGCGTAAGGCTGCTTTACGTCGTGGCTCGGATGGGTACATTCGGAAGGTTAATAACCTGGAAGGACATACCCTGGTATCTACTCGTGAGATTTGCGAGGGGTTCCGCGAGCATTTGGAGGATCGCTTCACCCAACTACCCAGACTCCGCGGCCAGGAGTTTGACAGCTATTTGGCTGACTCGCCCCGCCTAGAGGCGGCCCGAGCAGCTAGCTGTGATGGGGACGTTACAGAGGGTGAGATCATTACTGCGTTGAAGCAGGTCGGCTACAATAAATCTCCAGGACTCGATGGTCTGCCATACGAAGTTTACTTGAGGCTGTCGCCCATGTTTGTTCCTCTTCTGAAGGATGTGTTTAACCACTGGTTTGCTCAGGGCTCGATCCCTGGGCAGGTTACCAAAGGAGTGGTCACATTGTTGAAGAAGGGGGGCCAACCTGGTGTGGGGAATTTAGATGATTACAGGCCCATAACTCTGCTAAACACAGAGTTAAAGATTTTGGCCCGTGTTCTTGCGAATCGTTTGCAGGTTGTTATCTCTGACTTGATCGAGCCTGAGCAGAACTATGCTGTGAAGGGGAGGTCAATTCAAAACAATTTGCATCTGGTTCGCACGATCCTAGAGGGTATAGAAGACGACACTGAAGCCGCGCTGATCAATTTAGATCAGTCCAAGGCTTTCGATAGGGTCGACCATGGTTTCTTGGAATCTGTTCTAGAGGCTGCCGGTTTTAATCCGGACTTCCGCAAGTGGATCTCCATTCTGTATCGTCTGCCGACGGTAGCGGTGCAGGTAAACGGTAGGCTTTCGGATTCGTTCGTGGTTTCTCGGTCGGTACGTCAGGGTTGTCCGCTGTCGCCCCTGCTTTATGTCCTGGCGTTGGAGCCCTTCCTTCGCAAATTAAGGGACGGGGCGGCTACACCAGTCCTACGCGGAATCGCTATCCCTCCTCACTATGCGCGAGCCAGGGTTTCCGCGTATGCCGATGATGTCACCGTTTTTGTGTCCAGCCGTGAAGACATAGAAGCGGTGATTAAGGCGCTCGCTCGTTACGAAGATGTTACAGGGGCCATTGTCAACCGCAGCAAGTCCAACGGCCTGCGGTTGGCTGCCTGGAGCGGAGAGACCGCACTTCCAGGTGACTTCAGCTGGACCGATGGCCCGGTTCGGATCCTTGGCGTTTGGTTCGGACCGGGTCTCCAGCTGGAGAAGAATTGGTCGGAAGTACAGGCAAAGGTCGAATCGTCTGTGAGGGCTTGGACTCGTAGGAAACTTTCCTTGAAGGGGAGAGCGGAGGCGTGCGCCACTTACGTCTTTCCTCTCATCCTTTACCGACTGTCTGTACTCCCGCTGCCTGCGGACCGCCTTCTTGCTTTCACGCGCTTGCTCTTTTCACTTCTGTGGAAGGGGCGGAAAGCATACGTCCGCAGACAGGTCTGTACGCAACGTCCGTGTGATGGAGGCTTGGGGATGCCTGACTTGGCAAGTCATAGACATGCTGAGAGACTGGCTTTCCTGAGTCGTACTTTGACGGAAGAAGCTCCGTGGGTCCCTGCGGTTGAGGACGCCTTTCCCAACCTCATACCCGACCACTCGGTCGAAGGTCGACGTAGGCCGAGAGGAGAGTCGCTGTTCGTCACCGAATGCGGAGCTGCGCTTAAGGCGTTGCCGGGGTCCAGTGACCTTGCCCGGTCAAGGAAGAGACTGTATCGGGATCTAGTGGAGGGGTCCGCTTCGGATCCGCTTGGGAGGCGGCTTGGATTGTCGACGGAGGAGGCTCGCTCCCAGTGGAGTTGGGCGCCAGGCCAGAGTTATCTCAACAATTCTGAGTACTCTCTGACCTGGCGACTTGTTCGGAACGCACTGCCCCTCTATGGCAGATTACGCAGAGATGGCATAAGGGACGTCCCCTTGTGCCCGCGCTGTGAGGACAATGAGGAAGAAACGGCCGAGCACGCCTTCTTCACTTGCAGAAAATTACGTCTTCTCTGGGAGTATGTCAGAGAGGTAACGGCTCGCATCGATGCCGAGCAGCCGATGGTCCTGGATGTAGCATTCGTCATCAACAACGTAGCGCCGCCGTGGTCTAGAGAGAAGCGAATGGTGTTTCTTGTGATCCTGGCCGTAGCTAGGTTAGTGACGTGGGTTACACGTCTAGATGAGGTTCATGGGGTTGGGTCTGTTTCGGATCGTGATCTGGTTGTTTACTTTAAGCATCAGCTTAAAGTGAAAATCAGATGCGATTGGAAACGACTACATCGCATGGAGTTCAATAGAAGATGGGTGCGCAACACTAGTTTGTGCATCCGACGAGGAGCCAAGTTTGAATACGTTTTTCCTCCTTAGCATGGAGCAGGCGGTACTGGGTCCTACGGAACCCAGCCCAATGTAAAATTCAAAGTGTTAGCCTAGTTGAATCTTAGCTAGTAGGAATAAGTGATGTCCTGTCCTGATTTTGTTTTAGCCGGCACTAGAGAGCTTCCAAAGATGCCCACTCCACATATTTATTTTGTCCCCGGCTGATGAAACCCTTGGCAATATTATCTTGGAAGACGCCATCCATTCCCGTACCCAGATCCCGATTATTTATTTTCAGAACACCCCACTTAATTCCCACTCCCATTTAGGGGTCGACCTGCTTGTTTTCGGCCTCGAGCCGGAAAACAGTGGGCGGTCCAGACTTAGCAAGAGGGTAGGGAGGGTCCTACTAACCACCCCTTATCATTTTATTTGGTTCTTTATTTTTCTTTCTTTTTGGGTGTTTTTAATGTGTCATCCCACTCCCACGTTATGTCATGTTATTCATGTTTCATTTTGGGGATATTTTAAGTAGGGTTAAGCCATAGAGTGACTGTGAATTTTTTAGTGCAAATGTCTAGCTTAGGGTAGATTAGGTTTTTTCATTGTGCTTTTTTGTTTTTTGTGAAAAATAAAAAATGTCATTGTCTTTGTTTTTGCTAATGTGAAATAAAAAATGTTTTAAAATGTGTTATAAAAGTCACAATGACCCCCGACCCCCCTTTTCCCCCTTACACAGCGGGCTTTTATGCCTAAGGGTTAATACATCTGGCAGATGTAATTTTAACTCTAGGAGTTAATGTTTTGCGAGATGTATTTCTCTAAATACATTCTCGGCCTTTTGGCTAAGATCAAAGTGTAGTATCTGTTCCGATGGATACTGAACCACATAGACTAGTATTGTCTTGGCTTTCGGGTCTTCACTGGTATTGTCTTGGCCTTCGGGTCTTCATTTACGCAGGTCTATGGGGCTGTCCTGTGCAGTTCTAGGAGGTCCACCCTCCCAGGCTTCGCCTCCCCTCTTTAGTGACGTCATTGTGAGAGGATTTTTTTCAGTTTTCATTCATTATTTACATTACGTTGTTAAGAGAATGTTTTCTACTAAAAGTTAAAAGTAAACAATGGATATCCGAGCCATTAGTAAATCGGTGACTATTTAGGAAAACTAAATTGCTGACTCATCCTTCCGGTTAGTCCAGAAGTGACGTCATCGTGAGTGGATTTTTTCACAGTTTTCATTCATTATTTACATTACCTTGTGGACGATTGGTTGGAGTGAAGACATTCATTGATATCATCTTTAAGGCTTTTAATTTTAACAACAACGCTTCATATTTGCCCAAAACTCCAACGTGCTGTGTTGTCTATAAATGCATTCTATTTCCTAACACATTGTATCGTCGTGTACGCATGCCTGCTGCATTGAGAAAACAATATACTTATAACCAAGGAATTTCTATAGGCGTACATTTCAATAAAGAAACCTTGGTGAAGGCGATTGTTAAATACTTTTATTCAAATCGGTCGTCTCTATGAATGGTTTCGTTCGACCGTTCTTATAAATAACCTTATGCGATGAACACCATTTTGTAGAAAGCGTACATTTATTTGAGGATCGATTAATGATAACAGCCGCTGAGCAACTGGCCGATTGACACTTGTTCCGGTGTCCTCAGGTGTTTCACATCAATATAAGCTTGTTGCTATTATCACAATTGGAGACACACACGAAAAATGACACTTCTTAATTGAAAATCACACAATCACAGCTTGAATCAGAACATAGTGGTTCTTTTGATATTACACCCATGTAAGCTCATTCCCACACCAACGTATATATATATATATATATATATATATATATATATATGTATATATATAATATATATGATATATATAAATATATACATGATATATATACACATATATACATAATATATATAAATATATATATAATATACATACATAATATATGAATATATATATATAATATATATACATAATATATATTAATACATATATATATATCATATATACAAATAAATATATATGTACATGATATATATAAATGTACATATATACATACTATGTATATAAATTATATATATATATACACATAATATATATATATAAATAGATATATATAGTATTTATAAATATATATATATATATACATATATATACATATATATATATGATATATATAAATATATAATATATATACATACTATATATATATATGATATATATATATATAAATGTATAATATATATAAATATATATATATGATATATATAAATATATAATATATATATACATAAAACATATATATATATATGATATATATAAATGTATAACATATATATATATATACATAATATATATATATATATATGATATATATGCATAATATATACAAATAAATATATAATATATATATACATAATATATAGAAATATACAAAATATATATATGATATATATACATATACATAATATTTTACATATATATATACATAATATATACATATATAATAATATATATACATGATATATACATATATATATATACATGATATATACATATATAACAATATATATACATATATACATAATATATACTTATATATACATATTATATACATATATAATAATATATAAGTATACATATATACATGATATATATACATATATACATACAATGTAAATATATATCATATATACATAATATAATTTATATATATACATATATACATATATACATAATATATATATACATACATATATATATACATATATATACACATATGTATATACCCATAATATACATGTATATATATATTAGGGGAGGTCGATTTTGAAACTGTAAATTATCGCACTCGAAGAAAGTTGCTAAATAATGTCAAAAGTTACCACAAGAAATATTTTTCTTCAAAATTTTGTATTTATTTGAGCATTGCAACTTTAAGATCAAATAAATCGAGATTTTTTCTCACTGCCGAGATTTCACCGGCAGATGTGTCGCCTTAAATTAAACCCGGGTTTTAACAAAAAAAAGTAATACATTACTTAATAATAAATATTTTAAAGTTTATTATTATTTTTCTTAAGAAATTAAATGTACATATTCAAATTAAAAAGGAATAAAACACTATGATATTTAATGTTATATATAAATAATTATTTGTTTACATGGGCGTTTTATTTATTGGATATTTTTTATGGTATGCACCGGTTGAAAATTCATCGGGCGAATTTGACTTCCCGTGTTGATTGTCTGTTTAATTATCACACATATATATTGAATTGTCGAGCGCTGGCTTATCTAATCCCACTTTCCCGACCTTTTGTCACACCTTACCTTGTGGGAGTTAGATAAATAAAAACTAGTTCAGCCAGGGGGTTTTACCCCACCAAATAAACCGGTATCGTCCGGGCCTTTGGGTCTGGATTTACGCCCGTCTATTGGGGCTTGTCCGTCCTGTGCAATTCTAGGAGGTGCATCCTCCCAGGCTTTGCCTTTCCTCTTTGGGGAGGAGTAAGTTTATTGCTAACTGTCTGAGGCGGCCCTACCGGGGAATGCCGACGAAGCTGCCCAGGCAATTTTTAAATGGCCAGAGTGCTCACCTCTCGAGCACTGGCTTTCTCATCCCACTTTCCTGACTTTTTGTCAATCTTACCTTGTTGGGGGTAGATAAATAAAATC
>OY744540.1:83350711-83363211 GCA_963556195.1 Sepiola atlantica
TATATATATATATGTAGTCTAAAGAAGCTTTGAGTTATTTTAAACAAAAAGACAAAAAAAAAGGAAAATGCAGTTTAAATTCCCACAGAAACTAACTAAATCCAAAATAGTGCAGACTTAACATTCGTTGGAAAATTCATAAATAAATAAAATATATAAAATAAAAAGGGGGATTAAGTATCTAACAGTGAAACAAAAACAGGAGACCTTAACGTAAGCATCTAATATTAACACGGCGATCATCAGCTGTATATATTTACATACATTTAATACTGATATATTATGTATGCCTATCTTTCACGTATTTAGCTAATGGAAATAGTTGCTTTAACTAAGACAACTTTATGTTTCTACTCTCGGAATAAACGTCTAATTTCCAATGATGTATTCTTTAGCATTTAGATCTCTGAGTAGCGTAATATCTTAATCTTCTTAGTCGAAATAGTATGGGATACGAATATCGATAGGCAGTCCAGGAAGGACCGTGCAGCGAAAATGAAACTTTATGATAAATACAGAAGATTAGAATAAGAATGAAAACGTGGCAGAGATACGGATTGTTAGCACTTCATTTAACGCCAATTAATCAAATGGTGCGCGTGAACAGTTCTCGAGGAAAGTCTTCACCACCGACAAGCCGCGTTTACGACAGGCATAATGGATAGAAAGATAGAAAGAAGAGGTCGATGGAAGACGGAGATGAAAATCGAGGTCACGCGTGAGAGGTGGTAGGAGTGACGGGAAGGGATGGGTGGCGGGGCAGAGAAACATGGCGGTAGATGTAGATGCGAAGAGCTCATAATTGCCCTATATCGTGGTTGTGATGTAAACAACGTTAGTACGATCAAAACCATATTGGTTTCCAACGTTGCATCCATTAGGAAATGGATCTACGAATAGCAATTCTTACAGTTGTGCTACAGTCTAGGTTTTTAATCGATGATTCTGTTATTTTTAGATTATCGATATTCGGCAAAAAAAAACAAATACATTTTTGCTCTTTATTTGTATTGGTCAACATTTTCGTCTGTCCTGTTTAGACTATCCAGATTGATTCACGGGTCAAAGTTCGCGATCGTTCATCTTCACAGTTTCTTTTATGTTGTATTGTGTATAAGACGATCTGATTTGATTTTGTAGATTCGTATCTACAATGTTGTTGTTTTTGCTAGTTATGTTCGTGTTACTCTATTTCATGACTAAACACCGTATGAATTATTCATTTTATGCGGTCAGTTAAACACAAGTACATGTTTTTTTGATAGTAGAGAAAAAACGTGATATCATAACTTTTCTAACGATAGTATTTATTTACCTCCTCTCCAGGAGGTTAGGCACAAGGCCAGTTTTATCTTACTCCCACAAATAAGATGTGACCCAAGGTCGGGTCGGGAAAGTGGGACTTGAAAAGCCAGCGCCCGAGATGGTGAGCACTCTGGCCATTAAAAATTGCCTGGCCAGCCCCGTCGGCATTCCCCGGTAGGGGCGCCTCAGGCAGTAAGCAATACACTTACTCCTCCCCAAATAGGGGAGGCGAGGCCTGGGAGTGCGGACCTCCTAGAACTGCACAGGACAGACCCATAGACAGGCGTAAATCAAGCCCTGAAGGCCAAGACAATACCAGTCTATAGTGTGCAGTATCCGTCGGAACAGATACTACACTTTGATCTTTTCTTTTCTAACGATAGTAGTTCGTGATTAAATGAAATATAAAGGATTATATTTGTATGTGTGATTTTCAGTGTGGGTGGGGGTTGCACATAAGTAATTTGTAGTTGTGTGTAATAACTACGTTTAATTCTGTTTGACTTTGGTATTAACCAATTTTTTTTTAATTCTTGAAAATCCTCCCATCTATAATAAAGAGCTATGTGTATTAATGTGTGACGCACCATTAAAGAAAACGGCGATAGTTTAAGGGATTTCTCAACGAGAAACTGTTGTAAGTAAAAATAAGTCTTTTAAAACTCGTTTATAGTATATCACAAGCCGACAGAAGTAGTATTCTTTTTTGAAAATTGCGGATTTAAGGAAAAAATTACGCTTAGCTTAACATATTAAAAAAATAAACAAATTAATATGTTAATTCTTGAATAATATTTTATTTTGGCACTTATTTATTATTTTCATATTTATATATTTATATATATACACTTTTTGAAACATGACTTTCTGGGGTCTCCACCTCCCTTCTCATGTCCCTGTTATAGACAGAGCTCCATCTCTGTCCCCCCTCCCCCCTAATGCATCTTCAATTTCCGGTTGAGGTGAATTTAAAGTCTATGCCATTTGATTCCATTATAGCTTGAGAAGTTGACGCTATTTGCTAGTGTTAATGAAACAAAATATGTTTTGTTGCAATTAATGGAATAAAACCATAAACAAAATAATATATATATATATATATATATATATATATATATATATATATATATAAACTCAATGATTGTGTATGCGTGTGTATACGTGTGATGTTTGTGAGTTCCCTAAAGGATGAAAGATTTTATATAGATTCTAAGAGAGTATTCTTATGTAAATTTTATCGGGAAAGACAATGGAAATGTTGTTGGACCTCTCAGTGAACGCGTAATGTGGCTTTCAGGTCATAAATACTATAAGCCGTAAAATATCTCTTATGTTTTATGAAATTAAAATCCTATGTATAAACTCTTATGAGGTAAACAATAGATGTGGTTCTGTAAATGCTCTCCTAAACATCACGAACTGTGGGAGTTGAACCTCTTTTACTTTTCAAAGTATATCTCAGTTTGATTAAATTTATTTCATATGTATAACATAGAAACGGGCGATACAATGTAAGTGTGTCGTGTCTCTATGTTATATTCTATGTGCCGAATATCTACGTGCCCCCACATCTAAGTGACCCACGGGGGGCAGTAGCCCCTTAAACCTTCCAATAGCTATATTCGATTTTCATTATGAGTATTATTTTTAAAAGTTGACTAAACAGATATTTTAATTGTCTAATTGGAAAATATCAGACTGAAACCATCTAGGTTGCGGTTTCGATTCTAACCCCAGATTTAAAAAGAATTAATGTATATTAAATAAAAACATATATAAACTTTCCTTTTTTTGATATAATAAAATGTCAGTGAATGATTTTGGTATCCTCAGTAATTAATGTCTCTCCGTATCTCTGTCTGTCTGCCTATTTCTCTCTTTTTTATATACCAATCTCTCTCTACCTATATATATATATATATATATATATATATATATATATATATATATATATATATATATATATATATATATATATATATGGATTACTTTTATGTACGTATAAAATAAATACAAATATATATTAACGAAAAATACATCCTATGAAGTTAAGGGCGACTAATAATGCAATTTTCTGCATCTTAATCACTCAGGAAAGTGAGACAATCGAAATAATAGTAAGCAAAATAACAACGAACGCATCAATCACCAATAAAAAATAATTACATAAAAATACATTAAAATATTTAGGTGATAAAGTTCGTACATATTTCTAGACAGAGCGTCTTGGTAGAACGCTGGACTATAGACATCAAGTTAGATCTCTGTCTAAGTTAGCCATGCTGATGACGGCTGTGAGCCACAATCACGTGTCCATGGATTACTTTTATGTACGTATAAAATAAATTAAAATATATATATATATATATATATATATATATATATATATAATGTAAAATGCCACTGTGCATCGCTGTCCCTAGAAACAAATTAATACAATGAAGTTTACCTGTAATATAAGTGTACTCATATATAAAATGTGCATGTGGAAATAATGGAAGTTGTTCCGCGTCTCTAGCTGCTCCTTTATAAAGGCTCATAACACTTATCTCGCAGGTTAAACAATGCAATGAATCCATCATTAAGTTAAGAGTATTTACATAACATGAGAACATAAAGGTTGCTGTTAAAGTACACTCTCTTTAATATGATATAACATATGATGCTATCTCACACTTTAACCTTGGCAAGACCAGATAACTCTGGTATATATATATATATATATATATATATATATATATACATATATATATATATATATATTGATATATGTTAAAATATTTCATTAAATTAAAGCTAATTGAATTATCGTTTATATATATATATATATATATATATATATATATGCAATTATTTTTATTCATACAGACATGTACAAAAAGTCGCTACACTGGCATGATGATGTTACTTATCAATACTTATTAGAAAGTCAGATCTTATCAGGAAGAGGAAAAGTCTCATCTTTAACTTCGATGTTCATATTTGCACAGTGTTTAAACAGCTCTCCGAACACTACGAGGCCTAGTCAAAATGTAAACTACCCAATGGCGGGACATATATATATATATATATATATATATATATATATATATATATATATATATACATTTATTATGGTACAGAAAAAATAGTACAACATTCGTACCGTCGGTTTCAAGCACATAATGACTTAGCCATCCGGCTCTTGTCAGCTTCTGTTGTCATCTGTTCTGGAAATGTGAACTCACGTGTTACTGTCGTTTGGACGCGTTATTCTCTTAGAGTATTATGTATGTTTGTTTAAATTTAGTCTAAGGTAGGTTTAATAAGGTTTGAAAAAAAAGGGTAGGGTGAAAAGTAACAGTTGAGATTTAAACCAGAGAAGATTTAAAGAGATTAAACAAATAAAAAAATAAAAAAATATTTCTATATAAATCCTACGAGCCAATATTATGAGTATCGTATATTTGGCCGTTACTGTTTTGAGGTTTAATGATGTGTCTTCTAACGGAAGTAGGGAAAGAAAAGGGGGTTAAGGATTACAAGGATAGTATTTATATATATATATATATATATATATATATATATATATATATATTAATAATAATAATAATAGAATTAACGATAAGTGAAGTATCGTTAAAATGGTCTATCGTGATAAAGTAAGGCTCAATACGTTGAGTAGAGCAATCTATTTAAAGAAGGAAAGATGGAAATAAAAATAGCATACAATTACATAACATTGATACAAATTTTATTACATCGAAAGTTCAGATGCAGGGAGTTACACTAATCCTAGGATTAGTGTAACTTCCTTCATCTGAACTTTCGATGTAATAAAAATTAAATCAATTTTATGTAATTTTATGTAATTTTATGCAATTTTTTTATCTCCATCTTTCCTTCTTTCAATATATATATATATATATATATATATATATATATATATATATATATATATATATATATATATATATATATATATATATATATCCGTCTCGTCATTGTGAAGTTTAGACGGTTTTTAGGTGTTTTTTTTATTTATTTTCCAGTTCAGGACATTTTCTTTCTATCTATATATATATTTTCTTAAATTAAAAAACTTAGACGTTATTATATATCAATCTTGATCTTAGTGCGATCATTTGCGAAGCACAATTTGTTTCTTTCATTTTCTTACGTAGGCTATACACTAGTTAGTTAACTGTTGCAAGAGGGGAGATGAGAATTGGTTGTTGCTGAGTGTGCGATTATTCACGATGCGTGTGTGGGTTGATCAATTGTTGAGCTTATGTTGACTTTGGCGTCTCTTAAAAGGTGTGTTGCTTGCTTCCATCAGATCGATGTTTACCCTTCATTAAATGGAGATGTAAGATGTATTTCATTTATGCACTACTTCATATTTCATTCCTCAGCCTTTAAGATGAATGGAGCAGGTTTTCTAAAGAATTATAACAAAGTCGATGCACATTACTCATTCATGCATACACCCACACACACATGTATATATCACAATGATTACCTCTAATATATATCATAGGACATATTGATATATATCTTCTTTGGATTGGCTGTTTTGCTTTATATGAACCCCTCTGTGGGGTTTAATACCGTGACACAGTAGCTATTCCAAAGTATAGTTTGTATCTAATTAATTGCACATAAGTTTCTATCTGTACATTCGTAGCTCTACCAAAAGGTATAAACATGTTATCGAACACACTAGGTTCCATTTTGAATGCCTACTAGATTATCTACGGTCGTTCTTCACATGGATTTTTCAGGACAACCTGACACGAACATGAATATACTTGACTCTACAAGTAAGCCCTGCTCAAATATTCAAAATAAAATAGTATCTGAATCCTAATAAGATCCCTTCAGCATGGCTACACACTGACTTATATGAGTAATAGTGCACCTATTCAAAGTTGTGTTACGCCAAGTGAAAGCACTAAGCTGGAGACTCTGCCAGAGAAGATGAATTCTCGGCTGGTATCAAGGAGACCCAAGAAACCACATTTGTTAAGGATAATGGTTAGAATGTACAAAGCACAGAGTACAAAGTAAAAAAAAGTCAGAATAAACGCTATTGTGGATATGCATCGTGGGATAGTGAACATTGTTGGTTTTATTTTACTTCAGTCGAAGTTTTCAGAAATCAAGGGCCCCCTTTCCTGGAACAAACACTTGATCTCTATATGAGATACATTACAGTTCACCTTTACAACTCAAGCGTTGATTTTGTAAAGAATTTAAGAACATTAGATTTCCTATCCTTAATTGACCAGTTGATTCTATTATATTATAGTATATCTTCATTTTGGTCTATTTGTCTTACCGGATTCCAGGACAAGAATTCATCTTGTCTGGTGGAGTATCCAGCTAAGTGATGTTACTTGAGTTAACATCACTAGGAGAAGTTGCACCATTCCTCGTATTAGCTGGTGCATAGCCAAATCAAGGGGATCTTATTTGGTCCTCAAATATGTTGTTATTTTGAATCTATGGACATGGTTCACGTGTAGGGTCGAAGTATCCTCATGCCATGTTTTACTGGCAAATCCTTTTACAGAGTGACCGAATACACTCGAGGATAGTGTCTAGTAGGTAATTCAAAATATCAGTGTAGGTAATTCAAACTCTCTATGTAGGTTATTCAAACTCTCCAGTAGGTAATTCAATCTCTCCAGTATAGAATTTAAACTCTCTGCGTAGGTAATCTAAACTACCCGTGAAGGTAATTCAAACTCTCTCTAGGTAATTTAAACTCTCTCTAGACATATGTATGTGTAATTTTATGTGCAGGCAAAAATATAAACGAAACGATTTTAATGCAAATACTGACACCCATGATTTGATTCCATTATTTTGAGTAAATAATTACTTTTTAAATGTTGCACTCAACCTCCATTTTTTAATTGTTTTTTTTTCGTAGTGGTAGATGTACTTTTGGAGGGCCTCATCTACAAAATATCCCTTTCAACCTAACCCAAAAGAAGCGCTGTACACACTTTTTAAAGAAATGTTCACATCAGTGGGTTCTCGGCTAAAAGACCCAATGGGATTTTAATGCGGTGTTGCTGTTAGTCTCATGGTATATGTTCCATCTATGGTTCCCTCTGTAAAACATTCACACCAATTCTCTTCTAGCTACAACCTTTGTACATACTTTTCCTTTCTCCCTCTGTGTTCGTAAAACTAAACGGAGCTTCTATGAGCAAATTTTCTTTCTGATGACTTCCACTCTGTTGACCACAATACCGTGGGGCTGCTATCTAACTGACTACAACATAGTCGTTTTCAAGTCCAATGTAAACGAATTCTTGTTGAGTTTTTTTCTTACATAATCAAATTCTGCCTAGTTTAAACCATCGTTACAAATCATTACGGTGTTGCATCACCGTCAAGCTGACACACAGATAAACCCTCATCCTCGAGTGGCCTTTGGGTTTTGATAAGTGATGACTCTTTATTAAAAAATAATAATACGCGACGATACTCTTTAAGCAAAACGTTTTAATCCAAAGATAATACATGCATATAAATGGGAAGCCAATATATTTGTTTACATATATTTTGTTCTATATATGCGTGTATATGTCCTTATGTTGCATTGGTTTTCCGTGTGTGTCTGTGTGTCTGTGAGTTTATGTGTGTGTTTATGCCTGCGTTAGTAATAGAGAAGCTGGCCGATTGAAATTGCTACCATGTTATCCCTCGCCAATTGGAAGAACTTAAAAAGCAGATCGTGATAAAATTGCCTTTCAACAGCTCTCTAGAACACTACAATGCCCATTCAACGAAATAAGTTGTAAAATACAAAATAAAACAAAACCTGTAAGAATTGTGCCCAATTAGGCGTCATCCAATTCTCATTAGGCCGACTAATTAACAATGAAACGTGACAAAAAGATTAGCTGCCTCTGGTTTTACTTAACAAATAGGTCAAACTTCGCCATTTCTAGAGTAGACTTGAGTCCAGATCGTCAACAGTCGAAGAAGCGTTACCATTATTTGGTAATGAATCGCATGCTTAATTACTGACTATTTATACGCATATTTTTAACAAGAATACGATTCCTTCTAAAATGTGTTGTTTTTATTTTCGATTTATTGAGGAAAATTTCTTTTTTGGATGCGAATAGAAATAATCTTCTTATTTATATTAATATGACATCGTCTTTAAAGTGGAATTCGAATATAATAATGACAGCTACACAACTTGGAGATTCGATTCCAATACATGCGAACGGTCGTGTGTTAACATACACACACACGAAAAGCTGAATTAATTAAACGTGCGTTTGTGTAAGTATGCGTAATCGAAAACCAGATGGAAGATAGATTAATATATTTGCTGTTGTCATACGTATGTCTCTAAGTATTCATAAACGGAAGATATAGATCATGTGACGCAAGAGAGGAGGGATATTTTTATCAACACAGATAGGTGTGCTCGTATTCTATACTGGAAATTAAATAATTGAGAACATATTACGAGAGGGGGCCCCTTTTTGTCATAATATAATTGAAAATCTCTCTAAAATGGGTTTTTGGGCAATTAGCAGTTCCCCGCCTAATAAACCGGTACCGTCTGGGCCTTTGGGTCTGGACTTACGCCGGTCTATATCGAGTTGTCGGTCCTGTGGAGTTCTAGGAGGTTCACCCTCCCAGGCTTTGCCTCCCCTCTTTGGATAGGAGTAAGTTTATTGCTTACTGTCTGAGGCTCCCCTACCGGGGAATGCCAATGGGGCTGTCCAGGCAATTTTAAACAGCCAGAGTTCTCAAATTCTCGAGCGCTGGTTCTTTCCCACTTTCCCGACCTTGTGTCACATCATACTTTGTGGGAGGAAGATAAATAGAGCAGTTAATATCTAAGTAAGAGTTGCGCAATCATTTACTGCGTTTCTCCTGATGATGCGACATTGAGTAAATCTAGTTGCAGAGATATCTCCATTATGATCGGAAATGCTGCTCAAGTTGCATGATGAAAAAAGATGAGATCTCGTGGATGACGTCACGACGAGAGTCGTTGATATCTGTCGCTCTTTTTTCAAGTAGACATCGGTTGAAGACTGACGTGTACTGAGCGACTCATTTCCGACTGGCGGGCTAATTGCATAGAAATAAAAAAAAAGCTGCGGGGTTAGCTTTCGGCTCGCCTTTAAGACATGTTCGCCTTACATACAGATCTGAACTGCTAATATTTGATGCGTTGTATTCACAGCCATGCTATTTAAGGTCACGAGGTGACACAATTAAAGATGGCCTCGAGAACGCATGGTAATATGCAATGCAGCAACGGGATATGTAAAGAACCACTGTGATATATTAGAGGTGTCCTAATACGCTAGTTGCGCAACCAATGAATGTGAGTCTAGTCTTCCCTACACATGATTATGAGAGAGTTAACTTGCTTCCCAAGGGAATTGGAGAAAATAAAAACTTAACATCCCATTATCCTCTATCTCTACAAAACCACCATCCACCCATGCATGGAGTATTGTTGCCACATCTGGGCTGGTTCATCATTCGCTAGTTTCTCCATTTCAGACAAGGCCCAAAAAATAGGCTCCAGCTTGATAGGTCCTTAACTATCCACCAAGCGCCAGCCCCTGTCCCATCGTCGCACTGTTGCTTCCTTGTGCCTGTTTTACAAGTACTTAAATGGATTGTGATCTGATAAGCTTGCTGCTCTGGTACCTGCACGACGTAAATTCACTAGACCAACCCGACAATCTGGCAAATCTCATCCATACACTGTGGAGGTCCCCAGATGCCGAAGAGCATTCTACTTCAAAAGCTTCTTTCCTCGTGCTGCTAGACTCTGGAACTCCCTCCCTGCTCCCTGCTTTTTTGACGTTACTAACATGCAGAAATTTAAAACTAATGTAAACAGACATCTCGCTGCGCAACTCCTTATTTAGGTTGACTCCCGCCCAAACCTTCACCCTTTTGTCTCAGTAGCCCCTTACGTCTACAGTGGTGGCCTTCCTTGTTTGGGGTGAACGATTTTAAAAAAAATAAAATAAATAAAATAAAATTCGAACCTTGCATCTCAAGTCGGTAGTTACGTCAGTCTTGCATCAGACGTCTATTCTGGTAGAAGTGTACTAAAGTATTGAACGACGTTATTCCCTTGTAAATAAAAAGGGATGACCTAGTATCCAAGCACTGATCATTATATGCTGTGTTATTTGAATAAGTATTTAGATATGTATGTGTTAACATTCATTTCAAATCGGAAATGTATACATATGGTTGACATTTAGTAAACAAGTTGAAAATTCCATTAACATTTAAAAGTGTTTCCATCAAGACTATGTAGCAGGATATGACGCCACGAATAGGAAGTCCGAAGTGAAACGTAGCAAAAAAAGCGAAAAATATATGTTTATTCGACCTGGGAGCTTACTGTGTTCGGCCATTGATTTCCGAACTCTGTTTTCGTTTGGCCACGTGTGTGGGGGTGGAACGAGGGGAAGCTTACATGATACTGTAAACTAATAAAGTCACAAAGAACTTGAGCCGTTGCACGAAAATGTTGTTGGTGTTTTTATCTTTTATGTACATCCATTATTATACCCACCAGGCTCTGCGCTCAAAAGCTAAGCAGATAAATCACCACAGCTCTGTGTTTGCTGTTAAGACACCTCGAAAATGAGGGATACTGCCACGGCTATACAGAAACGTCATCATCCACCGAGCATCAACTGATTTGATTGTCAGTGAGTCGAACAGTAATTTTATATCAGAGAAGATAAAAAAATTCCCTCTTCGCTATGTTACACATTCAGCGATCAAAATGCTATTTAGAAATTAAGAGTGTCATAATAAGAGAAGCAAAAAGAGATCGTTATGCGTATAAAAATAAGATTTGTTGAGTCAGTCTGCGCATTTTCCGATGAAAATAGCGTTTCTAAATTAAAGCGAGATCAACACAGACGGATATAAACTCTATACGATATTGACTGATGCCACTAAAAACCTCTTTCAAAGTTAAGCGTGACAGGCTAACAGTTATTTAAAACCTAAGCGTGACAGAAAAATAATGGTATTTAAAAATTACGCGTAATATTTTTTCTCGTATACTTATATAAATATTAAATAGTTTTTAAAGCCAATACGTAGTTAAATAGAAATAAACTGTTTTTCCCTATTAAAAGGATTTCCAAAGCTATTGATGATGTTTAACCATTAATTTTTTTTTTTTTTACTTATCGCTTGTGTTTGAATTCATGTTTTGAAACATGACTTAAATCATTGATGTATGACGTCACGCCAAACCTATAATTAATTTGTTACGGTAATCTCTTAATATCGATTTACTAAAAAAGTCAAACAGCACAGTTGGTAGAAGTTAAGACGAAAGTTTGCAATGGTTCGGCTTCGATTTCCGGTTATGCAATCGGTTTTATTTGTTAGACATTTATTTTTTACTATTAATAAAATAGTTTCCATGTTTAAAAGTAGTTAAGATCTTTGATATTTCCAAATTAGACAAATTCCGTAATGTATTTTATTACATTTTTAAAAAAATTGTGACCGGCGGACAGACACAGGATCCCTATTTATATCAGATGAGTAACATACTGACATAAAACAATAGAGCTTCTCATTCTGGCCAAGATCAAAGTGTAGTATCTGTTCCGATACATACTACACCCAATAGACTGGTATTATCTTGGCTTCGTGGCTTGATTTACGCCGGCCTGTGGGTTTGTCCTGTGCAGTTCTAGGAGGTGCACCCTCCCAGGCTTTGCCCCCTCTCTTTGGGGAGAAGTAAGTATATTGCTTACTGCCTGAGGCCGACGGGGCTGCCCAAGCATTTTTTGTAGGCCAGATTGGTCACGTTCTCGGGCGCTGGCTTTTCAAATCCCACTTTCCCGACCTTGTGTCACATCTTACCTTGTGGAAGGAAGATAAATAAAATAAAATAGAGCTTCTCATTCATTTGCTGAGAAGTATAAATTAAAATTATTAAAAAAATTATTTGTGATCGATACGTCAGTTATTATTGCGCGTTCAGCGATGGAAGTTCAGTTTTAAACCAAAGCGTGGCGCACCGTCTTACCAAGTTGCTAGCGACCAACGTACCAAGCCTTTTATATGGAAGCGAGGACGCATTATTAGATGAAGAAGAGTACGATAATGGCGCATTGGTTAACGAGCTTTACACGGAGACGTGTTTATGCCTTTAGTGTATTCGATAC
>OY744540.1:83368211-83390711 GCA_963556195.1 Sepiola atlantica
AGGTAATAGTGAATACATACATATATATATATATATATATATATATATATATATATATGTAGTCTAAATAAGCTTTGAGTTATTTTAAACAAAAAGACAAAAAAAAAGGAAAATGCAGTTTAAATTCCCACAGAAACTAACTAAATCCAAAATAGTGCAGACTTAACATTCGTTGGAAAATTCATAAATAAATAATATATATATATATATATATATATATATATATATATATATATATATATATATATATATATATATATATATATATATATATTAGGGCTTCAATTACCAGTGCTTCAATTACCAATGTGGCAGTCCGAAATTATAATACAAGTTTTACAAATTCGCTTTAAATTAAGCATGCAATAGAAAACAACCACTCATTCTAGCCAAAAATAAAAAATAAATGTTCCCAATGTTTATAATGTGTTCCACATAAGCAGCAACCTGTCGTCGGTGTAATACGAGAGTGCTCTTTCTAGCCTTGTTGTACTACCAACATTTGAGTGTCTAGTTTAACTTTTGTCGATTGAAAATAAATTGCTTTGTTACTCCTTGGTGGAAAATATGAATGCCATATGCAGTGTTTTTGCACAAGTAAATGTATACGATCCAACTGGATGTAAACTCGGCTTTCCGACCTCATAGTCCATGTGTGTTGTCATTGCTCCATCCACACACCCAAATCATTTCTGCTGTGATTTTCTGAAGATGGTTATGTATTTCAAGAAATATAAAATAAAATTAACCAAGCGTAGTTAAAGATTACTCGAAGGCTTTTTTGCATTGGTTACTATACCGAGATGTAGGGGAGGGGGCCACTTCTTTCTCTGGATTACTTTATAATGCTAAGTATTTAGCAAAGAAACACCAATATCATTTTTTATTATTTCATATGATTTGATCGAGGATCGAACGCCAGTAGCACATTAGCGTACACTCTTAGCATTATACAAAATAGGAATGACATATGTAAGCAATATGTATTAACTTAGAACGAAAACATTGTTGACATTTCCGTCGATATGTCTTTTAATGTACACATTCTAAAACCTTGGCAATGGATTCATTTAAAAGATCCAGCGTGACATAATTACTCTACTAAAAGCAACGAAAAATGAGAATATCTACTCGTTGTTCGATTCCTCGAATGTACGACCGTATTGTTGACATATTCCAAAGATAACACGATGAAAGGCATCTCGAAAATTGGTAAACTCGGAATATAGAAATACGCACGTGTTTTCTTTTGGGGACAAAAGCAAAGTTATCGCATCGAATATACGACATCGATCTTGAAATCGATAATATGTTGTTTGTTCATTCTCTATGAAATCCTTTCATTAATCTTTGTCCAAGAGAACACTTCACGAAAGAAATAATAAATAGAAAACGGGTAGTGGTGCTAGAAGACCCAACTCATGTCATGCATTTAAATGGATATGTGCAACATCTTCTCGCCGACGTCTTCGATTCAACAAGGTTGTTGTATATTAGGAAAACCTTTAACTGAACCTTCGTGAAACCTTATCCTAACTCGATGACTAATTGTTCCGTAGGCATTTGTTTGAAAATGCGCAGTAACTGTTGGAAGTATTTCACATATTTCTTTTTGTATTCGTCGATGTTTTGGATGAACATTTATCAAAGGCTTGCACCGATACTTTCACGTCCTGAAAGGAAATAATAATTTACTTTTCATGAAAAGTACATTTTCGGAGATCGCAACTGAAACATGTATGCACATATGTAACCAATAATGTTTGTATAAATAAAAGATTATTCTAAAAAACAGCTCTAGGTGTTTTTGACAACTTTTTATAGACACTGGTGTCTCATTGGATTAACATCTAGGAAGATAAAAACAATACATCTACTATATATATATATATATATATATATATATATATATATATATATATATATATATATATATACATTGATACCTTATATATAAATGAGAATGTTACGCATCAGTAATAAAGCTCAGATAGATCTAACTAAGGAGACTGCGTTACAATACATTTTGACTGATAGATTTTATATCTGCGTGTTTTTCAGACCATGTGGTTTCGTTCTTTGTTTTTTTAATAACCACATATGTTCAAATAAGCTCGTAGATTTATGTAATTATATATAGAGAGAGGCGGTGAGCGTGTGTATGTTTGCGTGTTTGTCATCATCAGACTGTTTCGCGGTATCACAGCTCTTTAATTTGGCTAGACAGGGAACTGCTTCAAGTCTAGATCGAACTACGACCGGTTACTTAGAAGTCAGCGATTCTAACTGAGTGGCTGTCAGTCATGCACTCGTAGGAAATGAGATATACATGCTTATATTAAATTGCAGAGTGATCTATTTGTGTATACAACGATATTTTAATTACTCATAATAACTGTTAGACACATCACTTACCACGGTGCTTAACTCAAAAAGGATGGCATATATATTCCCATCCACAAAAATATGTTCGCGGTATCACACCAACAATCATATATATATATATATATATATATATATATATATATATATATATATGATACTTAAATGATACTAGTGCCATCCAGTGACACATTATCACACACAGAAAAGCATAAAATCAACCTAGTTAAGACAAATATTAACAACTAATACTAAGATCATACATAAAAACGACTGCACCAACAGACTAAAAATCGTCGAAGCCCTACACTTAAAAGAATTACAACCCACAATTAATAAAATATCATTCACCACTGGTACTAGCGTCATATCAGTCTTAACATTAAATATATAATAATAATAATAATAATAATAATAATAATAATAAATATAATATATACATATATATATATATATATATATATATATATATATATATATATATATATATATATATACATATGTACTTTAATAGATATATAACTAATAATAAAACTATAATACGGCTCTTAGTAACAATAAGACACAGCCTCCTGAAGACGGTCGCGAGACCGAAAGCGCTAGAGGAATGGCCCACGACACAACGTTAGGTGCCATACTCCACCAATTAACACGCGAAAACCGAAAACTCGCTCGCCGCGTCGAGAAATAGAGAAGAAAGGTCGTGAATAGAGAAAACTCCGTGGCCTTTAACGACGGTTGCATAAGAAATGACTTGCTGCCGACCTATACATATATATATATATATATATATATATATATATATATATATATATATATATATTCTCGCCTAACTAAATCCTGAAAAATGCCTTTTCATTTCCCCTGCAATTCTTAGACTAAATGTAACAGAGAAAAAATGACTTCCTACATCCTTCCTGACCGGCATTTTAAAAGAAGACACACAAAAGATTACATCAATCCATCATCTGAACAAAATCCTCAAAGAACCAAGTTCAGCCGTGCTAACCAGCCTTCGGAAGAAATAGTAAAGAAAACAAACTACTTTCGTATTTCCCAAAGTAAAGATAACATTTGGAAAAGTAAATAAAACTCTTCGATGTCATTTCAGGATTTTTGGACAGAATTCGCAAGGAAAGCGTTTTTGTAGCTGCGTCCTTACATCGCTATAAGAGGCTTTGCCAATCGCGTTAACGGTATGTCACGCTTTAGTTGGACATAAATAAATCCATCGTTGACACGAGATTGGATAAACGGATACTATAAAAAAAAATTCGTCGAAACTTCACTAGAGTAGAATTCGTCTGCCACGCCTTAGTTTGAAAAGGAATACGAGTTTGTCTGTCACGTTTAGGTTTGTAAGAGAATAAGAGTTTTCCTGTCAGGCTTAAGTTTCAAATAGAATGTGTGTTTGTCACGTTTAAGTTTTCAATAGTCTGTTTTTTTTTTCTTTCTGTAACACCAATGTTTGAGAGTTAATGGTATTATCACACTTAACTTTAAGATATGTGCGTTTGTCTGCAACGACTAAGTTTTAAATAAAATGCGAGTTTCTCTGTCATGTCTAAGTTTCTAATACAATATACGTTGTCTGTCAAGCCTTATGAAATGTGAGTCTGTCTGCCACGTTTATGTTTTAAATAGAATGTGAGGGTTAGGATAAGGGTTAAGGTAAGGGTTAGTGTCTGTCAAGCTTAAGTTTTAGATAGCATTGTAATTGTTAAATGCGGAGATTGATTCGACGCGTCTCATATTCTATGTCGAAACAACTTCTATAGGATACGTCCGTCAGAACTTCTGTCCGGACCCACATTTGAATACCATTCTCCACAGTGGGTCACGCTTCAGTGCGAAATAGCATTTACTCACCAAACGTACTGAATCAATGGACGTATCTTAAGAATATGCCTTACTTGTTTCCTCGTTTTTTCTTAATATCAGTTCATCTTCTGAAGCGAATCAGATTGAATCAGTGTTTGACTTCTGCAACAGAATTTACTTTTGTTTGTTTGCGTAAATGAGTGCCTCTGCTCTCTGTACATGAACACATTGTATCATCTCTTAACATAGACACATTGTATCATCCCTTAACATAAACACATTGTATCATCTCTCCACATAAACACAATGTATCATGTCTTACCTCCACCAAAAATACTGTTAGTTTTGTTTCATCTGTTTCACAGCATATCAACCCAATTTGCATGTTTTAATTACAAAACAAAAACACATCAATGTTGCCCTTTCAAATGATCCTGGTTCAACAAATTTCTTTGAATGATGATTTCCATTCCTATAGAAATGTTATATGAGTACATCTAATAATGCAATCGTGTGCAAGATAAATACATATAAAATAGTCATTTTTTAACCATTACGACATATCAACCTTTATTTGGCTTGTTAATGTTTAACCCACTCATTTTGTTAAAGTATGTGTCCTTATACTGGTGAACATATTTAAACCGTACATTTTCTGTTTGTTTTAACTAATTAACGATTATGCACATTTATGTGTTTATCAGAATATCCACGTTAATGCCATACCCATAGGGTATCTTTTTTAACACATAAATTGAATCCTAACAGGTAGAATCACGTTGGGTCAGAGCATATTTCGTCGTACTTTCAAATACGGGCTTAGTTCTCGTTTCCAAATATCTTAAATTCGAACCTCACTGCCTGGTGCAGTTTAACGTAATACGTTAGACAGACTGACAAGTTTAGTTATTGCAGTCCACAGCAAAATGAAACTTCCTCCCTTTTAGTCTGAAGGCTCATCGAGCTTGGACCGTTGGCAGATTTATCTCGGAACAAAAACCTGAACCACCCTGGTAAAATACGCGAGTACGCTGCCGCCTTTACCAAACTAACTCATGTATAACCCGCGTGGAGTGTTTTATTACATCACTTATGATTCTAAAATGGAAACTGATCTGCATAATAACCAGGCTTAACAATGTTTTACCAGTGATCTCAAAATTTCAGCATGTGTAATGTTACCGAGCCATAGCTTGGGTTGTCAATAATAGAGAATAGAAAATTGCTTACATTATTTGTACTACTCGGACTACTATTCTCATCTTGTTATATTCACAACATTTCGGCCGATGTAATTCCGGCCTACGACAGGTGCATTTGGTTCTTTCCAAATATGTTCTAAGATTAAGATCGGATTCTAAGTCTGCCTGATGAGATCTAAGTTTGTAATAGCTGTTGGTCGATAACATCGACACGCCAGTGTCGCATATGTTGTACATGTCTGTGTAAATAAAAATAACCATATAAAAAAGCTCTATTTGATATTGAGCACTTTTTATAAACCCGGTTAAAATTCTTTAGATTACTACCCTGTGGATGTTTTAGCTGGATTATTATTATTATTATATATATATATATATATATATATATATATATATATATATATATATATATATATATATATATGCGCAATCGACATTACGAAAATCAACATTGATATATCAGCTTCATTATAATAATGTATTCTTATTTTTGGTGCAGAAAAAAACAACAAAATAGTTATGCATGTTTCTTTTCATAACTGAAAACGTATTTTGGAGGAAGCGGTTCATACTATTTTTTAACTCGTAAGTTTAGGTTATATTTTTCAAGAATGAGAAGAAACATCGAAGAATAAATGTGTTTCTCTTTGTGAAAGCAACTGATATGAGTAATTAAGTTTAGAGTATTATAAGGCTTTCCTTATCACCGGATGGAATGAAACATGCAGGTTCAGCGCTGCCGTTTTCTTATCAATGTATTACGTCATTGGCAATGCAAGGTAATTCCGTAATAAAAACGTAAGAGAAACTCAAAATAGGTTCCATCACGTAATCATATGAATAGAATCATTCTAATAAGTTATTGTTATATAAATAAGACAGCGAACGTAGTACCCTAAAAGTGGTGATAATTGTACAACTCTTGCTTGCTATAATAGGCGACATGTGGTCTGTTAGGGCATCCACCTAATAACGGTTTATCCGGTTTCAAGTTAATTTGCAACATCGAATTAATTGATGTTTTGTTTTGCTGGTTTTGTCTAAAAAGGATGGTGGAAGGGTGCAGAAAACACATAAACAACCCAGAAGATGGCGTTATGACGGATAGTGCTGAACCTAGAGATCCATCGGTCAGGTAAAAAAGTAATACAAATAAAGATCCGATTTTGAAATAGTATTTTTGAATATAAAGAATGATGTATACCTAACAATAATATAAGCCAAACTTGTTTGTGCTTTTTGGCTAGGAACAAAGTTTAGTATATTTTCTAATTCTACACCTTGTCTATACTGTCATCGGTCAGTGAAGAAGTCTTTCTAGACTGAAACATTTTTCCAGTTTTGTTCCAATCTAGAGTGCCCCTTTTTGGGGGAGCTGGATTTCCTCACATTATAAACCGATCATTTACCTAACTTACCCATTGTAGGGAGGCAAGTAAATAGGAACAGTTATATACACACGATTGAATGGCACAATTCGTGTAAAGCATGATGAGAAAGGCTTCTGTCGCTTAAACGTACTATTTTAGGCGAAGTCGACATTCGTGTTAACACAAAGAACCATTTTCTAAGAACATTTGAAATTGTAACGAGATTGATCCTGGATGTTTTTAGAACATGGTGGTAATACTAATTATAATAATAAGAATCATAATTCATGATAGCTATTGGCATGACAAAAACTGGGTGTACAAAGATTGGTGATAGAATTAAGGAAACATTTCAGATTTTGTTATAAATGCACTTTTGGATGTTGAATGTTTTAAAACATCATGACGTGTGACTTGATTTGAAACATTAACATTTGTAATTTTTTGTTTGAAATAGGGAATTCGTGAAAACAAACAATGTTGAAAAGTACGACGGTTAATCACACACGACAGTTACTAAGAATAGCCATCGTATTACAAGTACGTACTGAGGCTCGCTCTACTGATAGCGGCTAGCGAAGTACCCACTGCATATGAGGAAACAAGTTTGAAACCAGAGATAATAGCGACATGATACCAATTATCGTTTTAAAGTCATGTGTGTGCCAACCTATGCGAAGATATGCTTCAATAAATGCTATGATAAATCTCCAACGGGCGAAAGACAAGTGTATTTTAAAAAATATTATCTAACGTGGCATCGTCAACGGATATATGACACATACTTATAAGGAGCAAGGCCACGCATAGCTATTTATAGAAATTTACATACTTCCTCATGTGTCATCGCAAAGATAGCCACACATTATATAATGAACGTCCGAAATAAGAAAAAAGAATAATTATAAAAAAACTATATAATATACTTGGTTTTGTGATTTCTATAAGTCTATTTTTATAAATGTGAATAAATATATAAATTATAGCCAAGAAATCGACACACACATACTATATATATATATATATATATATATATATATATATATATATATATATATACTATTCTTTAGATATCCAGCGTTGCCGGGGAAGCAGAGAATTAATTTTTGTGTAATTTTTGGTTTGTACATTCTTAAACTTAAGGCAAGCAACTTTTATGAAATTAATTATGTTTATTGTTGATTTTTATTTTCAGGTGATTATTTAAAAATATTTCATCTGATTATTCGTTAGGGTTGGACTATATCACGTTTTATTATAAATTGTAGCTAAGAACCTTATTATATCAAAAATTATGAATTACAATAATAAGAAATTACAATCGGATACTGAAGAGTACAATTTTATTTGTCTGACTTTGAATGTCCGACAAAGTAAATTTGTATGTTAGATTATTTGGATAAATACCTATATATATATACATATACTTCTATATAAAGTCAGGTATATTTTTCTATATTGTATGCATCCTATTTAGACACAGACTAACTATCCGAGCATTATAAATTTTGGAAGAGCTACTAGGCGTAAGGATGTTTATTGTGGGATATATTTAGTTTAATTTAGTTTCATGCTGACAAATCACATACCTAAGATTTTGTGTAATATTAACAAAAGATATTACACATAAATTATAAAATGTTCCTCAAATGTCAGTTTCTAGGGAATATATTAACGAGATTTAAGAGATATTACATAGACTCCACCCCCTATTTTTAAATTCAAATATAACAGATTCGAATTACAGTATATCAATAATAATTAGGCACCAATTAAGCAGGATTCCCTGAAGTGTAATATCATTTCAAGATCCCTTAAGCTTAAGTACTATATATTTACATTTTCTAGAATAAAAATCATGTAATGGATCCCGATCAAAATTGGAATGAGGATACTAGATATAAGGTTATACTTATAAATACCCCTAACCTCGGTTCCATTAGTCCAGACCATATAAACAACTCTGGAGATGTGCTACGAAGACTCCAATATATCATACTGAATAACCTCACCATGACCAGTTTAGATATTAAATGTCTTTAAACGAACGTGGCTATAGCCAAATGCCTTAGATTCCTCAAGATTCATCTCATGAAGACAAAAATCAGGCTCCTCCTCGCTATCATCTAAATTATTAAATTTTGCTATTTAATCACACAACAATGGCATTTTACTACCAACGATAAATTATGCAAACAAGCATGTCGTTAACATATGAGCTCCCCTTTAAGCGGAGTTCTTGTCCCTCTTTTCCTGGAATTCTTAGAAAACGGTCTCTTCAAATCTATCCAACACCAAAACTCTCACTACTTTAGTTACATTGATGATACACTTGTTATTTAGCCACATCACATTAATCTCTCTGACATAGACGACACACATGATAACATGGAACACCATTTTCTTTCACCTCCGAATTAGTCACTAATCACATCCTCAAATTCCTTAATATTACTCTGCACAACACCCCAAACGGCCTAAACTTAAGAAAACATACGAATGAAAATGATCTTATATATTTTTACTCCGACCACAACAAACAAAATAAAATCCAGAATTATCCTAGGCTCGTTACCTAGAGTAGAATACAGTGTTGTTTTCAAATCCCCGTAGGTAACAAATCATCACTTAAATAGTAATATGTCAAGCGTAAATTCGTGGATACAAGTAATACAGTAGTTAAAATACATTAATTGACTTACAAGCAAATGATTAAGGACTTGGGACTAAACAGTGTTTTTCTTTCTCCTCTTATATAGTGTTACGCGTTGAAAAACTTCCAAGACGATATATCCATATATATGTATATATACATATATATATATATATATATATATATATATATATATATATATATGTGTGTGTGTGTGTGTGTGTGTGTATATATGTATATATATGAATATATATATATATATATGAATATATATATATATATATATATATATATGAATATATATATATATATGAATATATATATATATATGAATATAGAGATCGAAGAAAAAAAAGTGATAAATATGCGACGATTGTCCAAATTTATTTCAAATTTCAATTGTTCAATGCAAGGTGCATTCAATAATAAACTAGTGTTTATTATTCTTTCCTTAAGCCAAGGCTTTTCAAAGATCGGAATCTTATCATCAGAGGAGAAATACAGATGGATAAGTTGGCTTTCGAAGAAAACAAAGTTCAAATATTTGAAAAATATGAAAATTATTATTAAAAATCAAAAATTATTAAAATAATATTTGTTAAAAAAACGTATTAAAGGAAAAGAAAAGTTCCGTGAAAAAGATATGCAAATTGTCCGGGTGGTAAATTTCCGTTGAATATGAATATATATATATATATATATATATATATATATATATATATATATATATATATGAATATATATATATATATATATATATATATATATGAATACATATATATATATATATGAATACATATATATATATATATATATATATATATATATATATATGAATATATATATATATGAATATATATATATATATATGAATATATATATATATATATGAATATATATATATATATGAATATATATATATATATGAATATATATATATATATGAATATATATATATATGAATATATATATATATATATATATGAATATATATATATACATGAATATATATATGAATATATATATATATATGAATATATATATATATATATGAATATATATATACATGAATATATATATATGAATATATATATATATATGAATATATATATATATATATGAATATATATATATATATATGAATATATATATATATATATATGAATAGATATATATATGAATATATATGTATATATATATATATGAATATACATATATATATATGAATATATATATATATATATATGAATATATATATATATATGATTATATATATATATATGAATATATATATATATATATATGAATATATATATATATGATTATATATATATATATGAATATATATATATATGAATATATATATATATATATATATATATATATATATATATGAATATATATATATATATGAATATATGAATATATATATATATATATATATATATATATATATATATATATGAATATATATACATATATATATATATAATGAGAAAAAACTAGACACACATTTGGGTTGTACACCTAACTTATTTCGACCTAGATCGGTCTCATCAGATGTACAACCAACCGCATTCAGAACATGAATCTGAATGCGTTTGCTTATACATCTGATGAGACCGAATAGGTCGAAATAAGTTACAATGTGTACAACCCGAATGTGTGTCCAGTTTTTTTCCCCATTAACATTTTGCATGATCTGTTTAAATGTACATTGAGCTTTCTTACCCGGATTCCCATTGCAATCATTCGAACCTGCACACACTATATATATACATATATATATATATATATATATATATATATATATATATATATATATATATATATATATATATAGAGAGAGAGAGAGAGAGAGAGAGAGAGAGAGAGAGAGAGGGATATGCAACAGTCTAGACTTTCTTTGTCGGAGTGCGGTAGGATCATGCTTAGCTATAGGAGGTTCATCCCTGGGAAATGACTTCTAAGTTTGAGGGAAGTTTATTTCTGGTCGCCTGAGGTGCGCATACAGTCGGGTGCAACTATATAACTAGTAATAGTCCCAATCTGGTGGAGCTTGCTTCTCCAAAGTCCGCCGTATTACCGCATCTTTCTGTAGTGGACAATTAAAGGATGTAAAAAAAGTTGATCAGAAAACAATGTAGGTTCAAAAGGGCCAGATCTGAAAAAGACAAAGTTACCGTAGTCATAGGTTAGCAATTTTATTTTTTGCATTTTCTCTACGTAGCTTCCTTATTTCCTGACTGCCATTATATATATACATTACTAAACACGTTTTCTCTTTTATGTGTCACGTTAAAGAGAAAACCTTCAAGCTATTTTGCGGATTTTATGTGTTTGCCCAGCTTCGTATGATTCGTTTCATTAAGGAATTTTGATTGATGTAGGTTTGCAGGATTTTTTTTCGTCTTTTAATATCATGCGACAGACACTTTATTATCGTCTGCTCAGATAATAAACTCCCGCCATTAAGCTTCGATATATTGGTTCACTAAAGAATAGCTAATCATTGCGGCACTGAAGTTTGTTTTATTTATTATGATACTATTTTATATATTTTTTTAAAAAACTCGGTCCGGGTTTTCATGAATATGAATGCCATCATGTCGCGATTTCTGAAACTGCTTAGAAGATGAAGAACACTTCTTTGATGATACAAAAATACTTTTTTGTCAATGATTTTGCAAGTTTTGGCTCTTTGGTTCAGCGTTGTCAGGTGCGATTGCATAGTAGTTAAAAAAAGTTTTTATTTTTATTTTCTTGATCGCTGGAAATTTATTTACTACATTTTTAATCCGATTGTTTTGTTTGTTTTAATTAACAAAGTACGCTAAATATCACGTTTAATAGAAACTTTGAGAAAGTACACATCTGTCCTCAATCTTTATATAGATAGTGCTCTGGACAATGTACAATTTCACGTCAAACTGCTGCAAAAATAGAACACAAGAGCACCATCAATGGATGGTTAGCATAAGCGTTATTATTTATAAAATCGCAGTTCGCGACACGTGTAGCCAACAGCCGCTTAAAATGAAGTCCAGCTCCTAATCGGCTTGTGCGGCTTAGATATAAGCCACACAGACATTTACTATTTATAGTAGGTATGAAGTTGAAGAAAACCTCAGCTTTACTGGGTAAAATTAATTCTTAATGATATCCCTAGAATCGCCCGTCCTAAATATTGAACCATCAAACTTCAGAAAACTGTCACTCAGGATTGATTAGTACTTATTAATTTATGAGTCGTATACCTATTCTTGTTTTAGATGTTTAGTCTAACTTCGTATTAATATATATATATATATATATATATATATATATATATATATATATATATATATATATATATATATGTTATTTTATGAAGGCTTACCAAAGCATTCATTTCAGGACACCAATGATCACAATTACAGATACTTTTTCTTACAAATATTATTGATTCAAATTAAATATTTTTTTCTACACGTGTTTCACTACCAAGCAGGTACTTGCTTGGCAGATCAGCAGGGAAATTAAATGTCTGGAATAATTTATAAGTGTAAAATCTAAATATATATATATATATATATATGTATATCGGATATCTTTTACCAGGTGAATGCCAGTCAAACGAGAGCAAGCAACCACCATGGATGAAATAAAGGGTTACGTTCGAAATTATGTACAGATTCCAGGGTTCGATGAATTTGATAATGACTAAGAGGAGAATAGTAGTCCGAAAAATCCAAATAATACAAATAATCAATCCTTATCTAAAAAATTCCGAAACGTTCTTCAGAAATTACTCAACATAACAAATAAAACTTTAATGAAGTTTAGGAATTCATGAAGATACTTTTATGATTAGACCAACCCTGGAACCGCGGTAAATTATGAAGAGGAAGATGTATTATTGTTATACGTATGCATTTTGTAGATATATACAGCGTGTCTGTATAATCTTGATGCATTGATAAAGAAGGAAATTAGTTTTTTTTTTACTTGCTTCCGACTGCAGCAAGGTGTCTCGCACACTGCCGGAAGTTGGGTAAACAAGCTGCCACGATTGGAAATCTTATCGGATACAAAAAAACGAGAACCCACATGTCGGCATTCCTTGGTAGGGACGCATTAGAAGATTGGCAATACACCCCATTTCTTAAAGAAAGAAAAAAACAAAAGTTGGAAAGGATGAATTGCTGGGGATTGAGCCGGGCCATACCTCATGGTGGCTAAGTGGATAACGACGCGGAGTGAGGGCCTGGTTTCGCTGGGTACGAATCCAGTTCATTCTACAGAAACACTTTCATCAAAAGCTACACCTGACATTGTGTCTAACCTCCTGGAGAGGAGGTAAATATAATACCTCCTCCTGACTAAGGAAACTCTGATCGTTTGAGTCAGCGTCTAGATTGTCAGAATGATGCCAACAGCGCACCTGACACCTGGTGAACACCCAGTTAGCTTATGTGTCCCAACTAAACGGGTAATCCTTGATATAGTAACCGTTCTGTAGTGTGTGACTAGCAAGAAAGCAAATGTATTGTTAAATGTGTTCTATTAATAGTGCGCGGTGAAGATTAATTATATGGACTACATTAGTTGTTTAAAGTGCGGTTAGCGCATCGACGTACCGATTTTCGATTTTAATGTAAGAGATTTTAATGTAAGAAATGTTTATATAAGAGAGTTTTAATGTATGTGTTTTTAATGTGAGTTATTTTTTATGTAAAATAGTTTAATGTAAGAGATTTTTATGGTAAGATATTTTTAATGTAAGATATTTTTAATGTAAGATATTTTAATGTAATATATTTTTATGCAAGAGATATCTAATGTACAGGAGTTTAAATGTAAATTATTTTTAATGTTAGAGCTTTTTATTTAAAGGGTTTTTAATGTAAGATATTTTAAATGTAAGATATTTTTAATGTAAGAGACTTTAATGTAAGTGATTTTTAATGTGAGATGTTTTTAATGTAATAGATTTTTATGTAAGAGATTTTTAATGTAATAGATTTTAATGTAAGTGATTTTTAATGTAAGATGTTTTAATGCTATAGATTTTAATGTAAGAGATTTTTAATGTAATAGATTTTAATGTAAGGTATTTTTAATGTAAGATGTTTTAATGCAATAGATTTTAATGTAAGAGATTTTTAAACTTAGATATTTTTAATGTAAGTGATTTTTAATGTAATATATTTTAATGTAAGTGATTTTTAATGAAAGATGTTTTTAATGTAATAGATTTTAATGTAAGTGATTTTTAATGTAAGATGTTTTTAATGTAATAGATTTTAATGTAGGAGATTTTTAATGTAATATATTTTTATGTTAGTGATTTTTAATGTAATAGATTTTAATGTAAGTGATTTTTAATGAAGGATATTTTTAATGTAATAGATGTTAATGTAAGTGATTTTTAATGTAAGATGTTTTTAATGTAAGTGATTTTTAATGCAATATATTTTAATGTAAGTGATTTTTAATGTAATAGATTTTAATGTAAGTGATTTTTAATGTAATAGATTTTAATGTAAGTGATTTTTAATGAAGGATGTTTTTAATGTAATAGATTTTAATGTAAGTGATTTTTAATGTAAGATGTTTTTAATGTAATAGATTTTAATGTAGGAGATTTTTAATGTAATATATTTTTATGTAAGTGATTTTTAATGTATTAGATTTTAATGTAAGTGATTTTTAATGAAGGATCTTTTTAATGTAATAGATTTTAATGTAAGAGATTTTTAAACTTAGATATTTTTAATGTAAGTGATTTTTAATGTATTAGATTTTAATGTAAGTGATTTTTAATGTAATAGATTTTAATGTAAGTGATTATTAATGAAGGATGTTTTTTATGTAATAGATTTTAATGTAAGAGATTTTTAAACTTAGATATTTTTAATGTAAGAGATTATTAATGTAATATATTTTAATGTAAGATATTGCACTGCAAGAGAATGCACAGTATTTAGATTAAGTAAAGTAAAATTAAGGTGCGTGCCGTTCGATGTAATTTGATAAATTTAATTCGCCATCACGTCGTGTTCGTTTTTTATCCGTTCAGGCGACATAACTTATTTACAGCATTAAAGCATCACAATGTCTGCTATTTTACAATCCATCGGATGCTGTTTTGAGATTATTTGATTGCAGTTATCTCTCTTTAACATTTAAAAATAATCTGAGATGAAACTAAATGTTGAAATTACGTAACTAAAATAGCTTACTTGATTCTCGTTAATCAACTAAATCAGCATGACGCTTTAGTAAATGAAATATAAACCTAATAATTAAGAGCCTACTGTCTCTCTTTATACCCAGTTAGGTATGCGTATATGTTTGTAAATTTCTATGTAAATGATTCTGTGATAAACTAATAAAGCGATTACTTCGCATTTTGGAACTGAGTTGCTCGGCGTAAGGGGACGTAATGTGAGCTATATTCAGTTGAATTTAGTTTTATACACATAGGATGAAATGCGTTGGAAGCCATTATTCATAATACAGATACCTCAGATGTTTGTGAAATTTAACAGTAGGTCCTAGACATCAATTTAAAATATTTTTTAATGGAAATCGTTATAGAGGAGACATGAATCCACTTGATGTAAGGTGCTAAAACAATACTACTTCAAGGTCAAAAACGTGCCAACGATAAGTGTTGTGCATATATTTTGACCCAGCAAACAGCAATTATTCCCCCTCTATCAGAAACATCGCTTAGGGAATAGGAGGACTATAGGGAAACATAAGGGAAGTGAGAGTTTTTCAGTTTCTTTAAGTGTATCTGCACAATTTAGGGCGAACATAAAGTCAGATTTTAAACTTCACATGTTTTGACTTTGCTTTAAATAATGGTAAATAGACACCAATTAAGTAAGATTCCCTGAATTATAATTTCTTCTTAAGACCTCTTCAGCTTAAACCTTCAATTTTAGACATTTTCTAACATTAAAATTAATTAATTTTGATCTGCCTCATTTTCTAATTCATTACTTCCGAACTACGGCGATGTCCGCAAGGTAATGCATTTTGATCAAAATGTGAATGAATGATTCTAGACATAAGGTGTAGTATACTTATATTTCGTTTTTATTTTTTGTAAAGGCATAAAAGTGATGCAAAATGTTCTGTACGTGAGATTAATTTTACCCGTCTTATTAACAGTATATGTTTCGAAAGGCAATGTACAGTCTCTGTTCGGTTGAATGTGCGAATAGTTTAATTGTGAACTAGGGTTACAGAATTCCCAACCGCACCTCACATGCACCTGCACGGCTTGTTAAGTCCCGTCTCAGGGATTATTTCAGGACAGCTGGAAACATTTCCGAAATAAGCAGAGAAAGACTACTAGATTAATTGTATAACAAAGGCGTCAGTTTCTACTCTACCACACTATTTAATTCACAGCTTGAATAAGGTATATATAGATTCATATATTTTGAAAGAGTTATCAGTGAAAGTGATGCATTAACTTTGAGAAAACTCGAACCCAGAATGCTGAAATTAGAATCAATGTTTATAGTCCATTACACCACGCCACACTACTTCCATAATTAATCATCACATTTTGTTTTAAATTATTAAATATGAGTAACTGTTGACACGTTACAAGCTTGGGCCTATCATTTGCCAACTGTATCAAGTATTTCGGCTGCTGCTGCTTCTGCTGCCCGCTTTTCTTCACCAACAGCCGTCGGCGATCAAGGTGGGTGGCGATGTCAGGCAGGCAAGTGGGCAGGTAGGCAGTATCTCAGGTAACCGAGGAGAGATAACGCGCACGTGGCGCGTTTTCGTAAGCGACTCCTCAGTCCGATTAGCGACTCCTCGGCCCGTGGGGATTTGAAAGTAATGTTTTATTTACCTGTTTCTGTGTCACAGATTCATGTTTTCATCGTATGTACGCAATACTAAATGCAGAATTGACGTTGATTTCATGAAGCACTCACCTATAAAATTGACTTAACCTTCGAGGATTGCTTCTTATTACTAGCACATTTGAATGTCCACTACACACTATCCAAGGGTCTTCGATTTCTCTGTACAGGGGTGGGTCAGGGCAATCTGACATAAGGATATTTCGCCCTAAAATTCAACCCTAACTAAATATCCAAAATAACATAGCATTCGAAGTCCAAATAAGATCCCCTCGACAGGACTAAACACTGGCTCATATTAGAAATGGTACTCTTCCCCTAAGTAGGGATACCTTAACTAACAGCACAACGCTTGATACTCTACCGGACTAGATGCATTATTGTACTTAAATCCGGCAAGACCCAAAAGGGCCACAAGAAATATAAACTATAACATATTAAGGTGATGAATTGCGGAGAAAAAATAGATATACTTCACTGTTTTACAAACTCATAGATTGAGAAGTAAGGTAAATCTTCAATAAAGACTCGAATATATATATATATATGATTAATTTTCTTCATACAGACTCTTATATTCTTGCTTTGAGGTAAGGATCGGATTTTAATTCTTCTTGGTGAGATCTCAGTCTCTACCAGCTGTAGATCGATAACATCGACATGACATTGTCGAAGAATTTTTACATGTCTGAACACAGGAATTTAATTATATATTAAAAGATTATATTTGATAGTGAGCACTATTAATAGGCCCGGTTTAAATTCTTTACTTCTTATCCTGTGGATGTTTACTTTACCTGGTAATACTATATATATATATATATATATATATATATATATATATATATATATATATATATATATATATATATATATATATATATCTACTATATAAATATATATACCATATATATACTATATATCTATATCTACTATATATATATATATATCTACTATATATATATATACCATATATATACCATATATATATATACCATATATATATATATGTCTACTATATATATATACCATATATATACCATATATATATCATATATATATATAAATATATATACTATATATATATATATATACTATATATATACCATATATGTATATACTATATATATATATACTATATATATATCTATACTATATATATACTATATATATATATACTATATATATTTATACAATATATTTATATATACTATATATATATATACTATATATATCTATACAATATATTTATGTATACTATATATATATATATATATACTATATATATATACTATATATATATACTATATATATATACTATATATATACTATATATATATACTATATATATACTATATATCTATATACTATATATATATACTATATATATACTTTATATACTATATATATCTATTATATATATACTATACATATACTATATATATATATATACTATATATATACTATATATATATATATACTATATATATATATATATATATATATATATATATATAGTATATATATATATATATATATATATATATATGGGGGTGTAACTCATAAGGAAATCACGATTTAGCCCCAGGAAGCGGCGACTCGGTGTCTAACAACATTAATTATTATATAAAATATATATAGATTATTTAGAGAAAAGATCTGTTGTCGCAATTTTAGGTCGTAGAGAGGGACATTCATTTCTCTTGTGGTTATGATCTAGATAAGTATAAATGTTAAGGATATTGATCTAAACTATTTCAGTCAAATTAAATACATTTTTGCAGAATAAACATCTACGTACATTTATGTATGTACGACATGTTTCTAAATTCTCGAGCGAATTCACTACAACATCGGTACATTAATTATGAAAAGTGATACCGATTTAATATAGATTGTTTTTTTGTGTTTTCTGGTGATCTCAAATAACAGTGATATGATACGTACGAAACAGCTGTCTGAGAAATACAGTAATAAAACGTTCAAACAAAAAACTCGGATTCTATTCTTATATATATATATGTATATATATATGTATATATATGTATATATGTATATATATATGTATATCTATATACATATATATATATATGTATATATATATGTATATATATATGTATATATATATATGTGTATATATATATGTATATATATATGTATATATATATATATGTATATATATATATATATGTATATATATATATATGTATATATATATATATATATATATATATATATATATGAGAATGAGATACGTATATATAATCTTTTTATCGATATAAGGAAATCATGAACCTTAGTTCAATGATTGAATTAATTTCCTAATGTTATTAAATCTTGTCCGAGTAAATATACCATCATTCAATTCGTAAACAGACATTACTGTATGTTACGTTCATATTAATTTTATCAGCTCGGCTCGTTAATATCACAGTTAGAATATTGAATGAAATCTAATATTTAAGTGCAGATTATTCAAATCGGGAATGAAAATAATAATTCCTTAGAATGGAAAGATAACATGCTAATCTATCTCACAACAAATAATATTTTTCCATGAATACTGTCGCGATCGTTCAATATGATTTTGCTTTTAATTAGTAATACACATTAAGCATACTATTAAATAGTTTCCTATGAACTTTAATTTCAAGACATACATTTCGTTTAGAAAGATTAAAGACATCAACATTACTTTCGAATTTCAGACAACCAGGAATTTTCTTAAGAACCCAACATTTTCTGACTTGAGGTTTACGTCGAAGCTTTGAACATTCCAAAATGATTTTTAAACCTTTAAGTTACCGGAGAAGAAATCGTTTCTGGTAAGAAATTGAAGTTTATACGAAAGCTGGAGTAGGTATCCTATTCTCACTGGAATTGGTATCCTGGATAAAATATCGTATGGGTTTGATATCCACAATCGACTGTAGCATAAGATATCGACTCAACTTTTTCTTCGGGACATATAATTTAAACTACATATGATGTCCGTGCATAGACGGAACATTAACTATCCAATGTATTGATTACTCATGCTCTAACCTTATGAGTGGAGCTTAATGACACTTGTTCCTGGCTGTAATATAACACAGTATTTTGATTAGATTTGGTATCTCTACTTAATAGGGACGTGAGATAGAAAATATACTTATCTTAAGACGTAAGTGCCTATAAAATATCAACTATATTCAGTCACCATTTCTGACTAGAACACACAGTGTAAACAAAATGTGACAGATAGACGTTATGAGAACATATATTCTCCATCTAAAATTGTAAATATATTTCATATTTGTATTCGCAAAATAAAATTAATAACGTTAAATATTGGACGCGTAACCGCACTAGTATAGAAATTAGTTAGTTAAAAGTAATAGAAAATAAAAGGTCAATCAGGGTTAAAATTGCTGAACTCGGGATAAACTTGCTGTACTCGATGTTTGAATTATTGAACTGTGGGAATCGATAAAAACGGATGTGACGTCACATTTCCTGGAGAGAGAATAAGAGAAAGCGTTCTGAGGTTCCTTGGAAGCAATATATGAACATGTTAAGTTATAATGTGCTTATAAGATATGATTAATCAGTGTTCATCGATATCTCGATGCCCCCCCCCCCCAACTGGCCAGTACTTTGCTCTTCGAACAGTGTTGTTATTGACTTAATGCTTTCCCAGGTATAAAATAACATATTTGTAGGCAACGTTCGTTTCGGTCGTGATGGATCAAAGAACCGCCTAGTAGACGGAAAACATGCAGCGAAGAAGGTAGAGTGCAATTCATGAACTTTGATGTGTTTTTGTGATAATTACGACAACGGGGTGTTTATGTATTCATGATACAAGGTCAAAATACAACGAAAATGAGATTTATAACATTTCCATTGCATGTATTATTTATTTATTATTATTTTTTTATAATTCACCGCAAGTAAATGAGTTTGCCCTACACCAAGGAGGTTATGATTGCGGTGATTTTTTTTAACAGGCTAGCGTTTACATCGCTTGGACATTCGTAACGCAAATATGGTATAGTAAATTCATGAACTTTGATGTGTTTTCGTGATAAGTACGACAACAGGGTGTATCTATGTATTCATGATACAAGGTCAAAATACAACAAAGATGAGATTTATAACATTTCCATTGCATGTATTATTTATTTATTATTATTTTTTTATAATTCACCGCAAGTAAATGAGTTTGCCCTACACCAAGGAGGTTATGTTTGCGGTGATTTTTTTTTAACAGGCTAGGTTTACATCGCTTAAACATTCGTAACGCAAATATGGTATAGTCAAATTTAGAATAGATTAAATGTTAACATATAAAGGTCAGAGATCAAGGGCACAAAAGTAAAATCAGCACTTTTGACTATAATTTAGGTCCCGTTGATCGTAAAGGGTATCTATTTAACGTATATTATCGTTAATAAAGCCTCCTATCTTATATGAAATGGCATTTCACGTTTAGCGGTTAAAGGTTTGTGAAGGTAAAACTCTTGAAGCAAGTTCCCCTTCTGCTTTTCAAAATATGATAAATTTATCTTATGCTTTTTGTAAAAAAATAATCAGCATGACAAGTCTAAGCCTGATGAGATCAATAGTTTTTCAGTTATAAACGTATTCATTGCATAACTTTGATAATATAAATATAATACTTAGAAGACCTTTGCCCATACTTACGTTGTCAACTAAAAGTATGCAGTCTCACAAAAGACCGATGTTCCCGTTTTTACTCTTATAATATATACAATATTTTAAAGACCCATCTGAACAACACTCACGCGTCTAATTTCGATTAATTATTCGATTTAAAATGTTAAAAATATCATTGCTTTATGTTCCAAGTCAATATTTTGATAGCACGGGCAAAATGTACCATATCGAAGAAGTAAAATGTGAACACGATTCAGCAAAAGGATTTAGAAATCCTGAAAGCAAGAGCTTCTGTCAAACAAAGATGAGGAAAAAGATTTTGAGAATGAAAAATGAACACTCGAATAAAGAATTGACAAGCTAATTATGTTTAGTCATGAAAAAATGTCGAAAAAGGCGCTTTCATTATTTTAAGACGGGCAAATGACACAGACGATTTGTTATGTCAGATAAACATAGGGAATACAATTTCCCATACTACGTGCCCGAAGTATGCGTGTATACATGAACTAACATAAACACCTAAATACACACACATA
>OY744540.1:83395711-83403211 GCA_963556195.1 Sepiola atlantica
ATATATACATATATTTATATATATATATAAATAAAAAAAAATATATATATATATATAAATACACATATATATATATATATATTTCTCTCTATATAAATATATACATATATATATATATATTTATATATATATATATATATATATGTATTTATATATATATATATTTATTTATATATATATATATATTTATTTATATATAGAGAGCAATATACGAGATATATTGAGCTAATCCTTTTCACAATAGGTTCCATCTACTAAAAGTATTCACTTTGGTTTATTTTGATCCTATATTTATTTATATATATATAAATATATATTTATTTGTATATATATATATTTTTATTTTTTTATATATATATATATATATGTGTATATATATTTATCGAAATGGGACTTACACTTTATTTTTTTCTTAAAATATTACACAACAGCAAGTGTGGTGTTATCTGTTTGTGTGTTGTCTGGATGGTTATTAAAAATCATTTATTTAATATCAAAAAAAGAAATAAACCCCAAAGGTCCGTCTGTATAAATAATCTACCAAAATGGACGCATCGATTTTGGTAGATTCTCTTCACAGGCGGACTTTTCCTTTGGTGTTTATTGCTTTTGACCTAGGGATTTTTTTCCCGAAATATTAAATAAATGATTTTAAATAATCATCCGGACAACACACAAAGAGATAACACCACACTTGCTGTTATGTAAGATTTTAAGAAAAAAATACATAGTAAGTCACATTTCGACATATTATTGTTGTTCCTGCCAGCTTACAACCTACCCGGCACTTTGCATTGCCCTAAGCCTTATTAAAACATGCTACTATATATATATATATTAAATTCCCGAAACAGTTTTTCATGGTAAACAACTGATGATCCCTTAAAATAGTCTTAGAAATAAACTAATATAATAACTGTAAAAAATAAATTGACTTACATGAGTGATTTTCCACTGGAAGACTTGAGACTATAAGTTTTTTTTTTTTTTTTTTTTTTTTTTACTATAGTTTTAATGTTTGAGAAACTTCCGAAACTATATATATATATATATATATATATATATATATATATATATATATATATATATGAAGTGAAAAAATAAAATAAGGTGCGAATAAAATTGTATTACAGTTCAATGTCGAGGCAAAGTACTTTAAAGTCCTTTAGCGGAGCTTGCATATGGTTTGCATTACTTATCAGCTTATAAGAACCCTGAATTGTAACATTATAATATTCAACACCAAGTGAGTTTTCTGAGCTTTTCGTATAATTTGTTTTATCTATCTTTTTTTTAATTTGCATACACTTTGAATATACTTTTTACTGTTAGCTATTGCATTGATAGCAAACAAATTTTCTGTCTGGATAACCTTTTTCGTTTTTGGACTACCATTCACCAGTAGGATTATTTTATTATTATTTTTTAAATCAACCATTTTGATATCTTTCCTGGAGCTATTTTAAATTTCTTTTACTTGGATGAATTGTATAGGTTTACAAAAATTATGTTTTGTGCCGATATATTTGATGTTTTATATACCTTTATGTATTTGTATGTATATTTTTCAATATATTTTCAAAGTTTAATTTTTATTACCTGCAGTAATGTCATTGCGGTAATGGTCCTCTGAGCAGAAGATTTTCTTTCAAAACTCATGAGGTAAGGACTTTAAAGTACTTTTCCTGAACATTGAACTGTAATAAAATTTGATTCGCACCTTATTTTATTCTTTCACTTCATCGATTGCTATTAATGCTCTATCCAGTATATTGAGCTTCATTTTCATCCGGATGTTCACTAATTAAATATATTAGTTGCCTCTTATATCTTTTGTTGTATTAACCTATATATATATATATATATATATATATATATATATATATATATATATATATATATTGTGTGTATTTAGGCAGCATTTTTTCATTTATGCATGTGTTGTTGAAAACGACAGAACTCTTCTGTTTAGTGATTCTTTTTTTTATTTTTTCCATTCGTCGAATGATCTTCTTAACGTTGAAATTGAATGAATTAATGTAGGATCCGTGTGTTTGACTTACGTTACAACAACCACTCTATCCCGCCGCCTCACTATGCACCTCGCCAACACTAGTTCAATATACAAAAACCTACAAACGCACAACTGCCTTACATCTAAGTTGAGACAGATCTTAGTAATGAACACAAACATAATACATTCCGAAACTAACTTAAAAAAATTAAAAATACTTGAAGCCGTATATATAAAAACACAGCAACCTAAAATTAATAACATTTCATATGAGACAAGTAAAACTATTTTAAAATGCTTAGCTTAGTTCAGTGACACCAACCGGTGTCGCCTACTTAAATTTTAAAAAATAGGGACATAATATAAAAATTACTTACTGCCTATCTCCCCTATTTTCCTTCTCCGTAATTATAAGACTAGACCAAATTAAATCAACAACTATTTTAAATTAAAATTATAAAAAATAATAAGAATAATAATAAATAAAATTAATAAATAAACGAAGAATTGTTTCAATCGTCACATTTCAAAATGTAGACGTCCGTCTTTTACGTGATAGGTTTGCAGGCGTATTTTTTAAAGAAATTCCAATCTTTCACTCGCTTTTTTATTCAATTTTGCCATTAAAGACCGGAAGATTATTCCGGAGGGAATCGAAAACGTTAGTCAAACACACGGATCCTACATTAATTCATTCCATTCCAACGTTAAGAAGATCATTTGACGAATGGAAAAGATAAAAAAGGAATCACTAAACAGAAGAGTTCTGTCGTTTTCAACAACACATGCATTAATGAAAAAATGCTGCTTAAATACACACACAATATATATATATATATATATATATATATATATATATATATATATATATATATATATATATATATATGTATACATATATATATACATATATATATATATATATGTATACATATATATATACATATATATATATATATATATACATATATATATATACATATATATACGTATATATATATATATATACATACAGGGTGTCTCAAAAAAATGTACTCACTCTTAGAATGACGAGAAAACCTTTATTTATGAACATAGAGAGAAATGAAATAGCTTCAAATACATGAAACAAATGTAATTGAAAAATCATGTTCGCAAATGTTCAAATTGATGACCATTATTGTTCAAACAAAGCTGATAACGCGCACCAAGGGATTCGCAAACGTCGCGAAACATGTCAAGAGTGAGTACATTTTTTTGAGACACCCTGTATATATACATATATATATATACATATATATATATATATACATATATATATATACATATATATATATATATATATATATACATATATATATATATATACATATATATACATATATATATATATACATATATATATATAGTCTTGGAAGTTTCTCAACCATTAAAACTATATAAAAAAAAAATATATATATATATATAAAAAAACTTATAGTCTCAAGTCTTCCAGTGGAAAATCACTCATGTAAGTCAATTTATTTTTTACAGTTATTATATTAGTTAGTTTCTAACACTATTTTAAGGGATCATCAGTTGTTTACCATGAAAAACTGTTTCGGGAATTTGTAAACAATATATATATATATATATATATATATATATATATATATATATATATACCACGGATGATCAAGTTTGTAATGTATTGGAAAAGTCAAAAATGCGTGGACTGCTGACATGATATGATTTAATTGCGTTGGATAAATTTACTATGGCCCACAAAAAGTACATTGAGATATCAGTAATAATGGGAAGTTTCAGAGTATTAATAACAGGTTACTTTCGACAAACTTTACTTCACGTTACAACATAGACAAAGTTGATGGACTAAATACTTCGATAAAGTCTACTGTATTTAGGCATCATGTAAAATACTATACAGCTCGACTAATTCGAGAGCACAGATATAACGACACTACTAAGCTAAGCAAACTAACTATGTCTACCTACTGAAGGGAACATTCTCGCAGATAAAAAAGAATATATTCAAGTTCATCCAATTTTTAATGGGGCTAATACTAAAAATTAATTAGTAGATAAAGTCTTCTATATTATTTTTTTCTAACTATCAGAACACAGAATTTATAAGGAAACGGTCTATAATTGTTTGAAAAGATGTTAAATAAAACAAAATAAACACCAAGGTCTTGAATGCCTTTTATGGAGAAGCATTCACTTACAACTCTATTGACAAAGTTTCTCATAAACAAGACGCTGTTAATCACGTAGTCGATTGTTTGAACTTATTGTAACCTACAAGAACACCTCCTGATTGTCTTAATTTGAAAATGGAAATCCTATAATCTTATTATGTAATTCATCACAGCTAAAGTTACGCAATGGTACAGCATTTATTGTGCACAAACCGATTATAAAATGTATTAATGCACCCATTCGCACTGTGTGTGGGAAAGTTGAATCAGTTTTGATTCCTAAGATACCATTTATACTATCCAATATACCCTTTTAAATTTAAGCGTTTAGCCTTGGGTTTTATTCATGGGCATTACAACAACAAAAAAGTTGTGCAGGAAACTGGTTCCTGTACGATAAAAAAAAACAAAGCGAAACGCTAAAAGTTGCTGTATTCAAACGGTTAGAACCGTTCTTTTCACATGACCAGCTTTATATATAGGCACCAAGCGTGGAAGCAAAAACTAATATTTTGTGTATGCACATTAATATTGACAAAAAAACATTGTTTACAAAGAGATTTCTAATTTTAATGCGTAATTATTTTCTGATATTTATAAAATAATTCTGTTTTATTTTCTTTGAAATTCTTTTACCGTTAAGACATATTAAATAAGTGTTGAAGACATTTCTTTTCCAGACCGAACATTTGATACTATTATTTTTTTTCAGTTGTGTATTTGTATTTGCTAACTCGGATGATTTAAAAGAAACACTAAGAACCACAAAGCTAACACCTAAGATATTTAATTAACTGAGTGTTCATTTTGGGTACATCTGTGCATACATGTTTAACCTGCGCTCTCTTCGAGAGCCAGCTTCCTCAGACCTGTAGCAAAATAAGTGAACCGTTATAAAATATATATTTTTAACAGTCTGAGCAAGCTGGTTCTCGAGCGAAGGTGCAGCTGAAACATGTATGCACAGATGTAACCAAAAATCTGTGTATGAATGAAAATCCATAATATATATATATATATGTATATATTTGATGCCTTTTAATTCGTATTTGAATAAAATGAAATACAACTTACATGTAAAGTGGATATCATTATAGTTTTTCCTATGGTACGAATATAATATCCTTATCAAGTATAAATGTGACATTTTGACAAAGTCTATTGTCATAGTCTTTTTTGTCTTCGTATCTATTGCTACTGGTTATCCGATATGAAATACAGTATCGGATTGGCTTTCTAAGTTAAATTTTCTCCCGATTTTGTCCCCGAGGTATCTTTAATTAGGTACATTGAGAACAGTTTCCCAATGATTCTAATGGATCACACAAACACATACACACACACACACACACACACACACACATATATATATATATATATATATATATATATATATATATATATATATATATATATATATATATTTCTTTGGTAACTTCTTTTGTAATATAGCAGGAAAAATCCCAGCAGAGTGCTCGATTTATTAAGAATCAAAATTAAGAGCTTAATATTTATTTATTTATTAGTAAAGAAAAATTAGTACAACTGTAGTACCGTCGGTTTCAAGCTAAGAAGTACTTTACAATCAGGCTCTCTGCAGTTTTAATTTTTCTTTATCTAAAAATAATATATATATATATATATATATATATATATGTATATCAGAGATAAAAAGATAGATAGATAGATGAATATATATATATATATGTATATCAGAGAGAAAAAGATAGATAGATAGATAGATGAACATATATATATATAGAGAGAGAGAGCGAGAGAGAGAGAGATATATCATAGCTGTTTCGCTTCGCAATGTACTTTGAGAAAATACATAATATAATTAAAATAATGCATAGCCTATTACTCTAAACCATTTAAAATAAACTCTAATGAAGTGTCGGAAAAATAAAGGTGTATTTATTTACCAATCATGTTAGTAGATGTCCATCCGCAATCAAAAAGCACACCTTACCTGCAAGAAGATAAATGAAAGTAAGTGTTACATTCATAAATTAGTAGACATATACACGAGAAACACACTTTATATCATAAAAAAAAACAATTTTCATACAAACTGTTATATAAACTAGCATCATAAGCAGCGTTGATCAACATTAAGTTACAACAATCAATTATAAATTAAAATACAGTGTTTTTCGATCTGTTTGTAGAACACAACCCTTATCAAGAACGAGTGTGTTAGCACCAAAGTCATCGCTGTTTTTTTTTTTGTAATTGTAAAGGTTTAGTAACTAATGACTACACATGAATCAATAATGCATTCTATTTTTTTTTTGTTCAACAACACCAAACATGTTCATCTATCTGAACTTGACATTCCATTTGAATAGTCTGAATATGAGCAGAAATTAAAAAAACTCAAACTTCCAAAAAAAAAAAAAATGATTCAAAAATCGAATTCTTGGTAAAGACAAAAGCGGCGGGTTCTTAGAATCAAACCCAATAGAAAGTTTTGATCGGTAATTCTGTGTTATGGGATTTCAAGACTTTTGAGAAATTCTACCGGGAAATCGTGTTTACAAACAGAAAGATAACTAAAAACTATTTACTCAATAGATAAGTTGATTTATTTCCATAAGACTTCAGATACGAGGTCAGGTGTTGTTTGAAAAGCCAGCTCACTAAGATAAACGCACTCTGGTCTAGAACATACCGAAGCAGCTTCGACAGCATTACGTGGTATGGAAGATTCAAGCTATTAGCAATAAACTAACTCCTATTTTTACATGTAATGTATACATATGTATATATAATATATATATATATATATATATATATATATATATATATATATATATATATATATATACTTATACAGGGTGGGCCAAAATAAGGGTCCTATCTTTCAATTTGAATAACTTGAATTTGAATAACTTCCACAAAATAAAAGTTAAACTCACCAAACTTTATGTGTGTGTAGACTGACCCTTCCGAGATTTTTTGAAATAAACAAAACAAATTTTAGCCGAAAAACACTTCTTTAAAACTTACAAAAACTAAAGTATTGTTTTTTACACTGTTTTGAGTTTTTTAAGCAAAAATAATGTTTTCTAAATGAGGGTACGTTCCTTAGGGCTAATACGGCTCATGCTTGCTTCGGAAGGGGTCCTTTACTTATTCTAAAAAAAAAAAAAAAATCAATAAATAAAAAAGTTATGAATTTTTAAAAATAGGACCCTTATTTTTGCCCACCCTGTATATATATATATATATATATATAGGAGAGAGAGAGAGAGATGTATATCTTTATATATGTCTGTGTGTATTAATATATATATATATATATAT
>OY744540.1:83410711-83433211 GCA_963556195.1 Sepiola atlantica
GCTAGGTGTCGGAGTTCACTCAATGTTTGAGTTATATACAAGAATTATCTCTTTCAATGATACCAAGTTACTGGCTTTCTTTGACGTTAATAATCTGTTTACCAATATACCATTAATAATCTGTTTACCAATATACCATTAATAATCTGTTTACAAACATAGCATTAATAATCTGTTTACCAACATACCATTAATAATCTGTTTACTAATATACCATTAATAATCTGTTTACCAACATACCATTAATAATCTGTTTACTAATATACCATTAATAATCTGTTTACCAATATACCATTAATAATCTTTTTACCAATATACCATTAATAATCTGTTCACCAATATACCATTAATAATCTGTTTACCAATATACCATTAATAATCTGTTTACCAATATACCATTAATAATCTGTTTACCAATATACCATTAATAATCTTTTTACCAATATACCATTAATAATCTGTTTACCAATATACCATTAATAATCTGTTCACCAATATACCATTAATAATCTGTTTACCAATATACCATTAATAATCTGTTTACCAATATACCATTAATAATCTGTTTACCAATATACCATTAATAATCTGTTTACCAATATACCATTAATAATCTGTTTACCAATATACCATTAATAATCTGTTTACCAATATACCATTAATAATCTGTTTACCAATATACCATTAATAATCTGTTTACCAATATACCATTAATAATCTGTTTACCAATATACCATTAATAATCTGTTTACCAACATACCATTGAATTAAACCATTTGAATATGTGAAGATTATATTTAAATCTCAACAATTTCTTGAACTATCTTTTGTTGAACTAATGGAGCGCACTTCAAAATCCATTGACTTCTAGTTTTAACAACATAATGTATCGGCAAATTGATGGTATGTCTATGCGTAACTTACTTGGTCAACTGTTTTCCAACATTTTCGTTGGATCTTTGGAAAACGATTTATTTTCCAAAATAACTAAGCCGGCTTTTTACACACTATACGTTGTGTCCGAGAAATTTAAAGCAAACGCATCGGCTATCGGTAACCACCTGTCTGGTACAAATACTTGTTCTAACCAGTATTCCGATGGATGGTTTTCTGTTTTATACAGTGTCATGTCGAAGTATAATCTTAATATTATTGACGCGTTAGTTATTAACAATTATTTACCTAGTCTGTGTAGACAAACAAATGCTAAACATCAGTGTGAAATATTCCATGATTCTAAATTCCCCATAACGTTCAGAGAGTTTTCTTCTTCTAAATTGATTACTCCAACTGAAACACATGTCGCCTCATTTTTCATCAGATGTTCTTAGTTTTTTAATTGATCATTTTGAATTTTTCTTCGAAGAAAGTCAGACAATAAAGTCTGAAGGAAAATTATCGCAGTTTGATATTTAGCCATCTCGTTACATTGATTAAAAATAATGTTTTTTTCTGAAATGTGTCTGACATTTTTGTTGTACTAGAAATATATATATATATATATATATATATATATATATATATTTAAGAAGATATTTAAAGAGGGGTGAGAAAAAACAGAAAACGCCCCCCTTTTTGTAATGTAATAAGTATCGAACACCCTGTATAATCAGAAAACAATTATATGTTGGAGTTGAACGTGTTTAGTTGCAAATCATTGTTAATTTAGTCAAAGTCTAGAATTGAAATGTCAAAACTCATCAGACATTATCGGATAGATGAGCAAGGAGTTTAATACATTCTTCATGACGACTGGGAATAGATTAGTTTTGTCTCATAAAACTACGTATATCTTTTAGGTACACATAATAATCGAAAACATTTGAATATAATTATGTTTTGTATATGGTCTCTAAGGGACAGAAAATGGGAAAAATTAGTATCGCATGAATAGAAAAAAAGAAAAAAACAATACTTAAGTCAACCGAAACTTCCCTAGATAGGTACTAGTATAAGTTACTATCATGGAATACTATATATATATATATATATATATATATATATATATATATATATATATATATATATATATATATATATATATGATGAGTCAATGAAAAATAATTAGACTTGTAAATCGAAGCATATCAATATCTTCAGTTGTTCAGAACAAGGAGCATTTAGTAAATAAAAATATTTCTTCTTCTTCTCTTTCAACTTCATTCCTTAAGCCAGGCTTTTCAAAGATTAACATCTCATCATCAGAGGAGGGAGTGATTGATAAGTTGACAGATAAGGACAGTCAATATTAGAAATTTGAAAAAAGTTTTTTTAAAAGGTTTTAATAGTTTAAACGGGTATGTCTCAATGTAAATATATATATATATGTATATATATATATAGTAATTATAAATATATATATATATATATATATATATATATATATATATATATATATATATATATATTGTATTTAATAGATATACATACATAAATACATGAAACTATACATTCATTCTTACATACTAATATATATTTAAATATACAGGCACACATTTAAGTCCATAGACACGGACACATAGATAGACATATATATATATATATATATAGAGAGAGAGAGGATAGATAGATATATAGATACATAGATAAATAAATAGATAGATAGATAGATAGATAGATAGATACACACGCAGATATGCTTATACGCCTATGTACTCGAACTGCTGTAGCCTTCGTTCCCTCTAAGGTATTTCATTCACGTTATTTCGCTTTGTGTACACACTGAGCTTGTCACCTTCGCAACAGGAATCAGAACAATGAAATTGATAGGCCAGTGAATGATAATTAAAATTGCTCCTCGGAAATTTACAATGGACACTTCGAATCGTCACCTTCAACACAGTTTCATTCTAAGGTATCATTTGTATTGAACTGTGTTATTTATGTATCTGGTTCTGAAAGGTCATGAACGAACACTTTCGTCAAGTTCCGACAGCCATAGATACAATACAAACATGTGTTCAATTTATCGTATATATCGTTTCTAATAGCTTTCTGGAATATGATCATACAGTTAATATACTGTAAATGATAATACTGTTAATATGCTGTAACGTGTTTCGGTATAAATGGCAATATGATTAATATGCTATAAATGCTTCGGTATAAATAATGATACGTTTTATATACTGTAAAATGTTTCGGTAAAGATGAGTATACGATTATTATGATGTTTCATTTGGTAATAATTGAAGTGAAGTGTTTTGTGTGCAATGGCATCATAACACCCGGAAGTGAATCATAGCTGAATGTGTTGGAAAGTGTAAGAAGGTAGAACACTTACAATACCCGAGATAAAACAATAAAATATTTCGGATGTGAGACTGGACATATTTCTCCTGCTTAAAAATACGTACGTACTCTCTTACACGTTAAGAATTATTTAATTAACTATAAGATTTTGAGGCACACATCACTTTTTTTTTGATACAGGTCAAAGAATGAACGTGTATATTCCTGTTACATGTTAGGTTAGCTCATAATGCTGGTCAATGCACGCTTTACAATGTACGTTTAAAAAAAAAGGTTGAATTAAATTAACTTTACAAGACAATAGAAACTTCTAAGACAACTGATATAACAATGTTTACGATATTCGACGGTTCAAAGCGAAGTGTGATTAATTAGTTCCGTAAGGTCATTTAAGGACTGTTTGTTTCTGGAATCAGACATTGTGGTTCGAAATGAGGAAAATCAAAGAATACTTACGATAATAGTGATAGCTAAGTAAATCGACCGATATGAACTTACAACTGCCCCCAGAGTCAAGCCATATCAATCAAACTCACATTACCTTCCAAATACACACACTCTTCGCAATGTTAACCTATTATTTGTCAGTTATTGTTTTTTGTATTTAAGTGTAGAATGATCTCAAAATACAAAATATTCATTCGGTGCGATTATCAAGGATTAAAAATAGCTTTATCTGTTTCACGACGGTATAGTCCTCATTGGGTTAGTTTTATTCTCTGATTATATATATATATATATATATATATATATATATATATATATATATATATATATATAATATTTATGAATAAATATTAAATTATTTATACCTACAGACGCTAGCGTTTCAAGCTTATTGCTCTCATCAGTGCAGGGAAGTAACAATTTCAGACGGTCGAGAGGCGCGAACCCGGTACACAAAGTCAGCCATATCCTCTCGGCCCACGGAAACTGCCACGTAATTTAGGTAAATTAAGATCTATATGTACCTAGAAGCGGGCACAGATAGGAGACTAGTCGAGAGTGTTCGACGAACGTATTCGGAACTTTGCATTAGAGCTTTTTGACAGTCTATTTTTAATTTCCTCGAGAGTGCTCAACTTTAATTTCTTAAAGGGGCTTAGTATAATATATATATATATGGGGATCGCTAACGGCATGAAGCCACGTGATGTAAGGAGCTCAGAAATATTACTTCAAGGTCAAAAACCTGCCAACGGTAATTGTCAGATTGAAAGATCCCGACCCATAAAACAGAAATGCTTCCCCTTTCATCAGAAAAATCGCTCAACGAATGCGATCAGTTAAGGACCAAATAAAAGAAGCCAGATTTACGAGGTTTCCGAAAGTAAACCCAAGGTGTTACTTTCCACTCGTCTAATTGTTTGAAATCAGTTGCGAATAATCAGTATATTATTAGCATCTTCTATTAATAACACTTTGCCGATATCCACATACAAATAATGAGTTGCAACGGGCAGAGAGAGAAAACCTACACAACGTCGTCAAACGTTTCCCATTGTGATGAAAATTATCCATACGACCCGACGGAGTATCCAACGGTTTTTATTTCAATGCTTGCTTAATCCAACTAATACGAAATTACACAATTCTGTTGCCTTGATTATCGTAGAAATGTTAATTAACATAACGTCTGAATTGAAAGTTTGTAATTAATTGAAAACCTAGTAACTGAAGACTCGGAATTAGATATCATACATACAACCCATTGCAGCTAGGGAATCGTTTTGCTCTGAAAATTGATTAAAACAGAATTATACGCAATTTACAATTCCCTTGAAAGATTATATACGCCTAAAGAGGGTTGCTGCAAGATAAGAAACAATGACCATTTGCGGATGTAGATAAGAAAATCGATGTTCTCTCGAGGCTTTTGAAAATGTCCAGTCGAGTTTGCCATGATTCAGGGTTCCACATTTAATATTTTGCCTCCAAGGATTTTATCTGAAATCGATAATAACAAAAATGAAAATCATTATGGAAATGTTGGAATTTCGTTCAGAATATAACGAATAAATATTATAAAGGACGCTGTTCTTCTGCTGAGTAAAAAAACTATTTGAATTATTGTACGCATTTGTGTTTGAGATTTTCACAATATCTGTGGAATTAATTGGTTGTGTCATATAAACCATTTGATGCAGAATTACATTGTGTTGTTAAATGTATCACTTTTTAACATGTTTTTATTTATTTGTTATCAAGCATATAGTTTGTAATAGTGAGAAAACAATGTATTTATTTAATTAATAGATGAGACAGGCAGGTCCAACAATTCCAAGTAAAGGGGAGTCTGGCAGGAAAAGCTCTAAACTTGAAAGCTCAGCAAGAGATGTAGTTAACGGTTGAGTAGTTCATAGAGTTTAGAACAAGAGTAGAAAGGTGACGGTGGTTAAGTGGATATCGACACGGACTGAAGACCTGGGTGTTCCAAGTTCGAATCAAGTCAGTTCCACAGTACCACTTTCACTTAGGGATGTTGGCAACCTTCTCGTGGTCCTTCCCGTAAGTACCTGATGTCTTTCCATAAAGATTTCTAACTAAGAAAACGTCGGGAAACTAATGCCAACACGAAAGAAGAAGAAGAGTATTGATTTACTCCTCTCCAGGAGTTTGGCACAAGGCCAGTTTTTATCTTACTCCCACAAGTAAGATGTGACCGGGTCGGGAAAGTGGGGTTTGAAAATTCGGCATTCCCTGGTAGAGGCGCCTCAGACAGTAAGCAATAAACTTACTCCTCCCCAAAGAGGGGAGGCGAAGCCGGGGAAGGTGGACCTCCAAGAACTGCACAGGACAGACCCATTTACCGGCCTTAATCAAGACCCGAAGGCCAAGACAATACCAATATGGGGTGCAGTATCCATCAGAACAGATGCTACACTTTGATCTTAGCCAAAAGGGAGAAATTACTAGGTGACTTCCGTCAGGTACTTGTAAGACGAACACTGTGCCCAACTGTGTCCGAGGTAGCTTAGCGCTTTGGCGTCGAGTTCTGTGGAATAATACTGAAATGAATGACCGAGAAGTAATGCGAGAATATTAGTAACTTCGAAGAATCCGCATGACAAATTATAATAATTGTTGTGAAGTTGTCCAACAGTGAATAATAAATAAAAGAAGTCAAGTCGAGGGTTGGTTTAACAAGTGTATTAACAAAGTAAGAAAGTGACTAGCACTTGGCTAGACAGTTAAAAGACTGTGCTTTGTCTTCCCTGTCTCTGGTGACTCGCACTATTTATAGTGACAACCGGTGTAGTTTCTCCTGTGTAAGAACGGCCGGTGTAACAATAATGAAAGCTATATTCGAAACAATGATTGAAAAAAGTGAAAATCAGAAATACTTATATTTAAATTAGAAATATCTATGTTTACCCTCTCGACTAATTGATAAAATATAGGCATAGATTATACAAAATTAATATAAGTATAAATATCATACAGCATAGGATTATAATAATACTCTATCGGCATAGTGTACAGATAGCCAAGTTAATAAAGGCGTTATTTAAGAATAATTGTACAATGAATTCTTATTACAGTGAAAACTTAAAACATAACTGATATTACATATAGATTGCAGCGTGAATTAGGGGCAGTACCATAGTATATTAAATAACGTCTTCACATCGAAATTGTTGAATGTCGGTAAGTACATCTGTCAGCCTATGTAGAAGGTTGGAGAATACAGCGCGCGTATACGTTGGTAAAATTGCTATAACTTAAACAAGCAATACGACACTAAAACGATAACTAATACAAAGTGTCCATAAAGTATATTTACAGATTTCAAAATCTATAACTTTGCATTAGAATTTCAACAGATTACATTATTTTAGTACTTATATATTTTAATATAACGATTTTTCTAGAGACTCAAATTTTGTTATTTTAATTATAAAATGTAGCCGGCATGGTCCTTTTTAACAATGTAAGCTTTTTGAAATGTTATCAGAATTTAACAACATATCGATCTTAGAAACTGCGGGCAGTGACGAAAATGTGCACCCTACAATCTATTCAACAACAACGGGGGTAGAATGATATGCCGGATGTGCATGAAGTTTATTTTAAATTGAACAAAAAATTACGAAACTAGTTAATGAACTACCTACACCAGATTTTTTTGGTTTTAATCAGTGTTTAATAATTATTATTACTATCAGGATTTTGTATTTCTGATATGTTGTTAATAAAAGGATAACTGCTCAGTGGACACCTATAAAATGGCTACTCGTCAGAAGATGGCACGAAATAAAATTTAAAAAATTAAATTGTAAAGATATTTCGTAGACGCCGTGTATGCGTACAACACATTCATCATGTTTAAATTTTTTTTCAAATCAGCTTTGACTATTTGGATTTAGTCGCAATATTATACATCTGAACAGAAATGGAATTACATATCACTCATTGCAATCCTCTTTCAATTGCATGTTGCCTGTAGACTGTGATGTGTACACCGCTAATGAAGTATTTGTAGATTCATTAGCAAATGTTTTCTTTTTTTAGGAAATGTATTTACTAATCTTTAGCTCATTAAGCAGAGCTAGGAGGAGCACGTGATGCATTACGTTACGCGAACAAAACAGATCTGGTCGCTTTTATCATAATTCTAATATTAGAATCTTCTTTTCCTCTAGACACATTACTAATTAAGGTTACAAGAGTAATTTGCTCGGTTGTTTTTATAATTTTGAACAAGAATAAAAAAAAATTGAGCCATTTCATTTATCAGAGAGATTTGTTTTCGAAGAGATCCGTAGAGAACCAGGGTTATATATAGGGTCAGAAAGCGTCTAATGTGAGACATAGAAAACATCGCCGGATAAGGTAGATAACCCGCCTGGAATTGTTCGCTATCTCGATACAATGACGTGTTTGTTTAAGGTTGTAGTTCAATACTATACGAAGAACATAAGCATTAGACTAACTGTTATTGAGTTGAAACTTTTCTCATGTTATCAAGTAGAGGTAAACGATGCAATTCCTGGCTCATGCGCATTTGCGTAAAATAAACATCTGCATTTTGACATATTCAAAATGTGCTTCAATGCAACGTTGTTGCAAAGGTTCCGCTCTTTATAAAATCATAATGATACACCAGTAGGATTTGCTTCGAAAAGTATGCAACAAATAAATATCTGTTGAACGGTAATTCCTTCTATTTAATTAGGAATGGTGTTTGAAAACTCGACTTGATACACTATTAAATAAAATAAGTTTATACACATTGATATAACAAAATAAATCAATCAGATTCATTTTATTTTCACACGTAAATCCACAACGATATATATATATATATACAGGGTGGGCCAAAATAAGGGTCCTATTTTTAAAAATTCATAACTTTTTTATTTATTGATTTAAAAAATTTTTTTTTTAGAATAAGTAAAGGACCCCTTCCCAAGCAAGCATGAGCCGTATTAGCTCTAAGGAACGTACCCTCATTTAGAAAACATTATTTTTGCTTAAAAAACTCAAAACAGTGTAAAAAACAATACTTTAGTGTTTGTAAGTTTTAAGAAGTGTTTTTCGGCTAAAATTTGTTTTGTTTATTTCAAAAAATCTTGGAAGGGTCAGTCTACACACACATAAAGTTTGGTGAGTTTAACTTTTATTTTGTGGAAGTTATTCAAATTCAAGTTATTCAAATTTAAAGATAGGACCCTTATTTTGGCCCACCCTGTATATATATAATGTGTTATATTAACATATCATATCCAAAGATGTGAAGAGCATGAATAAAAATACGTTTTGCTTGGTTAAAGAAGGCACGTCAAACTCCAAAGTATGATCTTGAAGTGAACTGCGAAAAATGTAAACTGTTGGAACTATACTTTATTTCTCATCTTAGATTTGTATGTTTTTGTTACACCGGCCGTTCTTACACAGGAGAAACAACACCGGTTGTCACTATAAATAGTGCGAGACACCAGAAGACAAAACACAGTCTTGTAACTGTCTAGCCAAGAGCTAGTCACTTTCTTACTTTGTTAATACACTTGTTAAACCAACCCTCGACTTGACTTCCTTTATTTATTATTTACTGTGGAACAACTTCACAACAGTTATATTACTACCCCCCTTTACAGATGTATATTGTATCACAGTCACTATCAAATACAATATATGGGTTGTTATCAGTGAAACCAGATATTACTACAGCACAATTAAATCCTGTTCTGTGACCCACTCTTTCCGTTTAACAATGCATGTTCTTCTGTCACCGAGAAAAAATTCATTGTAGGCTACAGATAGTTGGGGCCTCTATAGTCTCTTAGTTTATTGTAGCTTTTAAGTCATTTTTCACCGCTGCAATTTGCTCCGAGACTTCGAACCGACTGATTACTCCTCTTCTACTCTCAATCCCCTTTTTTAGCCATGTCACGTCACGCCTGCTTCTAGCCCAAGGATGACTAACTGACATCCGAGTACATTAAGCTGACCCAAACTGAACCTTATGTGCTGCTATCCTCAACTAACAAAAATATACTCGCCCAATATATTACATGTAATTATACCGGACAACCTGTACTATAGAATGCGGAACCATAATCGTGTAAGTCTGGAAGAAATAGTGAAAGGGTGCAGAAAAACGGGAAAGCTTCCTAGAAAATGACGTGATAACGTATTTTCTTCAACATGCAGATGAAGAAGGTAAACACACGAGTGAGAGACATAATGTCTTAAATCAAGGTTACGTATTGTTGATCGCATTCTGTCGTATGTGAAGAAAACGTTTAATGAAGAATGCAGCGCCCAGGTTGGTAGTACTAGTTGTGTTCCCCTTTAAGTAAACTAACCTAAGAAAAGGAAATGAGACGTGTCATCATCTGTCGAAACACCAAACCCTGAGGACACTGATGTTTTTTCCTCATGTGATTTTACATATTGAAAGTCTGATTGTTATTTTAAGTCTTTTTTCACTTGGTCAAATAATGTCATCTTACGTCATTTTTTTGATAGATATTATGTAGGTTTAAAGTAATGTTATATGTTAGCTGTGCTCAAAAGAATAACCCTTCTAGGATTTTTCAAGATATATTCTAGCGTTTTATTGTCGAGAGTGGTTAGGGCGGAAGGAAAACGCACGCAGAGGAATTTTAACGGTGTGGTTTTTCTCTATACAAAATCGCCAACCAACTCACGATATCAATTTCGGGTTCATTATATAACAACTTATAACCAGTCCCCACTTTGTCTTGCGAATGCATACGTTGGCAATGTAAAAAAAACACCCATATCATTTTATTCAGCGACGGGGTAGTTATCTTATGTCACAAACCTTTGCAGGTGGATTTAATAAGCAATTATTTTATTTTTGACAACTTTTCATGTTTGTTTATGTTTCGACCAGGTTGCCTAACTTAATCCAACGATTATTTTATTTTCGATAATCAACCATGTTATTTCTTTTCAGCTCAGCTGCGTATCCGTGTAAAGTGCGCCTACTCCTGTCAAATGACCTACTCGGTACATGTTTATTATTGCAGCTTCATTAGATGTTCAACTTGTGATGATCTTGTTTTTAATATGAAAACGGACGCGGCGTAAAATAACAAATAAGACAGAAAAAATGTTACACTGTTGATAAGTGTTCAGTTTATGAGACATTTAAGTTTTGTCTGTTATTTAATGACGCAGAATAAGCAATACATGTTTCAAAATATTAATTGTCCATGATTTATGGAAAACAGTTTAAATGATACCCGTAGATGATAGGTGGTGTGAAATCATACATTTTACAACAATATGTGTAAATAATGTAATACTATAGATGTGCCAGGATAAACCATTGATTTTATAATGTAAAACGGTAATTTAAACTTTTACATTAGTGCCTACTATGGTAATCTCATGTCAAATTGTATTTGTCACTTTTTGCTAATCAAACATAGTTTGTCTGACCCCTATAGCTGTGCTGTAAAATATGTATAGTACAACTGCAAAAAATGTTATGTTTCCCGCCAATGCTTAGCCAGTGCAAGAAGTTCCTGGAAATGCGCTTGCCAGTAAGTCTGAAGACTATATTTCGGTAAAATTTTCAAGACATAGCATGAAAAATGTCGACAAAATATAACACCAAGAAGAGCCGTTTCATCGCGCGGTCTTTTTGCTTCATGTCCATCTACGTCTGGTGTGAGAAAATTCAAAAGTGCCACTGATAATTGCATATGTGCTTAGTTATTTTTTTGTTCTGATAGCTGTTTATGTGTCTGTTACAAGGCAGGGTAAAGGTTAGGGTTATAATGATGTGTCATAAAAGAATATTATAACCTAAATAATGTATAGAAAGCTTAAATGATTTTTGTAAACGATAAAAATCCAAGTGTCATTCATCCAGATAATAGACGGATAACGCAAGTAGAGAGTCGCAGAGTACGTACAAATAATGCACATTTATTAAATTATACACTTTGCAATTGAAATATGTACGAATTTTAGCTAGATATATTAAAACTTGCAATTGCATGTACTAAAATACATCTATCATTATATAAAGTTTGGTGTTTATACACCTTCGCTTCCTTAATATTTTTCTTATTTATTTTAATCACAAAAGCAAATGCTAAATTTTTCCTTCGTTGTGGTATTTTTTTACGTTTGAAAAAGTATGTTTTAATTGTTCAAATTAGCCTTAATTGATAATTAACCGAGTAAGCCACTTATCTACAAGCTCTATGACTTTCTATCTGTATTTCCATGAACCCTCCCACACTATGTCGATTCAACCACTTTCTAATATATCTTAATATTTTTATAAAATAGGTTCAGATAAATTTAGTTAGCACGTTGTGTGTATCACTTCCAAGCTTTTAAAACACACAAGTATTTGGCGTACGATCGTTTCTCTAACGATTTGAAAAAAAAATAATCAGGATCTCTTTGTGGTAGTTTTAATTACTGAGAAAATGTATGAACGCATTTAAAAAACTATATTTAGGTAATATTAGGTATGTGTTTACATTTATATATATATATATATATATATATATATATATATATATATATATATATATATATATATGGGAAAATGAAAAGGGAAAACCAAAAAATGGATGTTTTATTATGTGTACATCAACGTTTCGTCTTTATTTATAAGACTTCATCAGGATGATAATATAAAGAAAAATGTCATGCAAGTACAAACACATATAGGGTTAACATATTGGGAAAAGGAAGACAATAGTAGCCACTACTGGAGAAAACAGTAGGATAGACGTCCGTGCTTATTGGAGTCAATAATAATTATTATCGACTTTTGTGTTTTCCTTTTTCATTTTCCCATTACGTCGGATTACCTTCATCCTTCTCTTCCCATATGTATATACATATATATATATATATATATATATATATATATATATACATACTTCACTCACAAACTAATTAACAGGTTATTATGCAGATACAAGATGAAATCTAAGATGTCAACACGGTGAACACGTGGGGAATGATCTTCTCTTTATTACAATCTGTTTCACACAGAATAGATGATTCTGCTCCCTATCTACTCTACTATTTTAAAAATGTTTTTCCATGGAAGCTGCGCAACTGAGTTTAGTCACTCCTTGTAAGACATTCACAGCAAAACACTTTTCCTACATTTGCCCAGCGTCAGGTGGAATTTCCATGGTTCAAACTTTTCTTGAAAGAGTTTCCCGCCTATGAACACATTACCGGATGACTGCTTCCATGTGTATTAAAACTTGGTTATCTTTACATCTAATGTCAAATAATTATTGTGATCAAATTCAGTTGATGCCATCAATTAATGTTACTATTTCCACCATTTTCCTCATCTTTTGTTCGAAAATTATTTCAGTCTTATTAAAACTTATACTCTGGTGTTTTGCCCTGATAATTACGTTGATTTCAATATCTGTATTCGAGTGTATTTATTATTCTTAAGGGTATTCATTACTGTCCACAAGGAAGGGATGTGTCAATTCTATGCAACGGACAGAGTCTCTAATAATTGTTATGAATAAATGTATCTAAAAAGTTTTTTTAAATAACTGTTTATATACTACAAAAAGCTGGGGGTGAGTTCAGAATAATACTCTGCGTTTTATCCGATTAATTAGAATGTTTTACAATAAATCTCTTAAATATTAAAGCATAGTCAGTTCATCTTTTTTAGTTTTCACCTTCACTTATCAAAACACGTATGCAACTTTTATTTTCGTAAATACACTTTTTATTTTCATTTCATTCAATTGATTTTAACTTATGAATTATTAAGGTTAGTCAAGAATAATAGCAAATGAAAGTTCAGTCAGGGGTAACTTGTTGAACTAGAGGTTTGAATTACTAGACTGCGGGAATTGATAGAAACGGATATGACGTCACATCGCTCAAAGAAAGAGTGAGAGAGGAAGATAGTTCCTTAGGAGCATGCCATGTGTGAGCATGAGATATTGATATGGGTTGACAAGATATAATCGCACAGTGATTATGGGTCTCTTTCTCTCTTCACCTTTTGATTTGGAACGAAGATCAAGTCGAATAAAGCTATTCTGTCTTCCAACAATGTTTTCTTGACTAAGTCATATTTTTAAGTATGAATGAAGAGCCTGTATTTTAGGACGTCGGAAACTCAGTCTGGAATGATCACGTAAATGGGGCATACAAGAAGAAGCAGCAAACACTGTATGCAACTTTTCTTTCGTAAATCAAATATTTATTTATATTTAATTTAATTGATTTTAACGTATGAATTATTGAGACATTTCAGTCGAAATCGACACGTTTGTTTACTCTTTTTTCTGTCTACTACACAATTTTATTAAATATAATTTTAAAATTATCTGAAATATTTCATTGCTAATATACGGGGCGGTTACCAATGGCGCCTTATTGGTTATCTGTTTTTATTTTATTAAAAAAGATGTCAGATATAGACAATGAAGTTCACGTAAGCTTCACTCAAAATGTGACATTTTTGTCGTTTCTATTTGTGTATTGGGTTATATTATGAAGTAAATAAACATTCAATTTGTTGAATATTGTGACGGTTAAGTCAGTAGTATATTATTTGTTTAGCTGAGAATCACAGAAAATGAGGGGTGAGTTCAAGTTAAATTCCTGAACTCGAGATAAGGATAACTTAACCGTTGAAAATAAATAAAACGCGTGTGACGTCACATAGCAGAGAGAGAGAGAGAGAGAGAGAGAGAGAGAGAGAGAGCAAAACAAGTTTTTTTCCTTAAAATCGCGCCAGTATGAAAACGTTCAGTGAAATTCGCTATCAAGTTATGATTAAATAGTGATCAGGGATTTGGAACGAAGATCGGCGATCAAACCTCCTTTGTCTTCCAATAGTTTTGTCTTGAGTTCGTCAGTTTTACAACTATAGATACGGAGCTGTGGTTTCAAGACGACAAGATCCCAGTCTGGAATGTTCACAAGAAAGAACGTACTAGAACAAGCAGCTGAAAAGCTATCGATACTGATATGAATTGAAAGGTTTAGAAATCATTGTAAAACGACGAAGTATAGATATAACTCAAAATAAGGGGTAATTTTGTTGACCGGTGTAGATACGGAAGTGTCTCTTGCTAAAAGAAGTAACGGCCGGAACAAATATGTGGCCAAGATAAACCATTAGAATTAGGGGTAGGACGAAATGAAAATGGTCCTAAATTAAAATACTATAGCAAATTTAACCATCTATATCCATTCATAGCTTTTGAGGATGTTTTAGGACCTGCAATGTCGAATGAATCCACTTTTTCACCGAAAAATGATGGATGGTGAGTCCCGTAGAGCCCTAACGGCTATTTTGGCCTGCACCTTCTGCATTTTGCAAAATTTTCAACATGTTTGATTGTTTAGTGTTATTTATGTATAAATGAACACAAAAAACTTACTACTCGCATGAATCTGAATTTTTCACCCATTACGTCCCACCCCTACTAATAATAGTAAACTTTCATGGGTTTTTGTAATAATGACTGCAACTACGTTTTCTGCATGTATTATACAAGATCGAAATTAAAAACATGATGTTAATTACAACTGTCAAATATACACAATTCCGTTTTCTGATATATATATATATATATATATATATATATATATATATATATATATATATATATATATATATAAATAATATTTATAAATAAATATTAATTATTTATTACCTACAGACATCGATGTTTCATGCTAACGCAATCTTCAGTGCAGGAAGTTAATTCTCAACGGTCGGCGGGCGCGAACTCCGATCACACATCGCCACTGATTTGCAGTCAACAGCGTTAACCCCCCGGCCATAGGGAATTATCTAATAATTAAAGAGGAATTTAACTTTGTAAAATATATATATATATATATATATATATATATATATATATATATAGATATATATTTATATGTCATTGTGCAGCAAGGATATAACGCTTATTTTGTGCTAGTTCGTAACCACTTTACACGTTTAACCTCAACCATATCCTATATATATATATATATATATATATATATATATGATAATTATTACCATTATTATATATATATATATATCTACAGCCCTCTTTCTATGTACACACGCAACACACACACTCATTATATATATATATATATATATATATATACTATAAATATTTTAAAATATTAAAGTGTTTTTTCCTACAGACGATATCGTTTCAGGATGTTTATCCTCATCAGGGCAATAACATTAGTCTGAAGAAAATAACACCGAAAGTAAAAATATGTAGAAACGGAATAGTTTTCAAAAAGTGCGCTTATGAACAAAAAATGAGCTACAAATAGATTGAAGAAGTTCGTGGAATTTTCTTAGCTGTGGAAAGTTTTGGTGGGCTTGAATGGTAGCGGTCGGAGTTATTAAAATATTTAGGGAGTAGGAGTGAGCATGCGTGATGTAACGAACAGGATCGCTTATCAAAGGATAAGTCATGGGCTGAAAATATGTTAGCAGTGGGAGAAAATAAATTAATTGTAGAAAGTGTCGGGGACAAAACATTGCACGCTTGAACTTGAGTTGAGCACGGTTCTGAAGAAGTAAGAGTCTCCGAAATATTAAAATAAAATAAAATATTATATCATACGGAATTTCCACCAGACCATCTTGATACAGGTATTACATAACATTGTAACATTGTGTAGATAGACAGATATATATGTATTTGTGAAAGGAAAAAAAAATAATAAAAAATAAATGTATATATATGTGTATGTACACATTGTATTAAGGTTGAAACTAATCCATTTGTTCCACCATTATATGCCTTATTTGCTCCAACTTGTGTCTATCCGTCACACCTCTCATTATATTGCCTTCTAAGTATCACATTTCTCTCTCTCTCTCTCTCTCTCTCTCTCTCTCTCTATATATATATATATATATATATATATATATATATATATATATATATATATATATATATAAAACCCTTCTGCTCATAAGTGAATATGTTTGGTAGAAGAAATATACGTAGAATATAGCAGTAGATTTCTGTAAAGTATGGATTTATCAGGTTACCGATGCCGGTGTAAAACATGAACACATTACATATTTCTTATGATGTTAGTAGCGAAGCTTCCTTGCACGTAGGGTTTTGATACTTGACTCCTGATCATATTTGGTTGTAACGAGCCGTTCGGGATTGGAATCTTTGAGATGATAAACTTGCTGCGTCTAGTTACACTGGTGATTCGTGGACGACGAAACAGCAGTCGGTGGGTGACTATGATTATATTTAATTAAATCGTATATAAAACAAAAGATATAATAAGTCAAACCAACTGTTTTCCACTTTAATTTATTCGTCTCTATGCTCTGAAAGGTGCTTACATTCTATGTTCTTACATTTCTATATTGATTTCATTTCGATAACGAATTGAGAGCAAGTATCAAACATTCCGTGCAAATATGTTTCGGACTTGATAATCTGTCAGTCAGTGTTTTTCTATGTTTTCATGGCGATGTCTACTTTAGATAAGATTTAATCGAATATAGATCGATTTTCTAACGAGTTTATTCTGATCTCTTGGGATCAATCGATTGATTTCGCCTCTGAATAGTTCGTCAGTGGTGATGAGTAATTGTCACCGAAATCACATCCAATAAAACAGGAATACTTTGAAGGCAACAATTTATTGCTATTTCTAAGCGAGTAGCCATTTTGTTTCTGTTATTAAAATGACCTTTTAACAAATTTAGTTAACACCGAGTGTTTTTTTTAACTCTAGCGGGTGGATACTTGTCCACACCCTTTCCTGTGGGGGTAGGGCTGAATTATTTGCCTGGGCATTTTTTCTCGGGTGACCTATTATATCTCTGTAAATGTTCACGTCGACCATTTTTGCTTTGAATATATGGTATTTTGTCGTAGAAGCATAATAATTACGGGCGGATTGTGAGCTCGCCTTGTCGTCTGCGACCAGAAAAAAGATTAAAGTCAGTAAAGATAATTACGTAAGTGTGAAGACCACACCTTCCTGTTTGACATTTAAGTTTTTTTTTTTTAAATTAACACAACATAATGGCCATCCTAGATTTCATCTCATATAGAGTTAAGTTTAAATGTTCACAACTAAGTTAAAAAAATACTAACGCCAAGCACGCCGACACCGTTTGCTCGACACAAATTAAACATCTATATATACGGTTTTACTCTTCGAGAACATGTATCTTTGTCAGATATTGCCGGACATGTTGCTGTTTTTTTTAGCTACTGTTTCATAAACCAATCATCCGCCATTTTGTTTGAACCTCGCTGATTTGTTCGCTCCATTTTGCTATATTGTTTTGTAAACAAAAATCAATAACACATCTACAAAGACCAACACGTCACACTATGCAACTGATTAAGATCACCGTTTTCAGTCTTGCTGGTCTAAAGTCTAGTCACAGTAAGCGAGGAACTAGAGGCCTATGCAGCAGTTGGAAGGTAAGTACAGTATTGATTTACTCCTCTCCAGGAGTTAGGCACAAGGATATTTTTTTATCTTACTCCCACAAGTAAGATGTGACCCAAGGTCGGGTCGGGAAAGTGGGGTTTAAAAAATTGCCTGGGCAGCCCCGTTGGCATTCCCTGGTAGGGGCGCCTCAGGCAGTAAGCAATAAACTTACTCGTCTCCAAAGAGGGGGGGGGGGCGAAGCCTGGGACGGTGAACCTCCTAGAACTGCACAGAACAGACCCATAGACCGGCGTAAATCAAGCCCCGAAGGCCAAGATAATACCAGTCTATGGGGTGTAGTATCCATCGGAACAGATACTACACTTTGATCTTAGCCAGGACTAATAGGGATGGTAATTCAATCCTGTAACTAATTCTGTTCAGTTTTGAAATCTTTGAATACGATAGCACATTATTTCATATGTTTTATCATTTTCCCTCTTTGGGTGCTCCACATCTATTGCTATATTCTGTGTTAATCCTCGAGATATAAACATACACATTTTCAGACAGTTTTAATTGGTTGCTGAATTAGTCTTTAAAATGGCGTCATTCGCTTTAGAAACGTATTTAATACACCGAAAATGCCTTAGGTTTTCTTGGACAAGGTTACACACATCGACTCATTATTTTGAGCATTACGCATTTCCATTGGTGAAGAGGCAGACACTTTGAATAAGGTGTGACGTCAATCGACAGAAAAAGACACAGATTATTAATAATGGAGTCTCGAATTGAAAATTCAAATTTTATTTGATTTCTTAAAAAACAGTTTGCGTATCTGTCGTTAAAATACATTGCTTCGGGATATTCATTGTTTAGAAAAATATATTTAAATTGGAAACTATTTATGAATTAAACATCGGAACAGTATATGTTTCGAGATTTTTTAGATAAGGATTGGCAATTTGCATTCTCTGGATTATTCGGACTACTATTCTCATCTTCGTTATTGCCGTCGCAGCGATTTCCGTCGATATAACGTCCGTTCAGGAGTATTTTTTGTAAATTGAAAATCTATATGATATTTTAAACGGAACCGTTTATTTTATGCACAGTGTCAGCTCGTTCTTTTCCGTCAGCTATGAACAGGCGGCGCAACGGCTTAAGGTGTTGAATAACTATCAGTTCGAAGTTACAGTCTGCTAGAGATTAAAGGTTCAATTCCCGCTGCAGGCGATAATAACTAATAATAATATAATTATATGTAATTAAAACTTATCACAAGTTATGTCTGACTGAACGAGAATAACCTACCCCGTGAATTAGATAAACTGTCTAGTTTTTAATTTCGTATAAGTCTCCGAGTTCGACAAAAACAAATCCAGTTTGAAAAGATGCACCTGAAAAAGGTTGGAGTTCCCATCGGCTGAAACGTTGTGAAAAGAAAATACTAGATGAGAATTATATTTCCAATAATATCAATTGAAACATTTGACAGGTCTCTTATCCTCAGAAACAATTGCTGCACTCAACAAGTGTTTTCTTCAACTGAGAGTATATAGTGGGGCTAAAGTTGGGTAATCTATAACTGCAGATCATCTTAGCTGTCATTGTTTAAGTCAAGTTGAAATAATGGACCTAAAACGAGTTGAAGCAAATATTACCTTACCAAAAACTGAAAGTATAATCTAGCAAATGTTTACTTATGTCAAGAAAGTGTACGTATTCGGGCAAATCTGTTACTATGTTTGCTTGTGTATATACTAGCGTCTTCATCACTTGACTAATCGTCCGCAGATAGGTCGAAATGTCAGTAATGGTCTTACTTAAAACTAATTTAATGTTGAGATATTAAGGTCCACGATCAAGATTACTGAAAAAAATGAGAGTACTACTTTTGGCGATAACTTCGATTCTGTTAATCGTAGCGATTCACTACTTGGCGCATATTGTAGCTAATGAAGTCTCGCATTTACCTTGACATTTGACTATGGTCAATTTTGTTATGTTGACGGCATTTAAATTTACATTGTGATGCCAAGGTATACATGTAATACGATGGGGTGTTATTTATTCTCCACGATGCGTGCTCCTCTTTCCTAACGGTGTTCACACTTCGTTGACAGTATTCACTTGGGGTGTTTCTCTGTTCATGCTACAGTCAATGTAAGCATCTTATCTTCTCTCCGTCGCTGTTTTCTTTACAATAACCTGTTTTACAAACGTTGTTAAACAAGAAATAATATTGAACTTTAAATATTTGTCGAAATATGTGTTTATCATAGCATATATGTGTACACATAAAACAACCCTCTACCAAAGGGGCGGGCAACCTTTCAGAGTGAAGGCCAGATGAGACTTTTGGAAGAAGATCGTGGGCCGGTGTGAAAAACGAAATCTCAGAATTACTATATTTTGTTTACATGAATAAATTGTACAAACATTGCATTGAACACTGTACAAATCTGATATTTTTTCTCAAGAGACTTCTGTATGTGATGTGATAAAAGGCGCCGATGAAGAGCCATTTTGGAATCATGAAAAATAATGACGGGGGAAGTAGCAAGTTTATCCAGCATTCGTTTTGACACACCTCACATAAGTTCTATGTTTCGTGCCCTTTCCTCGTCTCTCGTTTCCTCTTTGCCTCTCTCTTTTCTTTTTTCATCTCAGGCCAAGGATTTGAAATTAATAGAGAGAGAAAAATGTAAAATATACATGTATCATCGCTCACTGATATTTATACATTTTTATCCCACTGTAAATCTTAATTAGAACCTACTTTTACGTCTATGTCACAAAATGAGATAAGTTTTGCTAAGAGGTCCGCGGGCCGGATTGCAATAATAAAGCATAGCAGGGTGGCGGGCCGGACGCTAAGCCTTCGCGGGCCGGATGTAGCCCGCGAGCCGGAGGTTGCCCCCCCCCCCTGCTCTACCACCTCAACCCGTGGAGAAGAACGCAGCTATGCAAAAGCCCAACCGCATTTTCTGGTGGCACAGAGAAACGAGAGCGATGCTCTCTACCAATTTTACGCATCCGTTTACCTTATTCATGTGCCCGTAATGTCACAGCCTTTCTTGAATCTTAATTGAAACATTTCACTTTACCTAATTTCAACCCATACGGGGAGATGTACCCTTCTAATCACTTACTTTCTACTCTTACACGACTCACTTTAGTTCTTATATATATATACTAAAGAGATATGTACATATTGTTTAATAGTAAGTAAGAAAAATATTATTTGCAGTTAGTTCAAAAAAACTTAGGTTACCCTAAATAAGGCAAGCTGCTACTGTAGATGTAAAGGGATCTAAGAATTAGGGAGAAAGTTTAGGTGGTTATCCTAAATTGAGATGTGTGCAGCGAAATACTTGTTCACATTAGTTTTACATTTTTGCATGTCGGTACAGTCGGGGAAACAAGGAGCAGGGAGAGAGTTCAAAAGGCCGTCAGCTCGAGGTAAGAAGCTATTGGAGTAGAAGGCTCTCCGGCACCTAGGGGTCTTTACAGTGAATAGATGTGATTTAGCTGATTGTCGAGTTTGCGCGTGTGTTAACGTCGAGGGAGGGAACAAAGCAGAAAGTTCATCGGAGCACATTCACTTTAAATACTAGTGAAACAAAAATGATGTAATATTGTGGTGATGGGACAGGGGCTGGAGTTTGGTCAGTATATATTTACCTATTAGTTTGGAGATTCTTTTTGAAGCTTGTTTAAAGGGAAAGATTATTGGATGGTGCATCAGACCAGATGAGGCAACAATACTCCATGCATGGTCGGATAGAAGCTTTGTAGTGATATAGGATACTGTCAGGTGTAAGAAATTTTCTAGCACGGTAAATGGGCCCACCTTTCTTTGCAGCAGCCTTGGCAATGCCTCCTATATATTTGTTCCAATTCATTTTACCTATGAATGTTACTTGAAATTACAAAGTGTTTACGCCTACTGTTCATAAACAGTTACCCATTGAAACACTGGCCAGTTTCAACGTGGATTTTCCTCAATGATTAAACAAGAATGGTCAATTAAAGATGCACTAACCCCAAGCAACGGCGCTATAAGTCATCGGATTGCTCGATACTCAGATTCTATTTACCCAATGTTTACATGACATCCTTTACGATTAGATATAGACGACAATTTGCGATATGGAAATGATTCAGTCAGTTTTACCGATTACTGAAGATAAAATAGCATTGCGAATACTATTCGTGACTATCGCGTAAATATATTCTTGCTGCTGTGCTATTTACCAAAGAATAATTGATGAGCGTTTTATTTATTTAGAATGCTTGCGGATATATAAGACAATTCTATTATCTATGCTTATACTGTAGTCGGGTTAAACAACGTCAGTTTTAAGGCTT
>OY744540.1:83435711-83483211 GCA_963556195.1 Sepiola atlantica
TTCCTAAAAAAACTGCAATTCCATTCCATATTCCCAGTGTTTTCCCCAAATCCTTCCAAGCAGTCACCAACTTGATAGGTCCTTCACTATCCACCAAGCTCCAGCCCCTGTCTCATCGACGCAATGTTCCTTCCTCGTGCCTGTTGTACAAGTACTTCAATGTGTTGTGCTCTGATCAACTTGCTGCAAATTCACGAGACCGACCCGACAATCTGCCAAACCCCATCAATACACTGTGGAGGTCCCCAGATACCGTAGAGCTTTCTACTCCAAAAGCTTCTTTCCTCGTGCTGCTGGATTCTGGAACTCCCTCCTTGCTCCCTGCTTTCCTGACGTTACTGACATGCAGTAATGTAAAACTAACGTAAACAGACATCTCGCTGCGCAGCTCCTAAAGAGTCGCCAACTTGATAGGTCCTTAACTATCCACCAAGCTCCAGCCCCTGTCTCATCGCTGCAATGTTCCTTCCTCGTGCCTGTTGTACAAGTACTTCAATGGGGTGTGCTCTGATGAGCTTGCTGCTCTTGTACCCCCACCCCGCAAATTCACGAGACCACCCTGACAATCTGCCAAACCCTATCCATACACTGTGGAGGTCCCCAGATACCATAGAGCTATCTACTCCAAAAGCTTCTTCCCTCGTGCCGCTGGATTCTTGAACTCCCTCCCTGCCCCCTGCTTTCCTAACGTTACTGACATGCATAACTTCAAAACTAATGTAAACAGACTTCTCGCTGCGCAGCTTCTAATTTAGGTTGAACACCCCCCTAAAACTTCACCTTTTTTTCTCAGTAACCCCTTACGTCTAAAGTGGCGACCTGCGTTGTTTGGGGTGAACTATGACATTGGGAGTCTAATACACCTTGTACACCAGATACACCAACAAGAATAAGTGTATGACATCGTTAATGTATCCATATAACTCACCACCGCAAAACCAATGACAGTAAAATCCGTTCGGGCATTCACCGGTAGGGGCGCCTCAGTCAGTAAGCAATAACCTTACTCCTCCCCAAAGAGGGGAGGCGAGCCTGGGAGGGGGACCTCGTAGAACTGCACAGGACAGACCCATAGACCGGCGTAAATCAAGCCCCGAAGGCCAAGACAATACCAGTCTATGGGGTGCAGTATCCATCGGAACAGATACTACACTTTGATCTTAGCCAAGCGTGTAGCAATGAAATTTATATTTATAAGTAAACCGTGGCACAATAATAAACATGCTATTTAAAAGCAAAGGTGACTAAAATGTGGGAAATCGATCTACTGATTGTGGGCATGTTAAATCTGCGCAGTCATCGATTGATTTCCAATTTTAAACTGAATCAGCTGACTGTTCGAAGGAGGTAAATTATCATACATATCAATAAAAAGCAAACATCAATTGCAAACGAGTGGTCACCACAAATCAGGAAACGGCATTTAAATGTTAGTTTCATGAGCAAACAACGTATTGATCACAGAAAACAACAACGAATTTGTTTATGGGAAAGTGCATTTGACTCTACTGTCCGTTACTCACCCAGACAGATAATTTACAATTTGAAATTCAGTTGACCAATTTTTAAATTTTTGAATTTTTGAAATGTAATTGAAATTGAATTTTTTTTTACTTCTTAATTTAATCCTTGTTCAGAATTTTTTAGATGAGGGTTGATAATTCGTAGAATTTGGTATATTCGGACTACTGATCTCATCTTTTGTGTTTTTATCACAACGTTTCGGCCGATGTAACCTCCGCCATTCTTCAGGTGTACTTTGTCGAACTCGGAAATATGTCTGTCAAACTCGGGAATCTTGACGGAATTTCGAACGGAACCCTTTATTTAATCCACGGGGGTAGCATGCTCTCGTTCCATCTGCTATGACTGGGAAGAAGTCTTCAGTAATTCGCAATTCTCTGTATCGCCCGCACTGAGGATTGAACCTTTAACCTTCAGACGACTGTCACTTAGAACTGAATTATACTTTGTATAATATTCACTGCGCCACGGGTCCAGATTCCCGAGTTCGATAGAAATATTCCCGAGTTCGACAAAGTACACCTGAACAAGGTCGGAGGTTACATCGGGCGAAACGTTGTGATAAAAACACCCAAGATGAGAACAGTAGTCGGAATATACAAAATTCTACGAATTAATCTTTCTTATGTTAATCACGTTTTAATAGTTAAGCTTCTTTAAAATCGGAATTTAAATATATTTAAACTCCAGTCCAGCCTTTAAGATTGACAGCTTATTTACTAAAATGTGTGCGTTGAACTTTTCTTTCTTTTTCTACTCTAACTTAAAACATTTAAATTTGACTGATTGCTTATGTAAATAGGGGTAGGACGTAATGAGTGAAAATTTCAGATTCATACGAGTAGTATTTTTAAACAATCAAACATTTTGAAAATTTTGCAAAATTCAGAAGGTGAAGGCCAAAAATAGCCGTTAGTGCTCCACGGGACCTAAAATCGATCATTTTTTGGTGAAAAAGTGATTTCATGCGACATTGCAGGTCCTAAAACATCCTCAAAAACTATGAATGGATATAGATGGTTAAATATGATATAGTACTTTAATATAGGACCATTTTCAGGCTGTGAAAGGCTTTTCATGAATATAAAATAGTCAAAAACTAGTGGCCTGCACCTTCTGAATTTTGCCAAATTTTCAAAATGTTTGATTGTTTAGTGTTATTTATGTATAAATAAACACAAAAAAATACTACTCGCATGAATCTGAAATGTTCACCCATTACGTCCTACCCCTAATATAAAGGTCAGCTGTTCTAATTTATAATATAACATTTAAAAATTGGATTCAATCGTTTTAAATTGAGAATAACAACATCTAGTGTTCTATTTCTAACACCATTAGTAATATCCGAATTTTAAATACGGAATAATCTCTTTCATAGACACATAACGCGGATCACTTTTAATGACTACGTGGTCAGTTAACTTTCGAATCGCCTTTCTCATACGGATTTAAAGCCATAGATCAAATGACCACGTGCTTCTATATCTCTGATTGAGCCAAATGCCTAAAGATTTTCACCATCATTCCACGAAAATCGCATCACTTAAACGAGATCAATAATTCTTGGCCATCAATGTATTCCATAAAATATGTATCAGTAGTTCATAAAGGTTCCCATGTCACCCCCGTCCTCCACGAGCCGGGCGGGGGTGCAAGTGTTTGCATCTGAACATGTGTGATTAATTCTTCCGTCTTCTGCGCCGCGTGTGTTGGGTAAATTCTATAAGCCAGAAATCGATAGGCCTGGTTTGATCACACAGTTCAACTGCAGAGCGGCAAAACGCGAGATGAAACTTCCCAGAAACCATGAATCAAATGTCATGCTGTGATAAACGCTTCGAGTTTAGAGAAAGCAAAAGGAAAACTTTATTCACATGAGGCGACCGACTTACTAGATAACAGATGGTCAAATTCTTCTCCATATAAGTGCTTCTCTATGCAGGATGTGCGTGTATTGCTTTCATAGGAAGCGTATTTATATGCTTGTATAGTAGTTTCAAAGAATTTGTGCATGAGAGTGTGTAATCGAATTATTGGGAAAAACTGAGTAATGTGCGATTAAGACATTACGATAGGCTTTTCGTATTTATGTATATTTCATATATATGTTGAGATCAATATATATATATATATATATATATATATATATATATATATATGTTGAGATCAACAAAATGTGAACATTGTTTCAGGAATTTAAAACCAAATAATTATATGGCGTACGATCGTTATATGCTTTTACTTTAAATGTACTTATATTTGATATAGCTTTATTATTCAATTGTGCATCCCCGTTCGATTCTACTCCAATAAAAAATAATTTATATATATATATATATATATATATATATATATATATATATATATATATATATATATATTTATATAAATATATTAGAAGTCAAATAATTATGCTCGCTGCTTTCAGTGGAAATATCACTAAATTTCTCCGTTATCACGTGACAATCTCTCGTGGTCTAATAAGACAAGGTGTACACTTACGGATTTAAGGTGAGCCCGGTTCGTGCGTTATGACAGTTCTAGATTGTTTTCCATGCGCCGATGAGAGCCATCAGCTCGAAACGACGTCGTACTTCTATGGATTATGCTCTGATGAACTAGCTGCTCTAGTGCCCCCCTCGACGCATATACACTAGAACAACCTGACAATCAGCTAGGTCATGTCAATTATCTGTAGAGATCCCCAGATGCCGAAGGGCGTTCTACTCCAGTAGCTTCTTTCCTCGTGATGCCGGCCTCTGGAACTCCCTCCCTGCTCCCCGTTTCCCCGCCTGCACCGACATGCAGAAGTTTAACACTTATATAAACAGATGTCTCGCTTCACAGCTCCCAACACAAAACTTACACTCTAATTCTCAGTAGCCCCTTACGTCTATAGTGGCGACCTGCCTTGTTTGGGGTTGAATATACGTTAAAAAATTTCTTTAAAAAACGCAGGTAAAATATATTAAAACAATAATTTAATATTATTAGAAGCCTCTTTCCAGTAAAATTGAAAGTCGAGCACTGTCGGAAAGATTAAAAATAAACATTTTTAAAGCCTCAGTAAAAAGCTCCGACTGTCGTTGTGTATTATCGAATATTTATATATTTATACTCGTTGTGTTAAGTGTAAATATCACTTAATTTCTTCATTATCACGTGACAATCGCTTGTGATCTAATGCTGCTATGAGAACGCTTACAGATTCAATGTGTCTCTGTCAGCCGGGTTCGCACCCAATGTCCATCTGAGATTGATTTATTCCCTGCGCTGATGAGAGCTATTAGCTAAACAATGTCGTACGTACATACAATATTAAAAGAAAACTTAATATTATATATATATACATATTATATATATATATTATATATATATATATATATATTGATATATATATATATATATATTGATATATATATATATATATATATATATATATCAATATATATATATATATTGATATATATATATATATTGATATATATATATATATATATATATATATATATTGATATATATATATATATATATTGATATATAGATATATATTGATATATATATATATATTGATATATATATATATATTAATATATATATATATATATATATTGATATATATATATATATATATACATATATTGATATATATATATATATTGATATATATATATATATATATATATATTGATATATATATATATATATATATATATATATATATATATATATATTGATATATATATATATTGATATATATATATATATATATATTTATATATATATATATATCAATATATATATATATTAATATGTATATATATTAATATATATATATATATATATATATATATATACATATATATTTATATATATATATATATATATATATATATATATATATATATATGAAGGCATGTGTTATTGAAGACGACAGAAATCTTCTGTTTAGTGATTCCTTTTTTTATTTTTTCCATTCGTCGAATGATCTTTTTGACGTGTAGATGGAATGAATTGATGAAGGATGCGTGTGTTTGACTAACGTTTTCGATTCTCTCCCGAATCATCTTCAGGTCTTTAATGGCAAAAATGAATACAAAGCGATTCAAAGAATAGAATTTCTTAAAAAATACGCCGGCAAAACGTTCACGTAAAAGACGGACGTCTACATTTTAAAAAGTGACAATTGAAACAGTTCTTCGTTTATTTATTAATATTTTTTATTCTTCTTATTATTATTTTTAATTTAAAATAGTAACTGATTTAATTTTGTCTCGTCTAATAATTATTGAGATGGAAAATGGGGGAGATAGGCAGTAAGTAATTTTAATAAGATGTCCCTATTTTTTTAATGGAATTAGGCGACACCGGTTGATATCACTAAACCAGGCTAAGCATTTTAAAATAGTTTTACTTGTCACGTATGAAATGTTATTGATTTTAGGTTGCTGCGTTTTTATGTATACGACTTCAAGTATTTTAATTTTTTTTAAATTAGTTTCGGAATGTATTATTTTTGTGTTCATTACTAATATCTGTCTCAACTCAGGTTACCAGATGTAAGCCAATTGTTGAGACTTACATAACACATAGGTTGTTTCATTCGACTATCCTGTCACCCCGTGTAGCACATATCAGATGTCACTTAGCAGACGTTTAAAAATATTACCATAATTCAATCTACTCTGACTATAGAGAAAAGTGAGTCTAGTTCATGTATAAATGCTTTTTAAAATTTTGAAATATATTCCAGGTTTTTGTTACAAGCATAGACAGACGCATAATATCCATTATAGTATATAACTTTGTGTTTAAACGTGCTTAAGTGTATCCGTGTGTGGGTATATGAAAATAAATATGTAATGTTTACGAATATGTATGTTCTATTGTACACGCAACTGTGTATAGGAAGAATATCTCTTTTTTTATTTTTCTAATTTTTCCGTTTTTTGCTGGAGAGGGGTCATCCTACCGGATTCCAGACATTCACCGGCTTTTTCAGACACTCTAGTCTAGAGATTGTTTTAAGATTCTAAACGTTCCTTTAAGTGCGAGTGTTTGTATTTCTCTTGCACTCGGTTTACCGGGTATACTTTCCACATAGCTTTTGAGAATACAGTGTGGATTTTCGTGTGTGCTTCATTAACATTATATATTAATGAAACGAACGTGTGGCACTATCTTCTAGAGAATGAGCTTATACGAGTACACGTGTGTGCATCAGGTGACTTGATCATCCGCCTGTCACCCCTGTTCAGGTGGGGTCGACCGAGCGATTACGGCGAGATTATCGACGGACAATTGACGTATTGGAAAAAGGCGTGTAAGTGCTGTCTACAAACCTAGGCTGCTAATGGAAGGCAGCTCGGATAATACTCCAAGAAGATTAGAACGGATTATCTGGAAACTTTATCCACTTTATCGGCAATGCGCAATATTTGCTAGATCAAACTCGCTCGCATACTTCGATCCGTTTAATTGACTATTGGTTTGTAGTTGGCATTACTACGCGGATCACTGACAAACTAGCACTCAAATTTCTGTGGAAAATAAAAATTTGATTGTTAAAGTCAACTGTTAAAGTTTAAAATTGTTTAAAATGTGTCAGCCAGTTATACTTATATTTAGGAAATCTTTTAGATAACGTTTGATTATTTGTATTTTTTGGTTTATTCGGACTACTATTCTCATCTTATTGGTTATGTTCACAAAGTTTCATAACGTTTCTCTCAAGTCATTGCACACGGAATGGTTTGGTATGGTTTGGTAGTTTTGTTTTACGGCATATCAACCCTTTTTGGGTTATTTAATGCCGAATCTGGTCATTATAGTAAAAGTTTTTATGCTTCAAGTTCTTTATATCTTCAAATGTTTAATCATCGTTTTTGATTTGGTAGTTTTGTTTTACGGCATATCAACCCTTTTTGGGTTATTTAATGCCGAATCTGGTCATTATAGTAAAAGATTTATGCTTCAAGTTCTAAAAATAAAATAAAAAAGGGGAGGGAGAAAGGGAGAGGGGCTGTTGTTTTTGTTTTTGGTTTTGTAGAACATAATTAAGTTTTACAAAAAAAAACAAAAAAAAAAAAACAAACGTCAATGTAGGTGAATTTCGTCTCAGGGAGCCACAGGGCAGCCTGATCTGGTATCACCAGGCACACGGAATGAGAACAATCTCCCCCCCCCTATAGATTAAATAAAGGGTTCCGTCCAAAATTCCGTATATGTTCCTTAGTTCAAAATTGAAGATTTCTACGTTCGAGGAAATACACGACTATAAGGTCAGAGGTTACATCAACTGTTACGTTGTGAAAATTACTACGAAGCTAAGAGTAGCGATCCGAATAATACAAATAATTATATTTATGAATGAAGTAAATCAAAAATTTCAAAATATGTCATGGCATTTCTAAAAAGTGTGTGAATCTTTTTAGATTTCTTCAGGGCGGAAATTGGCAAGGCAAGTTTCTAAAACTATATTCATCGGATGATTACTTTTTTGAAAATACTGTAATATACTTTTAAAACAAGACTTTTTTACGGAGATGTTCACGACAAGGCATGAAGCAACTTGATGTAAGGAGCTAACACGAACAATCTATAATCATCGCAAAGACAGAATATGGCTATTGGACTTAGTCTTGAAAAGACCAAGGTTATAGGTAGGAGGAAAACAGTCATCCGGAAGAGAATTCTACGAAGCTGCAGCTCTTGAAAATAAGATGCTAGAATAGGAAGCTACCTTACAATTAACTATAAAAACAGCGAATTGATGAAGACTACTGCCCAACGAGTAAAACCAGCTTGAACAAAACAAGCAGGGAATAAATCACATAATTCTGAATAACAATGCTATAATAGTACTTATAGAAAAAATTGAGATTAGAAACATCACGTCTGTGAGAGAGAGGTTGTAGAGAAAAAGAAAGGGTGGGGGCCAATTAAATTACAGATACGTTTGTGCACCCTGTCAAGAACACATAAATCGGACAAAGATTCACCAGCTCAAATATGACAACAGTACGTTGGTAAATGTTACTAATAACAGCAACAGTGTAAACATTTTTAAGTTGAATTATCTCATATATAAGGAGCCTTGTTTTTAGTAAAAAAGTTCGGAGGTCAAAAAATAAAGGGAGTGACACCAGGTTTAAGTTTAAAACAATGTTATTTCCAGGCGAAGACATTTCTCTCTTTTAGTCGGCGAGATTCCAACCAGAGAGTACATGTTTAGCGGCTATATCCAAGAAGTTGGGGGGGGGGGTACAGCGCACGCATGTGACTGATGTGATAAGGTGGCCAACCCGCCTCTTTCTTCCCCTCCCCATCTCTTTCTCTCTCTCTCTCTCTCTCTCTCTCACGCATACGATGTCAACCTGTTTCGGTGACTGTTCTTATGAAATAAATAATTTAAAAAAAAACATGTGTCGACGTGATTTATATCAACAAAGAAAAATCACCTTGATTCACAAGAGTGGCGACAACAGTGTTTATAAAAGAGTTATACACCCACCGGTAAGGTTGATATACAACAATTAGACGAGACACAAATAATAATTAAAATGAATTAAGCTATTTTTTAACTATCGGATAGAACATTTAATAAAATTGATATAATCTTGATGTAGTATTCAATAGGGGATATGCTCAAAATAACATATGAAAAATCAAATAAACGATAATTGTGCTCATTTTTTTCCGAATACCAGCCCAGTCTTATGGCAATAGCACACCGAAGTTACGAAAAGAGAATATACGTAGAATATAAAATATAGCTCGAAATAAGTTGCACTCAATAATTACATACGTGAAAAATACAACATAGAATGAACAGTGAGTGTCGGGAAAATGCCAACAGAAGAATGAACGAGTAGATAAACAATCCTAACGGGAACATAGAAATATTAGGATCAGATACAGAGCTGATACTTACATGCTAGACTCACTGCTGACTTAGTACTAGACGGCGTGTGTTAACGAGAACTGAAAAATGTAAAATATTATAAGTAATTAGCGTTTTCCGTATGTGAACAATCCTTTTTTTTTCATGAATGAATATATTTAGTTTTTGATCAATTTTTCATATTGTATATTTAGGGGAAAACTACATTAGAATTGTCACAAGAGCTTTGGTTACTCGCTTTAACTACCCGGGGACATTTTATTCAAATCAGACACGTTTTATGGGAACTGACGAGAAACACCCTGCTGGAATGAGGCAGTTCGATTCAGTTTAATGGTCTTTTAGTACCATAGTTTACATAAAGTTTGCCTGATAATAAAGACATAAATGAATTGAAACATAAAACTGTGTTGAGTCGACTTTACATTCTATCCGTCTTAAACGCCACTAGGTTTAGGTATTTGACACAACTACCGTGACAGTGGACCGAAATACGCAAAACGACAAAACTAGTCGCACAGTGTACGATATGAATGTAGAACGTGAGAAAACCCGGATCTTACTAGTGACTTAACACTAGTTGCAATAGTGTGCGCCCCACGTACTTCATTTTGTATCCTTTACCTGATATATGTTCACGGACACGAAAGTAAGTGATAAATCGAGACATAGTGAGAGAGAATAAAGAATTAGAAAAATATAGTAGGGATCGATATGTGTATGTATATCTTGTTTTCAGTAACTGTCTCTCAATGATAAACATAAAAAAAGCGAAAACTATAGAAAATGCATATATCAACATACGTCGATAATTCTGATTTGGTCGAGGCCGGCAGGAATTTTAGATATTACAAAAAAGTTTGTTTTTTTATCTTGTGGCAAGAATCGATGAACCCTTTCGATATATAAATCGATCGGAATAATTTCGCAAATTCTCTTTAGAGTTATTTTTTACAGACTTTCGCTTTCACGGCTTCGTCTACAGTGTTTTATAAACGTGTGGGCTAAAAAAAAGGGTACGCACAGCTGCTTCCAGCAGATCTCGTTAAATAGCGCACATTTCAAAATGTTATTGGAGTAACCCTACCCACAACCACCGCCCCCGAAATTGGCCTACATAAATAAATAAGGACAAATTTCAGATTTTGTAATTCTGATTTCTATATTGCTGATGCAGATTTTAAATTGCGCTTCCAATCGATATTCTGAATAACGAACACAACAGTATGCCTGTTTTCCCTAACTGAATCTCTCTTGTACCGCGAAGTGGATACGTAATTAGTTACTTCTAAAAGCTTGCACACCTAGTATACATGAACTTTTAGTAAGCTATATTATACTAACCGCAAAACTTAGTAACCCAACAGTAATGTACTAATAATTACTTTTTTATTATAAATAAACATCATTTAGTATAAACTAGCGGTGTTACTTATCGTTCGCTGTGGAAACCAGACCCATTTGTCTCGTTCCAGACCACTAGATTTTTCCGGAGATGGTTCTAATTCAAACGTACATTTTGATAAGGAGTTCGTATCAAGAAAGAAGACCGAAGTGGACACTGTGTAAAAGTAGCGAAAAGTTAATGGTTTCATGACAAACATTGGCCACACAAAAGAAAAATTACTTTTATTAATAAATACCAGTGAATAATGGTGGCTGCCAATAATACAACGAAATTGTACAAGTTGGCCGATGCAGTCGACTTTATTAAAGAATCTTCCAGCACCGGCTTCTGTTCGAATTTGTCTATGAATGATAATCGTAACAGGCCAATGGAATTGTACGTATAGGTCACTCTAGATAATCGAAGAAAACATTTCCGTTGGCGAATTCTGTAGTTAGATTATAATTTACTAGACTGAGTGTCAGGCGTTGCCTCGACCGACCGATTGCTTCTAATATCACAAACGTGTGTACACCATATTACATAAATATGCTAAATTAATTTTATTTAGAAATATCGCCTATGGAATGTGAGGACTAAAAACCAAAATAAGAGAAGCGAGAGTTACTAGACCGTCTAAAGTAAACCCAAGGTCCACTTTCTACTATCCTTACATAATTCTAAGTTACATAAATTAAATTTTACAGGTTGATTTTAAATCTATTTGTCTCAACATGACTGACATACTAAGAAAGATATTACATTTGACCACTAACACTGACCAGGAAGTAACAAGTTTAGTTGCAGAAACAAGTGTTTCCTTATAAAGTTAGATTAAGAAAAACTCGAGAAAATAACAATGTAAGTTACAGGGTAGAATAATAGCTACGGGACAGGATATTTTTTAATTGACAGGAAGTCGTTTGTGACACGTAGCGGTTAAACTGATGAAACTCGTCTTCTTTTTTCGAACCGATAAGAAGTGTGATCTTGTTTGGGAGAGATGTGCCCTAAACTTATGGGGAATGGAATGGGTGAGGTCACGGTGTATTATGTAGCCTCAAGTTATGCTGGTAATTTGTATTAATTAGATCATTCGGACTATATTCTGGGAACGTTTCAGTCGATGTAAAATCAGATCTTTTCAAGTGCGTTTTGTCGAACTCGGGAATCTGTACGGAATTTCGATAGGAAAGGTTTGGTTACGAGAGTAAGCTAACCCTAACCCTAGGGCATGGCCGGGTAAAAGTCCTAAGTAATTTATAATTGTTTCTTTAGTTTGGCCCGTGCTGAAGATTAAACCTTTAACCCCAGAAGAACTGTTGATCTCTATCTTTATCCCTCTATCTCTATCCATGTGTCTATATCTCGGAAAATAGCAGTTGCTGACAGTTAAGTTGCAAACGTTTTCATCGGATAATTTTATTCGTTTTTTTTCAATGATTTTCTGTTGTTCGATTATCTAGATTTAACCGAATCTTCTAATTTGCATTGCGTTGGTAATGTTTCAGTATGACCAGACCATTTTGACTAATTTAAAAGGCCGATCATCATAACTTTAGTAACCACTCACATCCATTTGTCTATCTCCCGAAAAAAATGTTTATTGTAAGTATATTATTGTCGCCGAATGCCGACGGGGCAGCCCAGGCATTTTGAAGACCACATTCCACTGCATATCTTGCGCTAGGGTTTCAGAAACCTGTCCTGACCCTGTGTATAACCGACTGCAGAGGCGGTACATACGTATACTATTTATTCTTTACGTAGATATAACTGCAAGCTGAATGCTTGTAAATAAAGAAAACGAAAAGTTTAGCAATTTTATTTTTTTTTTATTTATTATAACAATTTAAATCTTTTAAAATATATATTCCTGTTTTCTTACTGTGAATATAATTGCTAAATAATCTTTATATGATTAACAAATATGTACGATTTTAAATTGATTTGTGAAAAATTATCATAACTAGATGTGTTAAAATAAAATAAAATTACAAACAGAATGAAAATGATACATCTAAAAACTGTTTGATTTGAAAAGGACGCATAAATATATTTATTAGGGGTTATTCGATTTTGGAACAACCCATTTAAAAATGGGTAAAGTCTTAATCCTAGAAACAATTGACGATCGAACGATCTACTTTTTTTCAAATAGGTAAGGAAGGTTATAACATACGTAAACACGGAGGTAGATACTTACTATTACAATGCAAACTAGCAGATTCACATTGTAATTCAACGGTACGTTCTCGAATCTGTATAATTTATATTTAATAATGTTATCCATTTTGAAAGAATAAATGTCTGTAATCACAAAACAAATATACCTCTTTTTTATTTACATATTTAAAATTGTAGCAATTTCATTTTTAAACAATAACTATTTTCTGTCTTCTTATGAGGAAAATAATCGTCAGTTAAATATTCCTCAAATCAATGAAACTAATTTCACGTTTTAAAATTAATTTATTTAAAAGCGTAATGTTTCAGTCGAGGAGACGGCATAATTTGAATTTAGAAAAATTCATATTAAATAGAATAAATGGTAATTGTTTACCTTAGAGACACCAGATAAATTATTAAACACTACTTTGCTGATCGGTTTAAATTATTATCTAAGTTATGTAAAGTGTTTTATCGTAAAATACATATTTGAGAACATCACTATCTAATGATGGAATACAACATATGTTTTAACAAGATTATCTTTGCATTAACAAAATATGTATATAATACGCAATAGTAAAATAGGTATCACTATGTCTATTGATGTATGTTAAGGACAACCATTGTAATCTGTTGTAATATGCCCATATGTGAATATAAATGAGTTATACGTGTCTAATTTGTATTGTTTACTTATGAATCCTGCTTCCATCATCTTTAGGGATGATGAATAACAGATGAATAACAAATGAAGAACTACACTTGCTTTATATGCACAGAAGAGGTTTGTCTATTATCTACAATGATGCTGTCATTTAAGTAAAGGCAAGAGAACTGACTGGATTTGAACTCGGATTTTTTTTAATGGTTTATTTTTATTCACCTGAAATAAGTCATTTCCATTCAGACATAAGCGGCTACTGTGATTAGGGGTCAGATTTTGCGGTGACATCCTTAGTGATGGGTTGAGCAGTAACATGATATTTACTTTCTGCAGGGAGTGAAAATACCAACGGCCAGCGGTCCGAAAAAAATAGGCTATTGGAGTAGAAAGTTTTCCGGTATCTGGAAACCTATACAGTGAAGGCGCGGAAGTCTGCTTCCAGTCGGCTTTGCCGGGAGTATTTACGTTAATGGATTACAAGTTCTGTAAGTTCGTCCAGGCTAGAGCTTCGTAGACAGTGCTTGGCTTATTAAGTTAGGGCTTTTATGTGCACCCTGTCAAAAGGGGGAGAGACTAGTGGTTGGTGCACCAGCACAGATGTGGCAACAAAACACCATGCACGAGCGAATGGTGACTCATTCTATCGTTTACGTCGGTATTGATTAAACTAGTCGTCCCGCTAATCTGATGAGTGAGGACGAGACATACAATCCATGAAACGCTTTTTTATTTATTTCCGTCCCTTTTTATTCACATAAATATTTCTGCTGTCTCTTAAAAGCCTGTTTTACGCTTAAATCATTGCCGATATCTTTACTGCAATCAAATTAACGCACATCAGATTTGGAACTATACCTTCAGCCTAAAATATGATTTGATAACTGTTAAGATAATGAACATAAGTATATATATATATATATATATATATATATATATATATATATATATATATACTAATCTCTTTAAAAAGAATGTCCACTAATATGTTGGCACGCTGGATGAGTGTAATGAAACGTAACTGCTAAAGAGGTTGACTGCTGATGGAAGTAATTAAAGTATATGTTTTTCGCAAACATAAGTTTCTACGTGAGTTCGATTATCCAGTTTTAGGCGCAGTTTTTAAATGGGGACTCACATCAAACTACTATCTGCAATCTGTGACCCGAAAACCTATTATACTTGCAAATACATAAATCAAGTAATTTTGTCATCAGTAGGAGGAAGTACATTGGGAATCAAGCTTCACGGAAGAAAAGTAGGATTAATGCTCAATCTGATAAGAAACACAACTAGAGAAAAAGCGATTATCGATTAATGAAAAGTGCATAAATATTTGGGGGGGGGGGCAGTTCAGAAGTTGAAAATGTGCGTGACTAAACGTAGATGTACTGCAAGAGACATATAAGTATTTTATACACTATAGAAGATAACAAGTAAGAGAGATTTGCGAAAAAGAATAAAATCAGAACACGCAGAGGGCAGTTAAAACGATACATGCGGCATTGATAGAGAAAGATAGAGCATTGATTTACTCCTCTCCAGGTGTTAGGCACAAGGACAGTTTTTATCTAACTCCCACAAGTAAGATGTGACCCAAGGTCAGGTCGGGAAAGTGGGGTTTAAAAATTGCCTGGGCAGCCCCGTCGGCATTCCCCGGTAGAGGCGCCTCAGACAGTAAGCAATAAACTTACTCCTCCCCAAGCCGGGGAGGCGAAGCCTGGGAAGGCGGACTTCCCAGAACTGCACACGACAGACCCATAGACCGGCGTAAATCAAGACCCGAAGGCCAAGATAACACCAGTATGGGGTGCAGTATCCATCGGAACAGATACTACACTTTGATCTTAGCCAAAAGTATAGAGTAGCTACTACCTAGAAAACAGAATTCTCGCAGAGTTTGCACAATTTATTTGAGAAGACTGCGAATAATCTTAAATAATTCACGATCGAAGTAGGCACCACCTAGAATATAATATTATTTCAATCCATCACCTATACACAACTGTTACACATATTTGCTAATTACTGAGTTTGTTAACAGTACATTACTACCGATTTCATTTGGAGGTGTCACGCTGATCAGGTAGGTACACTCGCTACATCTCGCCAGACTGATAAGACGTCGACGAAGAAACAGCTGTCTGAGTTCCCTGCGCTGATGAGAGCCGTAAGCTTGAAACAGCGTTGTACGTAAGTAAAATAATAAAAAAAAATAATGTGATCTCATTAAAGTAAAATTAACGTGAGAGCACTGTTGGAATGATTAAAAATAGACATTCATGCAAAGCCGCAGTACAATGCTCAGGCTCTGCCGTTGAATATCATCGGATGTCTTAATATTAACACTTGCCGCTTTCAGTGTTAACTATAACTAAATTCATCCGTTATCACGTGACAATCTCACGTGACATTTTTTACTAAAGTAAACGCTTACAGATGCAAGGTGTCTCTGTGAACCGGGTTCGCGCCCTGTGATCGTCCGAGATTGTTATTTCCTGCGCTGATGAGAGCCGTAAGCTTCAAACGATTTCGAACGTTGGTAAAATGTTTAAAGTATACGTCAGTATATATATTATATATATATATATATATATATATATATATATATATATATATATATATATATTGTGTGTGTATGTGTGTGTGTGTCTGTGTGTGTGTCTGTGTTTGTGAGTATTTAGAGAAAAAATCAGAGAAAGAGGTTAGGGTTTTGAAGAGCGGCGTGTAGATCATGCTGTCTTAAAGCGTGTTTTAAGAAAGCTGTATGAACGTATAGTGTCAGAGAATATACAACAATGAAGTGAACTTTATGTTATAGGTTTTAATCACACAACCAAAGACCAGAGAAACAGTTGTTTTTCTTTGTTTTTCAAAACTTAGTTCACTCAAAATAAAACAAGTTGACACTGTAGACGTAAAGGGGCTACTAAAAATAAGGGTCAATGTTTAGGGGGTCGTCCTAAATTGGGAGCTGTGCAGCGAGATGCTTGTTTGCATTAGTTTAAATTTTCTGCATGTTGGTACAGTCGAAGAAACAGGACACAAAGATTGAGTTCAAGGGACGGCAGTTCGAGGAAATAAGCTATTCGAGTAGAAGTCGCTCCGGCATCTAAGTACCTCCACAGTGAATGGATGGGATTTAGCTGATTGTCGGGTTGTTCGATTGTATTTGCGTCGAGGAGACACCAGAGCAGCAAGTTCATAGGAGCGTATTATATTGAACTACTTGTCAAATAATCACAAGGATGAAACATTGCGGCGATAGGACAGGGGCTAGTGGTTGGTGGATAGTGAGGAACCTATCAGATTATAGACACTTTTTTGGACCTTATCAAAGAGGGAGAGACTAGTGGATGATGCACCAGCCGAGATGTGTTACAACAATACTCAATGCATGGGCAGATGGTGGCTTTGTAGAGATATAGGATATTGTTCGGTGTGATAATTTTTATACCACGCTAGAGGCAGCCTAATTTTTGGCAGCAGTCTTGGCAATGTCTTCTATGTATGTTTTCCAATTATCATAAAGGGCCACTTACGGCTGGGTTAAACAGCCAGCTACGTGCGCACGGCCGAACAGCATTAAAGTGAGGAGATGACAAAACTTCTGTCAAGAAGAAGCACTCATAATATATTCATACATATTCTTGACGATTAAAAACATTTGAACTGATATTCCAAATCAAAAGCACACAAAAATATTTGTTTACAGCTTTTTCAAGACCATGTTTATTTGAAGTTATAAGTTAGCACCATTTTTCAAAAAGTGGATTATTTTCTGAACCAAATTTTCGTAAGTGCCTAGTCAAAATACAATCAACAATTTTCAAATTCTACCAAACTGAGATAAATCACAAGAATAGATTCATTTGAAATACCTCGGTAAAAATTGTTAATTATTAAAATCAATCCCACATCTCAGTGCATAAAATTAAAATCAAAGAGAGACATTTTAATTACACAAGATTAACCTGGTGTTTTTTTCGAATAAAATTTATTAATATTTATAAGCATATAAATAATAAAATGCACAATTTACTGCAGTTTCACGATATCTCTGGCTATAAGAACTTGATAGTATCTTATATTAATCATCATGGCCAACTCGTGAGAAAGATGGTTACCTACTCACATAAACGTGTATTTTATGTTTATTTATTTTACCATACATTTATTATTATTATTATTATTATTATTATTATTATTATTATTATTATTATTATTATTATTATTATTATTATTATTTAGTTTTCACAATATTATACTTGTTGTTAATTATTTGTTCTTTAATTGGAAATCATTTGTATTCTACAATTGATTGTTACTGTTGTTTTATTAATATATTTCTATATAAAATTCCATCATAAATGCCAGTATACTGAAATCATATGCCCTTAATAGGGTTAAGATGACAATTCATATACACTAAATGTACAAATGCAAGGACATTCCCAAATTTTTACACTTTCATTGTCATTAAGAGTATGCGAGCACAACAGGGCTATGCGTTTTACTGGTAAAAATTTTTCTACAGCGCACCTCACAATCTTAATCCACTCATGCATAGAGATTTATACTGTAGTGATGTGATAATGAAATGGTTTGGTTGATATGTAGTCATATCCTTAATGACAATAAAAGTGTAAACATTTCGGAATTTCCTTGCTTTTGTACATTTAGTGTTTATGAACTTTCATCTTAAACCTATTAAGGGCATGTTATTTCAGTATACTGGCATTTATCATGGAATGCCACTACTTCTGTAAAGGCTATGTCTCAATACAATGCCTTCTGATAAGGTATTTTGGAATTTTCTGGAAAACTAAGGTATATGGTAAACTGAAATTATAATGCCATCAACTAGACCCTATAACCTCTATCTCAGTTAAAAATCAGCTGAATGCATCAAATAATTGAGGAGCTACAGGGTGGCACATACGTATGTACGTATGTACGTACCTACACACACATAACATGATTTCATGATTGAACTTTCTTGATCTCTTGGTTGCCTTAACTAAGTATGGTGAAATTCGACACACTTATAGAACCTATTAAATAAAGATTTTGTGCAAAGTTTTAACTAATTCGGTTTATTGGTTTTTGAGTTATGATTGATCAAAGAAATGATATTTCCAGCATAGGCCATGGTTGAAGTCTATGAAGGGATAGAGCGCTCTCGCGCCTCTTATCTACAGTCACAAATTTGTTTTCGATACGTGCATGCTTTTCTTGATCTATTTTTCTCATTAATATTTAATTCTACTTTTTCATGGCACTAAACGTTTAATTTGATTAACTAAAAGCAACGGAAGATCTGCAGAGAAGTTATATTTAAAGTTCGCAGCTTTTAGACTTTAGAACCTCGTTTCAGTTTGTTGACTGCTTTACTTCATCAGTCATGACAGCGACTTTGAAGTTAATTATTAAGCATTCGATTATGAAGAATCGAATGAGAAATGGTTTCGTCAAACGGAAATAACGACGCTATCACTAACTTGTCCGGACCATGCACATTTCATGATCTTTGTGTCAGAGTTACGTTATAAATTTATTCAGACCGAAATTACAACATATTCCTCGGTTTGGTTGGAAGATTAAAAGACAATGCGGCACACAGACCGACTTTTCTCGTCTAATTTCCTTCTTTAATCAATTTAACTTTGAAGCTTATAATTACTTTTCATTTGAGAAGCCATGCAATCTCGTCTGCTTGTAGGACAATCATCAGTTGACTAAAAGAACACAACGAGAACCAAACACCTATATCAAACGAATGTTATGTAACTAAACCTGCTAAAGTAAGTATGAGCAAATACAAGTATATATACATACACACACACTATATATATATATATATGTATATAAATATACAATATGCAATTGAATGTTATATATGTATATATTAAATTGTTTCCACAATAATACACACACATATCGCAGCCCAAATACCCATACCAACCCATCCATCAGGAAGAGACGGTTATATCATGAGCTAACATATTACGTATATACATTATATAAGTATATATAAATATATAAGTAGATAGATATGAACATATATATATATATATATATATATATACTTATATATATGTATATAAATATACAATTGAATGTGATATATTATATGTATATATTAAATTGTGTCCACAATCACACATATCGCAGCCCAAACACTCATACAAAATCATCCATCAGCAAGAGACGGTTATATCATTAGCTAACATATTACGTATATACATTATATATTGATATATAGGTAGATTATATATATATATATATATATATATATATATATATATAAGCTATGAGCTTATATATATATGAGCTATCACAATACTGACTGGAAGAAACTAACTGTATCTCATTCCATTTCTCTATAATAAAATTATGTGTAATCTCTTGTGTAAAATAGTTATCATAACATGACTTATTTTTTATTTACTTAAATCTTTAAATACCTGGAAGTGTGCTTTTATCTCTCTCTCTCTCTACATAAAGTTACGCATGTATATATCTTTATATATTTGTATGTACAGGATTCACTCCTAAACTAATTAACTCTTCATTATGAATTTTTGAGCATAGATGGTAGGCGTAAGAGGTCGTGATGTGGGATATATTTAGTTTGATTAAGCTTCATTCAAAGAGTGTAAAAAGTTATACAAAAGTCTTTTGTAAATATTCAGAAACCTCCGATTTTTGTAATATTTTAACAATAAGTATTAGACATTAATAAATACAGATTCTCGAAATCCTTGTTTATTGGAAGCATTTTACAAGGTTTCAAGGGGGCATCATATGAGGCCAGTACCTCATTTGAAAATTACAATATTGAAAATTAGCATTGCATTAGATCTATTTTCATTAGACATAGATTAAGTCAAATTCCCTTAATTTCAATTTATATTTAAAACCTTTTAAAGTGTAACCCTCAAGTTTAGATATTTACTAGAATCAAGATTAAGTAATAGAGTTTGAACAACATTTGAATAAGGATTCTAGATATTACAATTAATTGCATAATACCGTAGACTTTAATTTTGTAATGGGACATAAAAGTGGCGCGAAATTGTTCTGTTCTTGGAAAAAAAAATTGGAATTTTTAAAATAAACATATTTCACCCCAAACAAGGCAGACCGCCACTGTAGACGTTAGGGCTACTGTGAATTAGGGTGTAGGTTATGGATGTCATCCTAAGTTGGGAGCTGTGTAGCGAGATGTTTGTTTACATTAGTTTTAAACCTCTGCATGTCGGTACAGTCGGTAAAACAGAGAGTAGGGAGGGAATTCCAGAGGCCGGCAGCACGAGGCAAGTAACGATTATAGTAGAAGGTTCTCCGGCATCTTAATGTTACCCATCCTGGGACGAGTATTCTTTTAATTAAGTGCAATCGCGTGTTTAATAATATAAACTATTCTATGTATGTGTGTGTGTAGTAATATGATTTATTTGTATTTTAAATTGTAAATTACGATTAATTGAGTTCATAGTATGAGGAATCATGTTCAATTGTTGTATATACTAATGAAACGCGTTCTGATTGAAATAGTTTTAATAGATTTTATGTCAATTCTAAATATAAACGTATTTTCAAACTCGGTTGATGTGCATATGTAATATGCGAACGCACAGATCAAAACATCTAATCATAGAAGAGTTACGATTTATTATTCTCATCTTCGCATTATAATTTACTTTCCTGGAGTTAAGCATCGTTTCAACTGACGAATATTATGATGGGTAACCATTTCCGAATACCAAGTGATTGAATGGCTTATGTTTATGTTTCTAACAACACGTTGTAATGTTTAATCTGGCGTCGTACAACTGTTCGCCCGTTGATCCCGCGAACGGGACGATGTGTCGTTTCTATTCGATAATCCCAGCTGGAGGGGGCAATTATTCGTACTAACCGTGCGTGCCTTGCTTCACCGCCGCGCCGTCGTCGTCGCCTGCAGCTCGTGTCGGGCTGCTATCTGTCTTCTTTTGGCCGCATTGTCTACTGTCCCTGTCTTTTTCCTCGCACGCTGAAATCAAATCTTTTACACACGATAATTTATAACAAGCCTTTCTTTTTACTCTGAGCCATTTATTTGTATTAGCTTGTCGACACTGAAACAGTTACGTCGTAGTGGAGAGAGAGAGAGAGAAGCTTACGCTAGCTAATTTCCTAATTACTTGTAAAGGAAGGAAGAGGGGGACATCGTCTGGCTCTCATTTTTGGGAATCGAAAATCTTCTAGCTTATGTAATCGCTACATGGCTACAGCGTGTTGACTCGTCGGCTTCCAGTCAAGAACTGAAAATCTCACTGCTGTTTTCCCACCGGGAAAACTGTGACGTCACGAAATCTCGTGATCGACGCACAGGTGTGACCTAACCCCCCGACCCCGAGGTCTCGTCAACTGTACCGGCGAATCGAGTGAACACATCGCACCAACATTGCACGAGATGACTCCGTTACAAATCGCGCAAGTTAAGCGTCCATCACCCATGCGTCCCATTATATAACATTTTGAAATAGAAGTGACTATAAGTCACTTTCTTTTCTCTTTCTTAGAAATATACTATTTTATCTCGCATAGTCTAGCTATTTGTTATATAATAGCCTTTCTCTTGACCTGTTAACTAGGATCAAAGTGTAGTAACTGTCCGGATACTACTTTATCTTTTCTCTGTCTTCGGTCAGTGATGAGAAGTCTTTCTATACAGAGTGCCTCATTTTGGTGACCTGCTTGTTCCCCACATAACAAACTGATCTTGTGTCTTACATTGCCCTCGTGAGGAGGAAATTACGTAGGTACTAAATGCTCAAGCTTTAATATGGTCAACGTTGAAAAGGAAAACTTTTAAATAGCAGTAACCTGTCTCCGCTTATACCAGCAGTGCTTCTGGTTTAGGCAATGCTGGATGTGAAAAATTTTGTTTAGAAGTTATCTTTCGGGTAAATAGAGATTGTTCACTTTGTCATGGCGGTCAAATCTTAAATCGAAAATTTCGACCTGTGTTCACGCAAAAAAAATCCTCTAATACATTTATGGGCATATCGCTTGTAGCGAATTTTAATTTTACGTTTGACATTTATACATGCCCACGTCTTAATCAATCATGTAAAATATGTATGAAGAAGTCGTATCAGCCTTTGCTATGACCTTGATTTTTTCGAAATTTCTACAGGGGGTTTAGCTCTCTAAACGTCAAATAACATTAAAACGATTAGATGGTTAAAACGGCAATCAGCGTAATTGCGATAAACGCCAACGGCCAATGATTTTCTTTGCGTCATTACTAGGATGTTTAATTTTTTAGGCCACATAAAAAGCCAATTTGTAATATCTTTACATTTTGTTAACGAAATTTTTCTATTTATACAAAACAGTCTTAATTCATTTTTTTTTTAAACTAAAGGTACAACAGGCGAGTATCTCTAAAATGTTAGTACTTTGGTACGACAGGGGCGCGTCTCTAAACTTTTAGTTCTTTTTTGTGACAGGGGCGCATCTCTAAACTTTAATTATTTGGTACAACAAGGTGAGCGTCTCTAAACTTTTAGTTCTTTGGTAAAACAGAAACGCGTCTCTAAACTTTTAGAGAAGACTCGGATGAAAAAAGGGGAATAGAGGGTAGGGGAGGGAGAGAATTACCGGGGGCAAAGGGCAAAACAGACGGCTAAGGAAAGGAAGAGAGATTAATGTGTTTATATAAAGATGTTACACATCCTATTTAATTACTACTACTTTGTATGTTTTATATTGCCCCTGACAACGCCGGGTAGCCATGCGAGTAATTAATAATTAAACTATTTAATAAATATTTTTATAAATATTCTTTTTTTTTTATTATAATTATAAGAAAACAGTTTCATATAATTATTTGTTAATAATTAAACAAATTATTGAAAAGAAATTATTAATTGCAAGAATAAAACTGGCAAAAAACTATAATGAGAGATTCTTTTTCGGTAACACTCAATTTCGCAATTTAACAGTTACGATTTTGCCGCCATGACACAGTGGGAAAATTATATTTTACCACTCGTTTCTTGTCTCACTACTATTCTATCAGGCATCATTTAAACGTGTATCTATTTTCTATCGAGACGGGGATATTTTCATGTTATTCTCCATGATAGTATTCATTTCAATTTTAAATAAGGGGTTCATAACAATCTATGAATTGTGACCCCTTCCGCTGCATCCCAGTTCTTTTACTACTCAGACATTCTGTGAACTAACCAAAAAATAGCACACATTTTTATCTTTTTATGATTTCTCAGCGAGTCTTTATTCAAGTGTAAAACAATTTAACATTTGCCTTTATAACACAAACATAGTTTATCAATGTCAGACGTCTTAACGATGCAGCATTTCCCGGCTGGGAATTGCCTTTTGTCTGCTTAGGAGATCATTTGAGAAGCGTCCACGCTTATCTATAAGAGACTCGATTCCTCGATAAGTGCGTCACGTTTCTATTCTGAAATAGAGTAGTCTTTTGTCTGTCACGTGTTCGGTTGAAAAAGCGTGTATAGATACGTTCGCGGATCTTTACATTATACGATTTTCCTATGTCTATCACGCTTACATTTGAAGTTTTATTATAGAAAAATTCAGTGACCGGTTTGGCCAACCATTAAGTTTTCGTACCTCCTCTCTTGGAAGTTAGACACAAGGTCAGGTGTGGAAAGTCAGCGCGCTAGCATCAGCGCGCTCTGGCTTACAAAGAATTCCGAAGCAGCCCTGCCGGCACATTCTGGTAGCCCCTACTAGGGAATGCCGACGGAGCTGCCCCGCTTAGACGATAAGCAATAACCTAACCCCTTTTCAGAGACTAGGCAAAGCCTGGGAGGGTTGACCACTTGAGACTAAACAGAACGATACCCCAGTAAGACAGCAACACATTAACTGTTAGGCTGATTTTGGGGCCGTACCCCCGGTTGGTAAGAACACACCTACTCGGCCTATGTCAAGTCATTGAGTTCGGGGTAAATTATTTGAATTAGTAAAAGTGAGTTCGCAAAGACTGTTACATATATAAAAAATGCAACATATATATTTTTATTAATTTTATACGTACATAAAGTAATCCATGGACACGTGTTTCTGGCCCACAGCCGCCATCAGCATGGCTAACTTAGACAAGGATCGAACCTTCGATATTGATGTCTATAGTCCAGCGTCTATACAACTCGTCTAGAAATGTGTACGATTTTAATCATCTAAATATTTAATGTATTTTAATGTAATTATTTTTATTGGTGATTGCAGCGTTCGTTGTTTTTTGCTTACTATTATTTCGATTGTCTCACTTCCTAAGTTATTACTTTTACTTACTTATAAAATTAATATATATATATATAAGATGTGTTTAGTTTATTATCTATGTACGTGTATGTATTTTTTGTACGTATACGTTTCGTCTTTTATAATCGGGACTCACCAGTACAGAGACATGACAATTCACTACTGGTCATGCGATTCGAAACCCTGGATTCCGAGTATTTAGGAACTCAAATCCAGACATCTTGAACCACTCGGCCAATGCTAAATAGCGAATAAAGAGTGATAATTTTCACACTTTATCCCACTATATATATATATATATATATATATATATATATATATATATATATATATATATATATATATATATTTAATATTTTGATATGTTGATATTTTTTATATTTTTAATATAAAACTAAAACTAAAAATACATTAATCACCTAAAAAGTAGTGTAATTGATTCGTCAACACACTTTAAAATGCAGCAACATTTTTGTAAGTAACGAATACATTTTATTAGACAGATCAACAACACAGGTAAGGATGACTTTTTCCTTTTTTTCTTTTTTTTAATAACTAATATAAGTTAGCAAAACATTTATACTGAACAAAACTTAGGTCTAGTATACGGAACGTTTATGTTTTTGTCTTTTAAGGGAAATGGGGTCTTATCAACTCTGCTGGGAAGCCATGAAATTAAATACTGTCTTGTTTTTAAATTTCCGAAACAGTTTTTCATGGTAAACAACTGATGACCCTTTAAATAATGTTAGAAGCAAACTAATATAATAACTGTAAAAGTTAAATTGACTTACATGAGTGATTTTCCACTGAACAACTTGGGACTTAAGGTTTTTTTGGTTTAAAAAAAATCTTTTTAACATAGTTTTAATGGTTGAGACACTTCCAAGACTATATATATATATATATATATACATATATATATATATATATATGATAATTTTATTTACACAGACATGTACAAAATCTGCGACACTGGCATGTCGATGTTATCGATCAACAGTTACTATAAACTGAGATATCATCAGGCAGAGTTAGAATCCGATCTTAACCTCAGATCATATTTGGAGAGAACCCGGTTATAAACCCGGTTAAAATTCTCTGGATTACCACCCTGTGGATATTTTTCACCTGGATTATTACCATTATTATATATATATATATATATATATATATATATATATATATATATATATATAGTACTAGAAATTTATTTCCGACATTACATACAAATGTTATGGAGTAAGCGTTTTTTGTCGATGGTATTATTTGCAAGGATAATATTACTAAACAAGCTGGATATATATAATCTAAGAATATCACAAGACGAGACCCACGTTGACCGGCCTCTCTTCTGGGCCACATGGTTTGTATCCGGCACAAGCCACACATGTTATTGTATGATCTTATTTGCTTAAATCTTCTCTCTCGGACTAAATAATCACTTGTTTAGTAATATTATCCGCGCAACAATATCACTATAAAAACCAGCTTAATATATAACATAGCGTATACAGTCAGAAATAAACTTCTGAATATTAAAATCATCTACCGGATGGCTATGGGATCATTAAGGAATTTGTAACTTTAATATATTCTTTCTTTTCAAAGACAATGGAGATTTGTTTGCAGAAAAACAACAAAAATAAAATCTAGTTTTTTATGAAAAATAACATTTTCGTGAAGAAAATGCCTACCTAGTTGTTGCACGATATACCAAGTACCTACACCGAATGTATTTACGTATTGTTTTATTGGCAAAAACATTAAAAAACATCTTCATAATATAAATAATTCGCTTCGAACAATAGCGAACACCATTTATATCTATACAAAAGTCACTTAATTATAGAATATTATGTAATATTTATTATCTGATTATGTAATGATACTTTTTTTTAATATATAAAAACACGTACACACTTATAGAAATCTAATTATTTACGAGAGATTCGAACTCAAGTATTGACATTGTAAAAAAAAAACCTACCGTTTTAATTTAGTGTACTCTGCCCATTCTTTTTTATCAATTCATCACAGTTTTCTATACGAGTACGAACAAACTCCAAATATACCATATATTTTAAGAGTATATAGATAAAAGAAAATGTAAGCCATAACCGGAGTTTATCTTTTTCTGGGGTAGTTTCTCATAGTTAATGAAGATTCCCCGGGTTAAAATCCCTGTTTCCAAATATTGTGAGTGTGAAAGGTCCAGGGGAAATAAACGGATTGTCCAGCATCGCAGTAAGATTTACGCATACTCATTAAGCTTGAGGATTACAACTCTTCTTATAAAGGGATATTTCCTAAGTAATACCTTCTTGTTTGCTACGGGAAAGCTGTCGTTCTCGGAGGAAACAAATCGGATCTGAAATTAACACGTTGAGAAGATAGAGACTGCTGGGCTTCTAAGCGTAATGACAAAAATCCCTTAACGGCAATGAGAATAACCCCGACCATTATTAACTCCTTTTATCGAGAAGTGCTTTTACCATCTCCCCTTCTATACATAACTTTATTCTTTTCCTTGCTCTTTATTTCTCTTTCTTTCGTTCCATCAATTTCTGAGAGCCCTCTCCCGGTTGCACGTTTCGTAAGATATCACTGAACCCCCGACACAAACTAACATCATCATAAATGAAATGTGTATATACATACGCAAGGATAAGCCAATGTATTTATCTTCCTCCCACAGCGGTAAAATGTGACACAAAGTCGGGAAAGTGGGATTTGAAAAGCCGGCGCCCGAAAAGGTGAGCACTCTGGGTTACAAAAAAATGCCTGGGCAGCCCCGTCGGCATTCACCGGTAGGGGCGCTTCAGACAGTAAGCGATAAACTTACTTCACGCCAAAGAGGGGAGGCAAAGCCTGGGAGGGTGGACCTTCTAGAACTGCAGAGAACAAACTCACAAACAGGCGGAATCAAGACCCGAAGGCCAAGACGACACCGGTCTATGGGGTGCAGTATCCATCGGAACAGATACTACACTGTGAACTTAGCCAAAAGGATAAGTCAATCATAGATACTTACGTGTCTAATGTTGTTTTATTAGATAAAGTGCGCGCAGGAGATATGACTGAAGCAGAAGCCTTATGCCAGACTAGGATGAGAAAACAACACTAGAGCAAGCTTTACACTTAATGTAGAGCTAAGATCGTAGAATGCCCAATGAAAGCACGTGGTAATTAAAGGTCGTGCAATGACACGAGGAAAAGATATAGTTGTGAGTGAAATGTAAAAATAGGATCGTTTTCTTTTCTGTTTCTCTCGAGTGACACGAGAGAAAAACGAATATACACAGACATGTAACAAGTAAATAGACACAATTATTCTCAATAATAATACGGATTGGTTCGAATAGACCTAGGCAATATGTTGATTATTTACCATTGCAGACAAATTGGACAATCACTCGATTGAAAGTGGAAAGAGAAATCTCGAGGTTTACGGCTATTTAAGTCCGCTTTTATATTAACATATAATATGGCTCCCTGAAACAGAGATTTCTAATGCTTCCTTGGACGGTGGCATATTTAAATGGGTATATGTAATAGATATATTGATATTTTATTATATTTTAAAATTTGTTAGATGAGGGTTGATAATTTCTAGAATTTTGCATATTCGAACTACTGCTCTTATCTTGGGTGTTTTTATCACAACGTTTCGACCGATCAAACCTCCGACTTTCTTCAGATTTCCGAGCTCGACAAGGTACACCTGAAGAAGGTGGCCTATCTTCAGTGGAATGAGCTAAATTATGTACAGATCATGTGTTTGTATGTTAGCAGGTTTGGGCGGGAATTATGTTATAAGTACGAAACTATTGTTAGAAATATAGACATTTTAGCATATTATTACTGATATTAAAATTAATTGTATTAATAATTTTTTTTTTTTTTACATATAGGACTTCTTATATATAAAGTGTTTGTTTGTTAGTACTATATTTTAGGATTTTGGTATTTTCTACTAAGCGTTTTCTAAATTCCGATCGGGGGCAGGAATGGTCGTTAGTTAAGTGTTAGGTTATGGCTGATCATTTTCTACAATAAAGTAAAAAAAAACATTAACCTTATTATCACAAATAATTCTTCCCCCTCGATTAGAGTTTTGTATCAGACAACCTTTTGTTTATGAGTTTAAATGTCCTTTGGGAGAGTGTGTCTCCGACGACAAAGAAACAAACATATACATAGGTTTACTACCACGACTTTGTCGAGAAGATTGACGATGCATTAGTCTGATACTAGCACCATAGCCCAACACTTAACTAACGACTGATGTGTCAGTATGATCTCCTCTGATAATAAAAGCTTACATTTTTTATAAAGAAAGAAGAAAGTTCATTCATGTATACCTTGTTTAAACTACTTAATAATCTGGTAAGTACGGTTCTTCAAATTGATATTTTCATCACTCCCCTCATTTAATTATGGCTCTATCTTGACTTATATGATAAGAAATATTTAAAGATAAACATCTATTATATAATTTCTCGATTTGATACACACACACATATATATATATATATATATATATATATATATATATATATATATATATATAAAGAGGTGTACTAAAAGCGAACTTTTAGGAAAGGTAAAACCTATTGTGAAGAGTATACAGCTCAATATCCAGGATAGAGCAGGTAGATATGAAGAAGAATGGAAAGGAATTAGAGAAGCAAAAGCCAAATCAAAATTCAATTCGATTGCTCAGAGCAAGGTATATTCCGCAAAAAGGCAATTTATTCAAGATACATTTTCTTTAAATTGCCTTTTTGCGGAATATACCTTGCTCTGAGCAATTGAATTGAATTTTGATTTGGCTTTTGCTTCTCTAATTCCTTTCTATTCTTCTTCATATATATATATATATATATATATATATATATATATATATATATATATTAGTAATGGCGATACTGTATTTATCTCTTAGAACCTGTAACGGTACTATTACTTCTATTTATGCACCGTTATACTATATTTTAATGATCTATTAATTAAGAGGTGAAGTTTCTAATTTGTAGTCCCAGGCATTACTTCGCGCTTTGGGGGATAGTTTATGAGATCATCTTCCAAATCATTACTTTTTTTAAAGTGTGGTCTAGTGTAGTATATGTTCGTTGGTCACGATACTCTACTCTCAATTATGACCTCCTCTTTTAAGGGGACAATAGTGTATATATTCGTTCGGCATGATGTGATCAGCAGAAGCAACACCACTTTGTTCTGGGTGGATATATATGTTTTTTATGTTCACTGTTCCCTTCTTTACAGGTATTAGCCTCGATTTTAATGATTGGAGTAGTGATATAGTAGCAGAAATATACGACAGGAAGTCGCATATTTCTGCAAATACATAGATTATAACAAAGAAAGTCAGTGTATAATTTATCTATCTATCTATATATGCATATTGGTTTGATCATGATGATAGGATATATGGAATTACACGTACGTAAATAGAAGGATTAAACAGGCTGACATAACAACAACTGTCTTGAACATAATGTATGTGTCTCATTGATTGGTCGATCGATCGAATGACAAACAATCAAACAAAACAAACGAAAGGGTGACCAATACATTATGTTACCAAATCCGCATATAAATAATATAGACTCACGCACTCACAACAAATATACACATAATAAATTCATCGAATGTCGCTCAAGTTTCAATGAGTGTGTACCTGTATGCGTGTTTGTCCGTTCGTATTATTGTTTTCTCCATCTCGTGGCCATTTTTTTGTTGTCGGTTTCGAACAAACGTTTTTCTAACATTTTTTTTCAGATTTAGTATTTTCCCTATGCTGGATTTATTCTTCTGATACGATGGACAGTAGAACAAGGAAATTAAATCCGGAGAAATAACAGACGTCGCAGTGTAAAAGAAAGAATCGTAGAAATAAAAAAAGAAAGACTAGCGAAGAATGGTAAATCTTTCAAGATGTCGTGGGACCAAATGTTGTTGTACGTTTTTTTTTTTAAATAACGAAAGCACTAAATAGCACAACTGCTGAGGTAGCTATATATATTTTAGTATAGCAACAATAACAGCTATACTTTTTTGCAGTTCAGTTTTAATATGTAAAATAAAATGTGTACTTAAGATGCAACAGTAGCATCTGGAGTACCCATTTTGAATCATGGCTACAAAAAATAAAAATCCATCCCGGTCAATTTAAAACGCGTAATTATCTCAAATATCGTTTTCAGTCTATATTCATTGTGACTATGTGTGTTTCAGTTTTTATTTAATTTTGTAGAGCCTAGTGTCCACATCGCTTGACCAATCGTCGCTAAACTAGGTAAACTTAATTTGTAAATGTCTAGGTTTAAGGTAAAACTCAAGGTCACAGAAAAGAGTAAAGCCACACTTTTGTGATAACTTCAGTCCTGTACCCGGTATCGCCCGGGCCTTTGGGTCTGGATTTACGCCGATCTATTGGGGGTTGCTGGTCCTGTGAAGTTCTAGGAGGTGCATCCTCCCAGGCTTTGCCTCCCCTCTTTGGGGAGGAGTAAGTTTATTGCTTACTGACTGGGGCGCCCCTACCGGGGAATACCGACGGGGCTGCCCAGGCAATTTTTAAATGGCCAGAGTGCTCACCTCTCGAGCGCTGGCTTATCTTATCCCACTTTCCCGACCTTGTGTCACATCTTACCTTGTGGGAGGTAAATAAATAAATTCAGTCCTGTACAGCATAAAGGCTCCCAACTGTGCCCATATTGTCACCAATGACCTCCTACATCTCATATAACATGGGTCGTGACTTTTAAACTTAGTTCAATCACGGTTTAAATATTGACGACATTTCAAGTTTCGATTTTTCCAAATTTGATGTATAGATCTAATTCTTGTTGATAATGATTACAACCATGCAAACTATTTGTCTGATCTGATGATTAATTTTTGAGTTATCAAAGTTTCCATGGGATTGCTTCCGGAATACTTCATAAAATATGGAGAAGTATGCCCTAAATAATACTTTGACCCATCCTTACTTTTCCAGGCAGAAGCATGCAATTTCACGATAGATTTGTGTTCTTGTTTAGTTATTGTTAATAAGTTCCTACTTACGTCATAAAATAATAACGTCGCTTTTATTTTGGAAACAAATCCAAGACAAATGTGAAAACTAAAAGTTATGTTTGTAAAACAAATTAATTGATCAACCATATTCACAAAAACATATTTAGTCTACTTTTGCTCTCTAAATAATTAACATGTATTTACTATTGGGTGATCACTTATCAAGGCCAATGACAACTCGATCATAAGTGTTAATGACACAGAATGATTTTCAGCCGATAAATGAGGGGCACTATGGAAGTAATAGCATTTATAAATCGTATGAACAGTGTTTAATAATTTATGACAATACTTTGTTGGCATTAGATTAGAATATGTACAACTTGTAATTAACAGGGAAGCAGTCCCCCAGTAATATGTTCCATAGGCGTGGAGTCCTTGCAACAGATATTTGTTAATGATAATTACGCCTGGAAGGAAGAATTGAAAGTCTTTATTTGTTGACGTAAAAAAACGAGTTCTAGCTGTGAATGTCTTACAAGGTAAAATCTAATATTGGAGGGCAAGTGTTCACCTTACAGGAGAATAAAGATAAGGTTGTTGCCTGAGAAAAAAATGAACATTTATTTGATTTGAATCACAATTTATAAGAATGCCATACTTTGAAAGATCATTTACTGGATAAGAGATTCATGCTATATGTTACTATGAACACTGAATCACTAGTCTTTATTTGTATTGGTGAATACTTGAATTGTGTCAGTCGAACACTGAGGAACACTATAGGATACTAATACTGTTGACAAATGGTATTAACTTATAACTTATAGGGAGAATTATGATAAGAATCTGTAGACATTGAATTTGAAGACGACTAAGTTGCTATCAGCATGGAAGACGTTCAACGGTAATGTACACATAAATATAATAAATTACACAGTGACGTGAAACAGGGTGGGGGTAGGGTGGCAAAAAGCATTTAAATTTGGGGAGTAGGTATCCGGTCATATTCAAATTATTTCCCCTCCTAATAATATTTATTAGTACTACGACTTATACTTGAGTCTTTATTTTGTGAAAATCGCCCTAGATGACGCATTAAGTCAGTTCATGTAAGGAGCGAAAAAATACTGGAAAGTTAATGTTGTGAAGTAGTCCAACAGTAAAAAGAAGTCAAGTCGAGGTTGGGTTAAGATAACAAGTTTATAAACATAAAAGGTACAAAGGTAAGGAAACTGACTGGCACTCGGCTAGACAGTTACAATAATGTCCTTTTTCTTCCTGGTGATTGTCTACTCGCACTATTTATAGTGAGAACCGGTGTAGTTTCTCTTCTGTTAGAACGGCCGTTCTAACAGTTAAAAACCTGCCAACGATACGTGTTAGATGGATACATTCTGCCTCAGAAAACAAACATACTTACCACTTCGTCAGAAACATCGCTCATGGAATGCGATGACTAAAGTGTAAAATAAAGGAAGCGAGAGTTACGAGGTTGCCGAAAGTAAACCGAAGTTCCACTTATTGTTCTCTTTAAATCATATACAATCAAGGAATTTGCTCCTGGCATCAGCAGACCGCTAGACACCACTAAACTGAACTGCTCGTTTTTTGTGAGTATTGGTGAAACTTTCAACTTTTTAAAGCTATATCAGTAGTTAGGAAAACCTTCGCTCAAAAAATGCTGCCAAAGTGGTAATATATGCTCGAATTATTCAGTTTTCTATAATCGCAATTTTATTTATTATTCAAACCGCATTCTACATAAAATATCGATCCCCCATTTATTTGCATACATGTTCGGTCATACTTGATTTTAATGTTTCCCCTTGGACTACGGTTTTCTGTATTCTGTATCGAATACAGATTATTTACAATAAAATGTAGCATAGAAAAATAATTTGCTCAGAGTAATTCTTCTGTTGACACTTTTCAAATCGCTTATCAAGAAAATCAAACACATACATCCTCTCTACAAATACCTCCGCAAAAATACTGTTCTAAAAATCGACCAGTGCCAACAGACTGCATCGTTGGTCGCCTCTCATATTCCATCAACGGCAAAAGAAAAGAAAAAAAAGTAAAGAGAACAAAACGTGTCCGATCGATCTCTCTCTTCGAAATACTTTTTAAAAAGATCGATGCTTACGCTTAAAAGCTTAACGCGTTTAACAGAGGGAAAATAAATAAAAAACCTAAAGTGTAAAAACAGAACCGCAAGAAAAAAAAACCCACATATCAACATGTTTTTTTTTTCTTGCTTTGCACACAATGTTTCTTACCGATGGCCAACAAGATTTTAAAATTGATTTCTGTAATGAAAGATTTGTTTCTTTTTTGTCTACTTCTTCTTAAGTAGGAACTGTCTACGGTTGGGACGTGTATATCGCATGTCTATGTCAGCAAAGGCACAATTTCCACTCGCAATTATAATACTGGCATCTATATATATATATATATATATATATATATATATATATATATATATATATATATATATTTAACATAGTTTAACCCAAACAAGGCGGACCGCCACTGTAGACGTAATGGGCTACTGAGAACAATGTTGTTTTTTTTTTGGGGGGGGGGATCAACCTAAATTGGGAGCTGTGCAGCGAGATGTCTGTTTACATTAGTTTTAAATTTCTGCATGTCAATACCGTCAGGAAAACGGATCAGAGAGGGAGTTCCATAGTCCAGCAGCACGAGGAAAGAAGCTTTTTGAGTAGAAAGCTCTTCGGCATCTGGGGACCTCCACAGTGAATAGATGGGATTTGGCAGATTGTCGTGTTGGTCTAGTGAATTTACGTCATGGGGGCACCAGAGCAGCAAACTCATCAGCGCACAATCCATTGAAGTACGGGTAACACAGGAACACGGATACAACATTGTGGTAGTGGGTTAGGGGCTGGCGCTTGGTGGATAGTTAGGGTCCTATTAAGTTGGCGACTCTTTTTTGGACCTTGTCTATGAAGGAGAGACTAGTGGATGATGCACCAGCCCATATGTGGTAACAATACTCCATGCATGGGCGGATAGTGACTTTATAGAGGGATAGGATAATGTCAGGTGTGAGAAGTTTACTAGCACGGTAGAGGGAGCGCACTTTCTTTTGCAGCAGTCCTGGCAATGTCTTCAATGTATTTGTTCCAATTCATGTTAGTTGTGAAATATTACTTAAAGATAGTTCGTAAATAAGGTAGTGTTGCTAATGACATTATTTACACAATTCCTACTTCTATCCTTATCTTGTTTGCTATGTCTACAACTTCCTAAAAGTATGTCTTGTTATTATTGAATTTAGTTGGAGGGTACGGTAGTTAAATGGGTAACGACATGAACTGAAAACCTTGGTTTGCGATGTTTTAATCGAGTTCGTTCCACAGAAACACTTGCACTTAGGATGATAGCTACATCCCGTAAGTACCCGATGTATCTCTAGAAAGAATACTGACTAAAAAGATATTAGCAAAACCAATGCTAACAATAACATCATATTCAATTATTAGAAATGTATGAATGCTTGGATTCAGTGCTAAACTGTTTGACCAGTTGGGCTAAAAACAAATAAACTGAAAAGAACACTAAACAACTGGTTAATAGGAAGGCGGAAATATTCAATTATGCTCAGATTGGCAAGTTCGTTTCTCTGAGTTCTGATTGGCTGCTGGTCTATGTGTAGATATTCTGTTATGTACATCTAGCTTCATTCAAGCCAGAAATGGGCTGTGCTTCTGTATTATTTGAGACATATAAAATGTCCATCTTTAACTAGGAAGAGTCAGTTTAAACGGAAAATAATTCAAACTGTTCTGATTTGTTATGGAAATCGCTCCAGATAAGGCATGGAGCCACTTGATGTAAGTATGAACTTTCTACTTCACGGTTAAAAACTAGCCAACGACATGTGTTAGATGAATAGACCCCGACCCAGAAAACAGCATTACCTCCCTCTTTGTCAAAAAGATCTCTTATTGAATGTGAGGACTAAAGGACAAAATAAAAGAAGCGAGAGTTATGAAGCTGTCTAAAATAAACCCAATGTCTACTTTTTTGTAACAATAACTCATAAGGAACACCTAGTTACTTAGTGAGAAAATTAATTTTAAAAAGGGTACCTATGAAGTTTACGGACCCGGCTGAAATAATAACGTAATAATTTTAGAAGCCAGTCTTTACATAAGGCTAATTCCCTATTCTGTTTATTAAATAGTTAAGTGAAACTACAGAATATTTAATCCACCCCTCACCCCCACATGTTCAGAACGGCTTTAGAAAGTATAACGTTATTACTTCAGTCAAGTCCGTAAACTGCATAGTACTTTTTTTAACATGTATTTTCTTACTCATCCTTTAAACATTTTTCATGTTATATGGTTACAACAAAAAAAACGTTTGAATTATCTCCCCTTACAACTGACTCATCTAACATAAAAATGAAAATTGCATCCGTCTCTAATAATAGAGAAGCACCAAAGTTCCTATAACTACCGACATATCTAAAGGAGCTATTCTAGGCCTAACCATCTTCCTGACTTTCATCCTGACTTCCCCATTTTACTCTAAGATTCTTCATTAACATCTATACAGATGACACATCTGTCTATGGCAGCACTTCTAAAAGCATTGGTCATCAAGATCTAGCTGATTCTCTTTCTACCGATCTGGAGTATGTGGTGCAAGGAGAAAAATAGCTTGCTACTTTTAACACCTCTAAAACCAAGCTTCTCTCCTTTCACCACCAACGCTCGGGTCCTCACTTCTCCCTTAAAACAAAGCGTCTTTCCTTTCACCACCAACCCTGGGGTCCTAACTTCTCTCCTAAAATCAAGCTTCTCTCCTTTCACCACCAACCTTCGGGTCCTAACTTCTCTCCTAAAACCAAGCTTCTCTCCTTTCACCATCAATGCTCGGGTCCTCACTTCTCCCCTAAAACCAAGCTTCTCTCATTTCCCCACCAATGCTCGGGTCATCACTTCTCCCCTAAAACCAAGCGTATCTTCTTTCACCACCAATGCTCAGATCCTAGTTTTGCCGGTAAATGTAAATTTCATTATTTAGAAGTTTCCAAGTGTTATCCTCATCTCGGTTGTTATGTTCATGCCTATTAGACCGGTGCACTCTTTGGTCTTCAGCGATAAGTTATTATTGGTATTTATACAAGTTATACGTTTCCGACCAGTTTGTTCACATTGTTTCGGCCGCTATACACTCCGGCTTTCTGACATTCCTTATTATTTTTATTTAGAATATGTTCATACTTAAGCCTGCTTTGCTTATCGTGGTTGTTATGTTAACATTTCTTAGGTGGTTGTACTCACCGTCCTTCTAAAGAGGCCTCATGTATTACATATCGACATGATACATATTTTTGTTTCGGAATTCTTTAGATGAGGATGAGTAATTTGTATTATTTGAATTGTTCCGGCTACTTTCTCATTTTGGAATGTAATTCTCACTAGGTCTCGATCGGCATAATTCCTGGTGCATCTTGTGCAAACTTGAAGATATTTCATGTCGAACCCGGGAATTTGTACGGAATTTTTAAACGGAAAGATTTCATGAATCCACGGGTGTAGTTTGGTATTGTTCCCTCAGTAATGACCGTATAGAAATGTTAAGTAATTCGTAATTGTATTCTTAATATCGCCCATACTGTAGCTTTAAGCTTTCACCTCCAGTAGGCTATCACTTACAACTGCTTATTACTTATCACTTATATCCCTTAATCCCGAGTCACTGTGGACAATTCTCGTATGAACTGTAGAAGCCTTAGACCTATTCCTGTATTAGATGTGTAGTCTTATTAATTATTACTTGATATTACTCCATATAACAACCCCGTTGATTACATAAAGTGCTCAGTTCGAAATTACGTATACGTACCAGACCCAACATAAAGATTCCCCAGTTCGACAAGATGAATTTCTGGTTTACTTTCAGCAGCCTCGTAACTCCCGCTTTCCTTATTTTGTTTTTTAGTCTTCACATTCCATGAAAGATGTTTCTCACAAAGACGAAAGTATTGCTGTTTTCTGGATCGGAATCAATTAATCCAACACTTATCGTTGGCTTTTTTTATAACATTGCAATAGTATTTTTAAGCTTCTTACATTAAGTGGTTTCATGCCTTATCTGGCGTGATATACATAAAAAAACTGAGAATAAATCGGAATTTACATCAGCTGAAACGTTGTGAGAATATCAAACAAAATGAGAACAGTAATTCGAATAACTCAAACAATACATAAATATTTTATTCAGATTGTACAATTGATGTACACTACAAGTTATAAAGCACATTGCCATACTATTGGAAGAAACACTATGTGAACCCAAGGGAACTGAAGCTGACATGAATCTTATAAACTCACTCGCAAATAGTGAGGGGGGTCAATGAAATGGAAGAGCACTTATCACACGTGCACTGTAAGCGTGCGGAGGGTGCTAGGATATTGCGAAAGGCTTATTGCCACCTAAATGCGGTACAAGACCAATGGCCATTGCCTGCGAGAAATCAATGTAAAGCAGCTTTTGCAATGACGCAAAGTCATTTACAATGTTTATCGAAAGAGATGGAGAGTACTGACAATCTGGGGAAACTTATTGTCACTCAGACTCAAGGGAACACCACCGGTTATTATCAATGAGCAGTCACTGATGATGCCCTGTATGAGAACTCATAGTGATCTTTATAACATACAAATGGCACAGGTGGAAACCGAAGACGGTTTTAGAAAATTGAAAGCATAACATTCTCAGGGGCATGGATGTACAAACAAATAATCTCATCCAAGCAATACGTAATACTAATCAATACGAATGAAAAGCAACTGCCAAATTGAAAAGGTCGCCGTCCTAGACGGGTGAAGGTAAAGGAGAAGTAAGGTGGGTATGTTAGCTTGTTTTGATAATCGACTGAGATTTCTAGTGCAGACAAGCAAAAGCGTTTCAAGACCGGTAGTAGCTTTAGTAATATTTTATTACTAAACCTGAGAACGGAAGTAAATATCAGATGGTTAATGACGTCCTACAGTGGAAAAAGGTTTGGTATTAAACTTACAAAGGATGCTTGCGAGAAGTTAACATCGACTTACGTGTAACCAGGTATGGGTTAACATATATGAAAATTAAGAAGTATTTAGGCATTCTCGCTATTGACAACAAGTGTAAATCTTGCATGAATATATCAACTTCTTTTCCACAAATATTGATATTTCTTTCTGCTTTAAAAGAGAGAAAAATCCATCTGAATGAGTTGTATTCCATCACTACCCGGCGTCATCGTAACAAGATGTGCAGCGACCAACAGCGCGAAACCACTAATGTGAATATTAATGTCATACTGTTTTGAATTAAATCTAAGTGCACGTCTTACTATTAAACATGACAAAACTAAAAATAAATGTAACTCTTTATCTGAACAGTTCCAATCATCACACATTGAATAACATTCTGAATGCGTTCTGTTAAGTACGACCATGCGAAATATATTTTGAAAAAATAGGCGATGCTAATTTGACATTTCCATGCTTTAACTTAAGTTTACTTCATTCAATTATACCGTTTTATCTAGTTCAAGCTCGACATTTAAACTTATAAAGACGTGTGGGAAAGAAATATATTTTTGACGACGGGATTTACCCTGAAAGTGCAGTAAAGTGCTAACATAAGCCGCCTTTAGTTATATATATATATATATATATATATATATATATATATATATATATATATATATATATATATATATATATATATATATATATATATTATTTTTAGGTCGAAACTTTATTTCATCCAGCCTTCAAAATCTATCATTCCGATAGCATACCGTTCTCTTGCTCGGGTTTAATTAAAAGATAACACCCTTTCTTCGGTCTGTATCTGCTGCAAATAACTTAGCTCTTCGATGACCTCGTAGCTTTGCTCATGAGCCACGTTGATCGCCTGCAATAATTATGACATCATTTTCTTAAGGCTACAGTCATTGCGTCTTCTTGCCACCGATAGGAATCCCTTCGTCCTGTTCACAATCTATACGGTTGCGTGAAACGATTAGCGAATACTTCGGTTTTGAGGCAAGGCCGACGGTGTTATGCATTCCGTTTGAACCATTAAATACTTATATTAATGCTACTTAAAGGAATGATGGCAAAACCATCTGCGATTGCACTTAATACCCTGAACGATTGCGAATAAAGCCGTAGCGGTTTCTTCTATTTTCTAGAATTACGTAGTTGCACATTTGAGAAGGCCTTTAGGCTTTTAAATTTTCGTGATTTTATAGATATTGTTAAATAGATAAAATCCTCCGCAGAAGTTTAAAAGGGGGCGCGTGCTTGATCTGATAGATACCGTCGCTGATTATTACGAGGTAATGCTGAGATAAAAACCACACCGGGTCGATTGTTGTGTTTTCGGCATCAATAGTGTCGGGATATGAATTAACACGCACATTCTCTCAGTAGTTCTGAGCAAAAATAGCAACTTTTCTTCAATTAGGCGCATACAATGAATTGTCTTGAATATTTACTGTGGTTTTGAAGTAATAACAAAAGTAAAATTTGTAGTTCAGAATTGTTTAGATGTTCATTTTTAATTTGTATTATTTTAATTTTTCGGACTACTATGCTCACCTTCATTGTTATTTTAACAACGTTTCAGTCGATGTAACTTCCCGCATTCTTCATGTGCATTTTTCGAAATCAGAAACCTCAAATGCAGTAGTTCTCATCCAGGGGAAGAATCACCTCCAGGGTGTATTTCAAGGTTTCTGGGGATGGGGATTGGCAACACAGATTAGCAGACACAAACTGGATCCAGAGCCACAAAAAAACCAGAGAGTGCATCGACCATCGTTAATGAAAAGTCATGTTTAATGTTCTCTTTCCTAGTGTTTGTTCACCCCAAACAAGGCAGGCCGCCACTGTATACGTAAGGGGCTACTGAGAAGAAAGAAAAGGGGAGAAGGTTGGGGGGTCAAAATAAACTGGGATCTGTGCAGCGAGATGTCTGTTTACATTAATTTTAAATTTCTGCATGTCAGTACTGTCGGGGAAACAGGGGCCAGGGAGGGAGTTCCAGAGGCCAGCAGCACGAGGAAAGAAGCTATTTGAGTAGAAAGCTCTTCGGCATCTGGGGCCTCCACAGTGAATGGATGGGATTTAGTTGATTGTCGAGTTGGTCTAGTGAATTTACGTCGAGGGGGCACCAGAGTAGCCAATTCATCGGAGCATAATCCATTGAAGTAATGGTAAAACAAGCACAAGGATGCTACATTGCGGCGATGGGACAGAGACTGGAACTTGGTTGACAGTGAGGGATCTATTTGTTATTGTTTTGTAATTCAAAGATAAATTTGAATTTAATATAACAAATAATTATGTTTCACAGTATTGTTTTATTTCCTGGACAAATATTTAGCATTTGTTTCTTTCTATAAAGTGACCGACTTGATTTTAAACCAGTATCGCTCTATGTCAAATCTATTTCTTAACGGTCACCTTAAAAAAGATGAATAAATGTTGATCGAAAGTATCAAATTGTGCATGTTTATATGTCTATATGAATAACTGATGCAGATTGTGTTTCGTGTTTACAACAAAGCTATGAATTCTATGTTCATTATTTTAACGTATTGTTTCAAATTTTTTATAGTAGCAAGCGATAGGGAGCTAAAAAACCTCCTATTTTAAAACGAAAACGAAGTTTCTTTTTTTATTTAGCAAATAACTGATTGTTCATATAAACATTTGCAAATGTATTTAATGTTTTAACTTTATAATGAAAATGTTGTTTTCTAAAACAGCGAAACCTTACAAATACGTACCTTATTTTAATGACATACACTATTTTATTCCGAAGTGTCTGTAAAATGCAATCCTTATTAAATATAATTTTAATTTTACAGACACTTCGGAATAAAATATTGGATATCATTGAAATAAGATGTGAATTTTTCAGGTTTAGCTGTTTTAAAGAGAGAGAGAGAGTCAGGGGGATAGACATACATACAGACAGGGAGAACGAGAGAGGGAGAGAGATGTATTTATATATATATATATATATATATATATGTATATATATATATATATATATATATATATATATATATATGTATATATATATACGTTTGGTGTTTGTATGGTTGTTTATTTACAGCATATCGACCTATTTAGGGTTATTAAATTCCGAATCCATGTATTAGCTATCTTAATGAGGTTATGTTTTCAGGCCGTGGTTGGTTGGTTTGTCATTATGTTTATTCCCTGAGTTCTGTCCAGCCTAGCCTCTACAATATCACCAGTCGTTAACAAACTTTCGAATATATAGATAAAAGTTCAAGATCACGGAAAAATTGAAAGTCAACATTTTGACGATAACTTCGGTTCTCTCATCGCAGAGACGATACTTGGCACATATTGTATCTGCTTTAATGTTGACCTCAGGTCCCGGTCGAAATTTTGAAATAATCTAAACTTCCGATTTTACAAAGTGTTATTTGTAAATCTGATGCTCTTTGATAATGGTAACAACCATGAAAAATCGCAGCCTGATCAGATAGATAGTTTGCTGTTATCAATGGTATTTGTGTATAAGTTCGGGAATACTACATGAAATATGTAAGTACGTTCCATATAAGACATTGGCCTATCTTAACGTTGTAAAGCGGAGGTATGTAATCTCAAGACTGGCTTATCCTATTGTTTGAGTCATGTTTTTATGCTTATAATTCTTAATATTTACAAATATTAAATAGAGGTCATTTGGTGTACGAATGGTGCGTATATTTATTTACTTTATCAGCGTATACCTTTTTTAATACGTATTTTGTTATTCTGGTCGCGATGCTAATTAAAGTATGAATCTATACCCACAAAACTATCAAATTCAGCATCATCGGCACATCATCCATGACAACATTGTTCAGAATGAATTATATTCGCCGTCACTTCTCCATGTGTTTTAGTTGCCTCATAAAGAGAAAATAATCGCTAGAGCATTGTAAAGAAGGGTCCGAAGATTGTCTAGCGCCAACTGACTGAGATAACAACGAACTCTATTCTACTTGTTTGCACTCAGTTTTATTTTACGTCAGGCTATTACGAAAACAATAAAATTACATAACGAAATCTTGTTTGTTTTTAACATGAGGATATACATCTAAATTTATTTCAACTAGAATGTTAAAAAAAACATATTATTTTATTATGTATTAAAAAATACACCCATCTACAAAATAATAGATTTCTTGAACTGCAGGTCTTCTTCGAAAGAGATTCTTACAAATTGGAAAACTCTCATATTTCAAATGATTAAATTAGTTACCGTTTAATAACTTTACGATGAAGCATTGTGAAATTTAGTTTGACCGATCGGTTTCGGTTTCCTCGTATCAAAGGTCAAGAGTAACTTTTTGCAACATAGTATAGTAACCTTATCACTTTGGCCTTACTTTATTGTCTGCGTTGTTCGAGGTCAGACGTTCGCAATGCCGGACACTGCAGTTGATATTAAGCAAATGAACTCGTCTAGAATTTAGTCGTTATTCGCCTTAATTTCTTTTCCTCGTCTCAAAATTTAATAAGAATGGATATTAAGATACGTCTATATAACTTGTGCGTTTAGTGATAAAATGAGGGGTCTAAATGTAGGTGTTACATACAGTCTAAATTCTATTTCAAACTTAGCTATGATAGGTCAACAAATATTGTTATTACACATACATTGGGAACTGCATGAACTTTTCCGCTTCACTATAAATACCGGGACGGCATGCATCTCGGTGGTTGATCCACCGTATTTCGACAATACCTGGGCCATTTCGGTTGTTTTATTTTATTGTCGAGTTGAGGGAGTTGTCCTACGTAGTCCAAAGAGGTCCACCCTGCCAGGCCTTAACTTCTCTCTTTCGGATGGAGTAAGATTATAGCTTAGTGCATGAGGCGCTCCGACCGGGAAATTCCGACGGGGCTGGTCAGACAATTGTTTACAATCAAGCATGGGCTTTGTTTAGGGATGTTGGCTTGACTATCACAACCTTCAAACCTTGTGCCACATCTTCCTGTGGTGGGAAACACGTGACTACTTGGAATTACTGCAGTCTAATACTGGCAGTAAGTCAGACGTTCAACCACTTTCTTCATATTCTGTAGTTGTACTTTGTTTCAGTTAATCTTGAGTTCGTGCCGTCTTCCAAAAACCTCTTACAGGTCAACAACAAATATGATGTTCGAACTTCAAAACCATATTTCGAAATCAAATCGTGACAGACCGATAAATATGTGATTTCTTAATCTAAGTGTTACAGGCCGACAATAATGCTATTTCAAATTTAAGCTATACAATGTATATATTAATATATGTATTACATATATATATATATATAATATATCTATAATATTTATGCAATATATCTATATATAATATATCTATAATATTTATGTAATATATCTATAATATATCTATAATATTTATGTAATATACTTATAATATATCTATAATATATGTAATATATCTATAATATATGTAATATATCTATAATATATGTAATATATCTATAATATATATATGCAATATATATATGATATATATGCAATATATATATATATAATATACATGTTATATATATACATATAATAGATATGCAATATATGTGTATTATATATAATATATTGGTAATACATATATGTAATATATATATATAATATATATAACATATATGTAATTTATATATATATAATATATATGTAATATATGTAATATATATATATAATATATATATATATATAATATATCATATATTTATAATATATAATATATATATAAACAATATATATGTAATATATATAATATATGTAATATATATGTATAATATATATATATAATATATGTAATATTATATATGTAATATATATAATATACATATATAATATATGTAATATATATAATATATGTAATATATATATGTATATATATATATATATATATATATATATATATATATATATTTAGATAACATTAACATATACTATGTATAATTGCTACTAAATAATAATTACAGAGAACAGTTTTAGTAAGAAATTTCTTAGTAATGTCCAGTTACCATATTCAATTAAAATAATCAAAAAATATCTACTGTAATATTGAAGGTGAATTTATCAGCGTGTTTCTTAAGTATTTTTGCTTTTTATTTTAAAATTAAACAAAATACATGCTAACATATTCCTCAGTTTTGGGGATTGATGTATTTTATGAAATGAAATTAATGTTTATTCTTCTAATAACCGTAAATTTAGAATTAACAAAATAAGTAACTCGTATCTCACTTAGCTATCTATACATTACTCGGACCACCGCTTACTTTATCTTGATTCACCCACTCTGTAATCGTTTCTGCTGTCGATGCTATAATCTAGAGAAAGAGGAGCTCTCTCTTTTCAGCTTAGTTCTATTATCCTTTCGTAGACACAACAGGCTTGTATATAAATTAGAGAGCACAATAGTAGGTCTCTTTTATTCTCTATTGCCTATTTGAATAAACAGATGTAATACTTTATAGCCATGCAAGAAAAATGATTAACAGATATATCAATGTTCAGGAAATTCTGAATATAATAAAAGTGAAGAAATAGTCTATGAAATAACATTAGTCGTGGTCATTGTGCAGTTTCCGATCGCCTTACATTATACCGAGCAAGTCGAATTACGAACACAGAGTCAGTAAAAGTGGTGCTTGTTATTGCCCTACCCTTGCTTCAATATAAAGTAACTTATTTCGTAGGACTCTTTTCAGGATGTATCCATTTCCTCTGTTAATATATTTTTATAGATTTTCCGATCATGTTATGGCAACTAGCCGATGAGAACAAAGTCTACGAAATGAGATTATTCCTGACCAAGCAGTGTTTTCGATCGCAGTGTATTTAATCTTGTAACTTTAATTAAGCACACCGAGTAAGAAAGGGTGGCGTGCTGATTACGCAATCCTTGCTTCATTATAAAATTATTCATTCCATCAACACTTTTTCAGAATGCATTGTTTTAAAACAAGTGTCCAATCGGAAATTGGTTAAGTATTACCGTTATTTGTTGGCGTCAAACTTTATAAAGTAAATGTTAATTTTCACTTGCAAATAAACTTCGGATTTGTCATCTGTACGGTACAATCACGTTGACACACCGGTTCCCGTTAGATCACCGAAGTTAAGCGACGTCGAGCCTGGCCAGTGTTAAATGGGTGACTATTTGGGACTACCAGGTGCTCTATGTGCTCTCTGTTTATCTCGGCATTGTTTCCAGTCGTCTTGAACTGCTTGCCATTGGAATCAAGCAGTGCCGACTCAGGAACCCTTGCTTCATAATTACACGCGCAGCCAGCCCATTATAGGGGTATCCATAGTCTCTCTAGACTGAACGGAGGGCTTAAATGTCATCTGAATACATTCTCAATTATTCCAAGATTTTGACGTGCGGCTTTTTCAAAGAAAGCGTCCATTTTCATTCTCAGTTTCAATCATAAAACCTCCATACACCCCCTCCCAACTTCCGCAGTTGTTACTTTTCCTTATAAAATAAAAAAGGTCAGAGTTTATCACCGGTCGCCATCGATGGGTTTCGAGTCGAATAACCTCATAGAGTTGTGCCGTCCAGGGCGCCTAATTCTGATTGGCTCGTATCGGCGTTTATAAAGCGAGGCTTTAGCTAAAATAACGTTTTCATTAGAAGTAGAGCAATCATTGATTTTTTTTCTGTCTGCATTTTCTTTATTTGATTGGTTCAAAACTTTCAACTGTCTCAGACATAGTTGGATCAAATTAAACACATTGCCTATTTTCTGCGGGATACGGAAACCACCATTCTAAATGTGTCAACTGTTTTTTTTGCTTTTTCTTTACTCACGTTTTCCTGAGTCGACATTCTAATTCGTTGAAATAAAAAAATATAAAAAAGTATAAATAATTTAGGAATGGACATAAATAAATTGTTATTTTTGTTATTTATTATGATTTGTTTCTGAGCTCACACGTTGGTTAGGTTGATTTTAGAAGAGAAAGCAGTAACAACGAAAAAGTGCGGAGTTACACAAAGTGTTCGATGCTGAACACTGGAAATATATGACGTCATGCATAAGTTCTGTCCGGATTTTTTATTTCTGAAAGTGAATAGTAAGTTTAAATATCTGATAAGTTAAATAATATATATATATATATATATATATATATATATATATATATATATATATATATATATATATATATATATATATATATATATATATATATATATATGCAAACATTGTGAAAAATAACAGAATCCGTCTGTTTAATTAAACTTGTTTTGATTTTTAAATTTTTCTGATGGTCTTATTTTTATTAAAAAAATATAAAAAATGTTCCATAGGGTTCACAGGTTTCACGAACGTTTTCGATTCTTCGTCGAATAATCCTCAGGTGTCAAAAGCAAATGAAAAAAAAAGCTGGAGAAAGAAGAACAT
>OY744540.1:83490711-83523211 GCA_963556195.1 Sepiola atlantica
TCACATAGAGGACATCTGTTTATGGCTGGAGAGAAGGATGGTTTTCTCTCAATTATTTTCCATTTGATGGTGAAGGGTGTTTTTTCTTCTTTTTATTCTTTTATTCTTAGTATTGAAATGTTTTTTTATATTTATTTATATATATATATATATATTTTTTCATATATATCTTTTTATTTTTTACCCCCCTTTTTTATTCCCTTTAATCTTGAATTCTCTTTCTTCTCCCGTGTTTTAAATCTTAACGGTCTTATTACACTAAATTCAAATTTAAACAAACACACACAACACACTGAGCAAATAACGCGTCCCAACAAGAGTGTCATGTGACCTCACATTTCCAAAACAGATGACAACAGAAGCTGAAGAGAGCCGGATGGGTAAGACCTTCCGTGCTTGAAACGGACGGTACGAATGTTGTACTAATTTTTCTGTACCAGAATAAATAAATATATATATATATATATATATATATATATATGTATATAAATGTATATATATATGTATGCATATGTATATATATATATATATATATATATATATATATATATATATATATATATTATATGCGTGTATGTGTGGATTTTGGCTGATATATTTTCCAAGAGTGATTGTAAATTGTAACGTGTTGCAGTCTTCTGTAGATATATAAGCTCGTCTACATATAACATGCCACCGGGAAATATAGCGACAAAAAAAATTATTCGCCTGAATCAAATGAAAGCTTGAAATAATATTGCACGTTTGATCAAGTTAGATTATAGTTGTTGTTTTTTGTTCTAACTCAGAAGCGGGAGAGTGGACGATGCAAGTTAGAAGTGTAACGATCAAAGTAGAATGGTAAGATACAATTCTGATGTGTCATTCATATATATATATAGTATATATATATATATATATATATATATATATATATATATATATATATATATATACTATATATATATATATATATATATATATATATATATATATATATATATATATAGTCTAAAGAAGCTTTGAGTCATTAAAAAAAAAATGTAAAATGCAGTTTAAATCCCCAGACAAACTAACTCCAAGATATTGCAGACTAAACATTCGTTGGAAAATTAATAAATGAAAAATATAAGAAAAAAAAAAAAGAGGGGGTGTAATTATCTAAGAGTGAAACAAAAACAGGAGACCTTAAGCGTCTAATATTAACACGGGGATCATCAGCTGTTTACCATGTAACTGTTTCGGAGATTTAAAAACAGGACAGTTATACTATTCATATATATATATATATATACGTGTATGCATGTATATGAATAATAGCAAAATATTTCAATAGTGAGACATTTCAATATAATTTCTTGGATGTTTTCGTATATTGATCATTTAGATTATTTGGGCTACTAGCTTCATGTTTCACAACGTTTCGACCGATGTTGCGTCGCCCTTCTACGCGTTCAAATGTTGTTATTGTGGTTGTTCCAGCATCCATGACCGCGTTGGAGTGTTGGATAAGAGTGGGACGGTATAAATCTGTCTTCTCAGATTAAATAGATAGTTCAGTGCGCAATTCGAAAGATGTTTCCGAGATTCATATAAAGACCACAAGTTAGACTATTCGGATCACATGTTCGAAAAAAGAACCTGAAGAAAGGCGAATGTTTAATCGGCCGAAACGTTCTGATTATGTCAACCCAAATAGTAAAAACAAAGTTCATTTAAACTTGATGATATATTTTGTGAAAATGACGACAAAAGTTTAAAACATAGGAGTGAAACTAAAAGTAAAAGGTTCCCGGGCAACGTCGTGTGAGTGTAGGTTATTTTTTAAATAAGATCCGCACCTGCATTTATTCAGATTCTGTGTCTCAGAATGCTAGATTTGAATTATCAAAATGTTACGTTTAACAATTTCAGGAATAAACCTACAATACAGACACGTTCTACCATCGCGTTTACTTATATTTCGGAATTTGTCAAGTGAGAATTTATAGTCTGTATAAATTTGATTATAAGAACTATTCTTATATTGGGTCTTATTCCCATAACGTTTCAGTCGAGATTATATATATATATATATATATATATATATATATATATAACATATAAAGGTTCAAGTCATTACATTTTGCGTTCCTAGAGTCCCAACAACAAGTTGGCGTACAATCGTTTCCAAAACATTTTGCAAATACTTTATTTTATTTATACTTTAAAAAGATATTTTTTAAAAATTGTCCAAAAGTCTTTTCATAAACGCCTGCATCGACACGTTATACAGAAACAATATATATATATATATATAAATATATATATATATATATCAATTTATATATATATATATATATATATATATATATATATATATATATATATATTATTAATAATTAGTAATAGATGAAAGGCACCTAATATCAGTATTACAGTTGTCTACATAGACACGTAGTGCAGCAGATAAAGTGGTGTGTATAACACATAGTGCAACAGATAAAGTGGTGTGTATAACCAGGTCCCACTCTCAGCACGGGAGACACTAAGAATACAATTAAGAATTGCTGAAGACTGCAACCCTGTGCTGGCTGACGGGACGAGAACAACTAACCCTCGATTGATTAAATAAAGGTTTTCATTTGAAATTCCGTGTAGATTCCAGCATTGGACATACATTTTTCCAAGTTCGACAAGCCGAACCTGAAGAAAGTCGGAGATTACATCGGCCGAAACGTTGAAAGAAAACACCTAATTCGAGAACAGTAGTCTAAATAATGCAAACTTTTTCTTCATTATTTTTTTCAAAATAAACCAAACAGACAAACGGTAGCATTATGCCAATTTTAATTATATATTATGAATTAAATATATGAAGGAAAAGATTAAGACATTAATTAAAACGGAGGCAAACGATCAATGAATATAGCGTTTATTATATAAATAGAATCGTTTTTTTGCCACCCTATAATTAACTTGAATTAAACGTTTTCAAATCGATAATTCTTTCATCCTGAAAGTTTCTATGAATGAACTGTCAGCGCCCAAAGCGGTTCTGCGTGTTTTCATTTGATAATAATTGTTTTCTTTCTCAGTTAAAATTTCGTATATAAAACATATTTGTTCTATTCAGCGTCTCGAGAAGAAAGACTCATTCAAAGTCGGAAGCTTTGAAACAAGCATTTGTTGAAGAAATTTGAATCGGTTCCTTTTTAAAGACTACGTTTTATTCGAGAAATCAAGCAAAAGGTTATCGGTTCAAAATATGCGCATTTGTTATGTTTGTATAGAATACAGGTAAGGGACAAGTGCAATATGCCTTCACGCTAAATTCTCAACATTTTATCAACGTATTTCTATCACTGTTGGGTGTGGTGTTTATTCTATTTTGAAGAAATCAGTTTTCCGAAGAGAATTCATCCGATGTTAATGAAATAAGTTCAGGGGGGTTACTGCTTTTGTTGGTTTCTGACATTGAGTTTACCTACACTAGGTGTTGGATTATGGCCCTGTGCGTCCGGACGCATCTTGAAGCGGACGCATGTGTGAGAGGTCGTTTGGTTTGGCTTGCACGATTTAGTGCGGGTTGACCCGTACCGTCGAGTGCAAAACAAACTGGTTCTCACAGTCGGAGCTCACACCCCTCCACGTGACGAGGAAAGGGAGAAGGTAGGAGAAATTAACAGGTATGCAACATATACATTTTTGGTGTTACAAATGGCCAGTTGTTTCAGCGAGAATTGCCACGGCCCATTCCGGGACGGGTTTACAAAGCGAGAACTGCCACGCCCCATTCCGGGACGGCTATGCAACATAGGGTCAAATCACAAAGTATGAAGTTAAGTGGGTTAGAAACAAATGGAGATGAAGTGTGACACCGATAATAATACACACTTAGAACCCGTGGTATTTTTGACCGGAGTTGAACTAAGCTTCATATGATGAGCAGTTGGGTTGATAGGCGTCACAATTAAAAATACTACTCTTATTACTACTACTACTACTACTACTACTACTACTAATAATAATAATAATAATAATAATAATAATAGTAATAATAATAATAATAATAATAATAATAATAATACGACTACTACAGCTACTATGACGACTAATAATAATAATGGTAATAATCATAATAATAAAAACAGCATCATTGGTTAGAATCGCAACCCATTTCGCATTCATAATCCTTGAGATGAAGAAAGCTAATATACATACTATTAAAAGTGACGGTGTATTTGTAGTTTATCTGTTTATACGCTAATACAAGCATGTTGTTGTTTCAGAAAAAAAGGAATACGCAGAGTACGCGTCGATAAGGTAGTAGTTTCGACGATGTCAATACCCGAGTTCGAATCTTACCTATTCCTAAAGGATTGTTTTAAATGGATACATGTTTCGCCAAGTAAAATACATCAACATACCATGATAACATAACAAAACATTACATAAATATGTATTAAAAATGTGATCTTTTTAATTGACATAAAGGTTATAAAGTTGTTTTATTTCTGTTTAAAACAACATTTCTAATTTTTGGGCCCAATAAAACTAATACGTAAACACATTTATTGTTGTGACTTACTTTCTCAGAAAAGTACAAGGTAGCGTATTTTTTCCCCACCAGTTTTGACTAATAGTTTTTTTCATGTTAACTAAAACTACTAAAGATGGAAATTGACATGGCCAGCTATTGTACAATCACCGCCGAGTCAGCGGGTATGAACTAGTCACAATTATAATATTAAGAAACTGTTGTAGTTTGCTTGGAACATTCTTCGTACAATATATATATATATATATATATATATATATATATATATATATATATATATATATATATATATACGTGTGTGTGTGTGTGTAGGTTAAGATAGGTTAAAAGCTGTGTTCATGCCATATAATGTTATGATCGGAGTTTAAGTCTGACTGATGGTATCCCAGTTTATAATAGCTGTTGATTGATAACATCGACATGCCAGTGTCGCAGATTTTGTACATGTCTGTGTAAATACAAATAACCATATAGAAAACCTCTATTTGATATTGAGCACTTTTTATGAACCCGGTTGAAATTTTTTGGATTACTATCCTGTGGATGTCTTATCTGGATTATTATATATATATATATATATATATATATATATATATATATATATATATATATATATATATATATATAGGTTAACATAGTTTTAAAAGCGGTGTTCATGCGATATAATGTTATGGGCGCCGGTTGAATTAAAAAGTATATAGCTGAGAAAAGAGAGTATAATAGAAATAAAGAGTCAATATATAAGATAATGTCATATTGTTTTAATTTTTATTACCTACTTACTGTTTTTAGTGTTCGGTAAATAGTGCGTTATACGTTGGCCAATTTTATTCTGATATTTTTTAGTTAATCACTTGCTTTTGAGAAAAATAATCCGTATCAAAGGTATATGGTGTGTCTGTCTGAAGTAATGCTGTTGTAACATTGATTTATATATTTCTAGACATAGTTTTAACATCAACTTTCTAGATTCTGTTTAGAAATCTCTGATTGCTCACTTTTTGGTTAATTTTCTGTTTAGTTTGTTTGATATGTTTTGACAACGAATTTAACCAGATCGGTTGTTTTAAAGATCCGTCTAATAAATATACAGCTTTATGAAAGATAATGGTGTTTAAAACTGAGTCGTAACAGACCGGTCGACCGACCGACCGACATTGTCGCTGATAATAATTCGAGGACGCAACTTAAAACGAAAGAAGAAAAAAAAAAAACAATTGTGAAAAACATGACTGTCAGAATGAAGATAAGAAATGAGTGAAATGGAATAAAATGCGATTGGACACGGAATAGAAAAGATGCGCTCGTACGTCTTAATGCATAACGGGAACGCAGACTTGCACGCGGTATGCTTTCAAAAATGCGTTACTCAAAGAAAAAGCCGAGTGTGAGCAGCCGGTTTTTAGCAAATGTAATCGTGGAGTCGTCATCAGCAAAATCTGATCCAAATAATCTCACAGAGTTATGTTCGCAGAGAGACAAACAACGACTTATCTGATTAATTCAAATATGTGCATGACGTCACAAGCTTTTATGGAATTAAATTAACATTTTTATCTTTTCTTCAATTTATATTGAATTGTATTTCAGTTCTGAGAATTACCATCGACGCCATTTTAAAATTCACTTAAGATATATGATGGTGCATATCCTCTGGCAGGAATATAGAATATCGTGTTATAAGCCAATTTGGTCAATTAGAACTACATATGTAAACTAGAGAGTTGATTGGAGGTAAGAGATGTATGGAGATTTAAATAGGAACCGGGTCTGGCGAGAAATTCGAACTAAATTACACATGTGAGGTCATGAGATATAGGTACTTCTAACACTCTATACGTGCTTCCTATCAGGATAAACTCTTTATTCCAATAAAATCAAATTTATTGGCAAAAATAGTGTTATATCGTTAGAATAACAATTAGTATATAAGAAAACCAAGACAGGAATTGAAAGGAATAGGGATTGTATTAAGAATTATTAATTACAATAAGTTGGTCGCCATTACCGGTTCTAGGCAAACCTGCTAAGCGGTTCTCCTTGGTAAGAGAAAAAGTGTCGACTTCATAGTGACCTGACGGATCCATCTTTTAATCGAAAATTGTATTTATTTAAAATTATATTTTTTTAATCGAAAATTGTATTTATTTAAAATTATATTTTTTTAATCGAAAATTGTATTTATTTAAAATTATATTTTTTTAATCGAAAATTGTATTTATTTAAAATTATATTTTTTTAATCGATATGACGACATAATTTGATTTTGGAGCAATTCATTTTAAAATGGATAAAATCGGATATTTTTTTACCTTAGCGACATCAGATTAATCACTAGCTATAGATGAATCTGGATCAGTCCACAACAAATAGCTAAGTGATACAAGACATGAGAATGGACAGTTAGAAGATGTATACGTCTATTTACCGTTTGAATGTTTGTCCAAGATGACGTTAAGCCTAAACATGATACACGTCGTCACTAGTTTTGGTAGGCTGTCCTACTCAGTAGAAACATGAATATAGAATACGAAATGAAAACGTCTAGGGTACATAATTTACTGTGGCCTGCAGAGACAACGTCTAGGCGCTTTGTTGAAAAGCTCATCGAAAAGTATATTTAAATTCTGGATGAATGAAAGAAATTGGAGTTACATTTAGTTAAGTCAATTACATCGAGTTTGAAATTAATCTTTTGCAAAGAATAGCCGTGTAATTCCAAAGAAAAATACGAAGGACCTATTTATATCGTAATACTCATAAAGCTACTATACAACATAGTACGCATTAAATACCTAAATACAATATCATTAATTTATTGTTACAATAAAATTATTCGTGTGGCACATAATGCCATACAAGAGACATTAATTTTAAAATAGAAACAGTTTTAATACGAGAATTATTTTTTAAAAATTAATGCAACTTATTTTATTAACCTCTCCAGGAGGTTTGACACAAGGTCAGGTGTTAAGTTGCAAAAACTAGTGCACTAGTTTTAGCGCAATTTGGCACATATAAAATTCCTTAGTAATTCCATCGGCATTCCCGGTAGGAGTCGCATGCGATAAGCTATAAACTAACGTCTTCTCAAAGAGAAGGTACAGCCTGGGAGGGTAGCCCTCCTAGGACTACACAGGAGAATACGACAGTCCGACATCAACAAGTCAATGTCGGATTTATTTTTGAGGACGTATCCTCAACCGGTACGAACATAAATAAGTAGAGACAACTTATCTCAATCGTTTTTGCTAATGTGTGTTTTTGTTGCTAATTAATATTCTGTTTGGCAACGGATTGCATTAGTTTTGGAAGGATCGTGAAAGAAATCGATACGTTAAAACTCCGATTACAGTCACGGAATTCTGCGGAATAATACATTTAACTTTGTGTTCTTCAAAACATAATCCCGTAATTAATATAACACAGTTGTAAGTAAGCTGGCTCTATGATGTTTTCTCTTACCACCTTTCTCCTTGTAATAAACCTTTATTAAACACTAAACATCGGCGTCCGAGTGTTTTCCACAGACAAAAAGTAACAGTGTTCCTGACGACAACACGGGTCTATAATGGTGTATACACGCAACAGGAAGTAGATATACAACAGTACAATATTTTACAAATAAACTATTATCCCATCTGTGGAAAAGGCTAATGCACCCATTAAACTTGCATTCCCACGAGGGTAGAGTTGACACAAAGTTCGTTACCGATATGGTAAAAATAAAGCTACGCTCAAAACAAAAACTCTGAATTAGCGCCCCAGTCTAAAAAGATTTTTCTTTTTCGCTGACAGGAGACAGAATAGATTAAGTGTAGTATCATCACATATACTACACATTCTTAGAACATTTTACCTTGCGCGACTGCATAATAAACAATAAACTTGGAGCTCGCGAGCAATTGTTTGAATCAGTAAAACGAATCTGCTAGTCCCCACAAACCCCGATTGGAGTTGGTCGGGCGCAATTTGTGAGCAAGCATAGCATAGCGGCCCAAGCCGCCTCTCACTCTAACCCAGTGACCAATCCTTTAAGGTCTATTTCTCTCTAATATGTGTAACCGTATGTGTCATTGTCTTCAGCTAACAAATTCTCAATTGAAAAGAAACCTAGTGTGTCCGTGTTTATCGACGACGATGACGACTAGAAACGGGGGCCAGTCACAGTGTGTATAATGAGATTATACACATCTCCGGCGTAATGTAAAAGTACTATTGTATAGATAGTGTTTACTGTTGCTGCATTTTATTTAAGTTGCGCACACCGTCGCAACTGTATTGGGTTCTTTCCGCCTTCTTCATTGGTTTAAGTTCAATTCCTTTTGTTTGAAACACTCTAGAATTTCCGTAATTCAAAACTCGCAGAGCTTGTTATTGATGTGTTTACCCACAGGAACTGGTTTCCAATATTTATTTATTACACGGAAAGGTCACATTGGTCAGATGAAATGCACTGTTCTTTTTAGGTTGTGTCGGATTGCGCTTTCTGATTTTCTGCGGTAAAGTAATTCTCAGAACGCATATAAAATTGACTTATAACAGAAACGTCAGAAAGCCTAAGAAAAATTCGAAATTTGTATTATGTAAATGATTCTCACTACTATTTTTACCATTGCATGAATTCTCACGATATTTCGGACGATGGACTTCTTCAGGACCGTATTATTGAATTCGGGAATCTTCATATCAGACTCGGTAATCTATATGGATTTTAGCATTGAACCACTTATCAAATCCAGGAGTGGGATGATTTTTCTCGTACTAACCTCTATGGTTGAGTAACGTACTACGAACACGAAATGCCTTAGTGTATTATAAGTTATTTTAATTTTATTTTACTTAGTATAGCCTGTATTGAGTATTGCACTTTCAACATCCAGGAGACGCTCACTGAGAGCTAATTATACCTTGACAACTTCATGTGTTGGGTCACCTGTTCACATTGACTTATTTGCGACTTCTACTAGATGATGGCTGCGAAAACAAGAAAAATATACACCTATGTATTCGAAAAAAAAAATATATTCCAGATAGACGAACCTAAAGAAGTTCGGAGTTTACATCGGCCGAAACTGTGTTAGAATAATAGCTAAAATAAAAAATAGTGCTCCAAACAATACAAATTATTAATCATCTTCAAAATATTTCGAAACAAAATAGGAAATATTACTTAGTTTGTATGGAGACCTATTTTAATGTTTAAGAAAAATACTTTCTTTAATCGCTCAATGCTAATTCGGCTGATTATATTTTAAAAAAGACTTTGTCAATAGATCATATGAATGAATATGATACATCTGTAAATGCGTTCTAATGTAATAGGTGATATTAAAAAGTAAACTCGGAGATACGTGATGATAGATGGAAATACGCGTCAGAGAAATGTATTATACACAAATAAAATTCATAATCTGAAGGACGTGAGTTCAATACCGCTGATAGAGACAACATTTTTATTTTCTCTTCAGCTCTATATACTTGCTTACCGACGATTGTAGAATAAGACACCATTTGAGCGGGCAAAATCCAGCTCCTTAACATGAGGCAATCTGGATGGAGACAAAAGTGCAAATGACCGAATACAAACTAGATACAACTGTTTTATACTAACCTGAAGTCCGAGAAATGCCAAAATTATATCCTACTTGAAAAAGTGTACCTTACTCCTGAAAAAATGTTTTTTTCCGTTTTTGCTAATCCTAAAACATGTGTGTAAGTACAAGAACTTAGTTAGAAGGACTCTACTCTTTGTAAAAGGACCAGTGTGTAAATTACCAAAAATTCGGAGATATCCAATGTTAATGAAAATTTACTGCAGGTATTTGGTCACGTTTATATTTTACAAGGAAGGACGTGCAGTTGACCGGGAATAATTTTAAGTACATTTTTATTTCGTGTTTTGCAACTATTGTTTTTTTGTCGATGAAATTAAAAAAAAATATTCATATTTACAAAGTTAAATTTAATTAATATAATTTAGCTTTGTCCTTAATGTATAAATTATTTATCAATGCAGCACTGTCTACATTATCTGTTTGTTAGTCTTTCTATCTATCTGTCTGTCTGTCTGTATGTCTGTCTGTCTGTCTCTCTCTATCTGTATATATACATATATACATATGTATATTATTATATATATATATATATATATATATTAAAATAAACAGTTTGATTTTAATATTTTAATATAAATAGCTCTAATATATATTGAACACTTGAAAAATATACGTTTTGTTCATTTTGTTTAATATTTGAACTGAATTAATTAATTATATATATGAATTCATGCATGTGTGTGACGGTATGTATGTACACCCACACCCATATATATATATATATATATATATATATATATATATATATAGGCAGTATCTTCTCTTGCAGGTAAGTATTGTTGAATATAAGAGTCATGTCTAGATATCCTTTCGTAGATCATTTCCAATGGTCTAGACCTTATAAACCTCATTCCCCTGAAGATAGACCCAGATGAGTCCGAAAGTACTTGGGAGACAAATGCAAATTATGGCAAATTCATCAACCAATTCCCCTCCGAAACTAAGATTCTAATTCGGACCATTGAAAGGATCTACCAAAGGATATCTAGATATGAGTTGTCTCTTATATTCAACAATATATATATATATATATATATATATATATATATTATATGATATATATATATATATGATATATATATATGATATATATATATGATATATATATATATATGATATATATATATATATCAGTATATATAAGTATATATATATAAGTATATATATAATATATATATGATATATATATATGATATATATATGATATATATATGATATATATATGATATATATATATATATACATGATATATATATATACATGATATATATATATGATATATATATATGATATATATATATATGATATATATATGATATATATATATGATATATATATGATATATATATATATATGATATATATATGATATATATATATATGATATATATATATATGATATATATATATATGATATATATATGATATATGTATATATATATATATGATATATATATGACATATATATATACATATATATATGATATATATATGATATATATATATATGATATATATATATATATATATATATATATATATATGATATAAATAAAGATTATATTAGATGTTTATGTGGAATAGGCGTTATTCATTTCATTGAATCCAAGCACATTTAACGATGCGTTCTTTCATGAATTTGTCTTATTTACTGTTTAAAATAATATTCTTTTTGAAATAATCATTTTCTGTCAAGTCAAAATTATTACGAAAAAATAACTCTTCTTACTCTCGTAAAATTATCATCATTGTCAGTTACGTATTCTTTAAATATATATATACCGAATATGCATATTTATTTAATAATTTAAAATTGTTGTAATTTAATTATTTTGAAACAATAAGTATTCTGTTTTATTAACGTGGAAATAAGTGGCAGCTAAATATTTTTCAGATCAATAAAACGTTTGTTATTTAATTTAAAAGAATACCATGTTAGTCGACGGGACAACGTGATTTTCTTTTGGAATTTAAAAATGGGTCAAGTCGGAATTGTTTAAAGCTGCATTGGAATAATAAGCACAAACATGAAATCATGCACATGACATACCTGAGCGTATTATTATATAGATTGCGAATTACAGTTAGAACTCCTTTTTTTGTTTCCTTACTGTAAAAAAAAATATTGTTTAAATCAAAGAAATGAATACCACGTTTGAAAGGTATTTATGTAAAATTGTACTCATTTAGTCGAGTGGATGATGTAACCTGATCTAGGAACAATTAATTTCAAAGTCAGAATTGCTTACATTAGAGACATTAGATAAATCGTCTATCACCATCATTACTGATCGTACGATATCATTTTTATATGTCTGTGAAGGTGATAACATACGTACAAACATGAAATGCCTTAACGTATTATTATATAGATTTTTAAATAACCGGTTATGTAAGACGTTTATAGCTAAATGTAAATACATTTCAGTGTGAAACAAAACTAATGTTGTATATTTGTAATGTCTTATGGATTTCTATCAGTCTTGTGCTTTAATGGTTTTATTTTGAATTGTTTAACGCGTACAATAAATAAGACATTCGGAGGTATCTAAATCGTAGGCCTAGTGCAGTCTAATCATGGCATAAAATGTGCATATTAATTATATAGCCACTAATAAAGACTTACCAACATACCTTATATAATATCTTTACTAGCGAAACTTCGTGGAAATTAAACTATGTTTTATACATATGTCTATATAATTTATTGCATGTGTGAAAGGTGGTAACGTACTACGAACACGAAATGCCTTAGGGTATTATAATAGAGATATGTGGAATGTTTACAGCCACAGAACCTTTTTTTAAATACTTATTATGAATATTATCATCATTATTATTAATATTATCAAATATATTAATATTATCATTATTATTATTAATATTATCAAATATGATAATAATAATCATAATAATAATAATAATTATAATAATAATAATAATAATGGTAATAATAATTTGGACTAACTACATTACAGCTAAAATAGATAAAACCTAGGAATACAGTAAATGCAGATTGTGTAGACAAAGAGACGAACCAGTAAATGACATAAGTGAATGCAGCAAAATAGCCCAAAAGTATACAATAACAAATATGACTGTGTGGGGATAGCAGTACACAAGGAACTATGCATACGTGGACAAATGGTACAAACATAAACCAGAGACAGTACTGGAAAATGAAAACCACAACATAGTTTGGGACATGGAGGTGCAAACAGATAAACCCATACACGCAAGAATACCGGATGTCATAATAGTCAATAAAAATTAAAATTTCTGCCAACTCGTAGATTTTGCCGTTACAGTATACAACAGTGATAGTCACGGACACAGAAACACGAAGCAAATACACGGAACTTTCCAGCGAATTAAAAGGGATATGGAGAATAAAGAAAGCCAATATAATACCAATGATCGTAAAGGCACTAGAAACAATACCAAACAGCCTTGGAGAAAGACTGGAGGAAATTGGAATCAAATGGATCACTGATAGCATAAAAGGACGGCAGTGATGAAAATAGCAGCAATCGTAAGGAAAAAGCTCAAATACGAAAACCAACCAGTATAATAAGAAAACAAACCCAACAGAACATTAACTGCAAGACATTCTATAAGCTGACACCCCCCATAAACTGTGATGAAATCAGCCTCGCCTTATACAACACGTGAAGAGTCAATGGAAATGGGAAGACCAAGGAGAAAGAGCACAAACATGACCTGCACTGGAAAACGGCGGAGAGTACTGGGACTTTGGGAATGCTTATTGCCACCCAAATCATAGAGAAGACCTATGGTCATTACCAGCGAGAAATTACTGGTAAGTGGCTGTTGCGATACCACAAATGGATTTGCAATAGAAAAGAGATGGGAGTACTGGAAATTTGGGGAGGCTAGATGTCACTCAGACTCTAGGAAACACCATCGGTTATTATCAGTTAGCAATCATTGACGATGACATGTGTGATAATTCCTCGTGAGTACAAATATAAATAGCTGCTTGTGGGACCGTAGGAGTAAGTACAAAAATAACAGCAAAGGAACTAAGTGTTTGAAGTCTTATTTTGTAAGCGAAATTCGTATACATGTAAAGAAAATTCAGCAAGAAGTACACGGATTAGAAGTATTTATATAAAAAAAAAAAACATACAGCTGTAAAAATTGGAATCGTTTTAACGAATCGAAATATGTTTTTTTTGGTTTAATTATTTTAAATATTAAAAATTACCAAATAAAATGATACTTTTAATGTTTAAACTTTTTTGTAAATACATTTTTCACTGAAATATTTTGTTTGGTATTAGTTTTTATTTTGTGAGACGAAACAAATCTATTTACATGAATGAATTGTGTTTTTTACGTTTCAATCAATTAGAGATATTTTATGGATATAACCGATAGGATACCCTAGTGACCCTTTTATTGAATCGAAGAAAAAGTTCAATTCTGCCTTTAAATTATGTAACGAATATAACCATTATTGAAACTTATTTGAATGTCCGAACTGTAAACATCGATTTCTATGAAACACAAACAAAATTTGACTCATATATATATATATATATATATATATATATATATATATATATATATATATATATATATAAATGAACGCAACCGACAGTTTTTTTAAGGTCATATCATCACCTGTTCTAGCAGTTTATTCTTGTAGAATCTCGGTTTACTCTTTTTTCATAAACGCCATTCGATCCGTCATTTTTTCTGTACTTACTGCGAAGAAAGCAGTTTGTTCGTGCACTCCCACGAATTATTCGATACATTTCCAAAGGTCGGAGCCTTTCTATCATTTTCTGGAAAAAAAGAAAAGCTCCCCACACGGTGATGACATTTTGTAGAACCGAAAACGCGCTTCGTTAGAGATTAACGTCAGATTACAATGAGCACCGGAGGGTTATTCTTTAGAAAAAATAAGTAGAAATGGATTACCTATTGCAGCGGGAAACGTTCAAAACGAAGACAGTTTGAAACGATGGATGCCTATTGCAATATATGTAATCATTCTGACGAGTCCAGTTTATTTGTCAATATGGTCTCAGATGCTTACTAACAAAAACGACAGTTGTGCATAAATATTCTAAGTAAAATTATATTTGACTGTAAATTAAAATGAAAAAATACACAATCAGAAAATACTGATCTAATAAGTAAAATAAGTGTCATTAATATACTAGCAGGTCCCGTGACATATCATTGTAAGTAATTTAGCTAATTCTAATGTTTTAGAGACTATAAATGCTTTTAGACTAAGGCAATTTAGGGATACCAATGCAGTGCCCGGTTTGGAGGAGGTGTGTTTTTCCCCAACACAAAAAGCGACCAATTATGTTATTTATTGAATGTTAAAACATATAAAAAGAACACTAGAAAAAGTTTAAACTCGAAAAAAGATTTTTTCAAGCATGAAATTTAAGACAAAAATGATTGTATATTTGTAAAAAACATAATTTAAAAAAAACAACATGATTTCGCTTCGTCGTAACCTTTTTACTCACAACTGTGTGACGATGTTATTTCTTGAATATCAAAAGCAAAAAAACAACATCTACATCTGTTCTGCCCCCGGCCAGCGAAGAATAAATCTTACTAGACTGGGGCAATGTTTATCATGAAGGTAATTCAAAACACAAATTAAAAATGCGGCCATGTGTTCGTTAATACGTATTGCATTAAACCACAATATTTACAGAACGTATAAGAAACAGTCATCCACAACGGCCGAACGAATGATGTCCGGTATACCTTAATATCGGAAAGAAAGCGGTCGTTATTTATATATATATATATATATATATATATATACAAGCAACGGTCCCAAAGCTGTTCTCAGCGTCATTCAGTGAGAACTTTCACTTGTAATAGGAATCTGTGTCATTAGCAATACGGTGTTACTAACCGCTTTAATAATCTCAGTGGGCAAACGAACGTTTAACCACAGCCACTCATTACCGGCAGGTCGGTAAATCAACACGTGACATTCATTGACTTAATTTTTAATATAGCGACGGCATATCAGTATTGCTAACTCAATCACAAGTTTACGTACGTACGTGCTATACTATGGACGTTAATCCAACATAGTCAAGACGGCAGTAAATGATTCATTAAGGCACACATAAGTGATCGGAAAGAGGATGAATAGCCAGCTGGGAGTAGATAATCGATCAAGCGCATAAATTGTGAGTTTCTATTGATGAGTGGTGACTCGGACTAAGACAAAACACCGGACATATCCGATTGGAAGTTATACGATTGGGGAGTGTAGTTTATCAGAGAATGGAGGTGAACACATCGGAAGGCAGAGCTGGCAGAGATTTAGACAACGATGAGATGAGGTGATCACAAAAACACCGTAGACGGGCAATTCTATCAGTTGGGTATTAGGTGATGTACTCGAACTGTACTAAGATATTGATGTTGGCGTTTGAAGTGTCCTTTTCTGTGACGGTATCACACCCAGACACCAAGAGTACAACTGATTTGTGCACAATGTGTCGGAGTTTGTGTTTTCTCTTGTGAGTCCCTGTTACGTTCGCATTTCTATACTTGTAAACAATTGCACACGCTCTCGACAAACGCCAATACGAGAGAAAGACGACACGGCCATAACGAGAACGAAAGATGAAGGCGAACAGGACACCACATCACACAGCGTTGGTGTCAGCGGCGGTTGTCGACAGGGACAAGCATGTGGTCTTACATACGAACATGACAACACGTGCTTCGTCTAGACATTTGAACATTTATTAACTATTTTCTCAGTAACTACTTTTTTTAGTTTGTTTAATAAGACTTATATAACGTTAGTATATCATACATGTATATATTTTGTAATTATTTTTGATAAATGAGTTTTCCAATACATGTCACTCGATTTAAACACTTTCCTCGGGACGCCTGCAGCACTTCTGATACACTGCTGCGAATCTTTTCTCAAGCTTCAAGCTCATTTTCACATTTGTCTATTGGTGCATCGACTTACAACAAATTGTTCGAAGCTCTTTACTCAGAAGATTAAGTTGTTGATGTTCGATGTCAGGTTTTGAATGTAGATGACAGAAAACAGCTTCACGGATCGGCCTACCTTCGGAGGCTTTGCTCGAAGGGCAAAGCTAGAAAATCGACAACTGTGAATGAGTTGCAGTAAAGGATTATGGAATAGAATCCAGAGATTTTATATTCTTAATAAACATTCCCATTTTGAGAAATAAACTCAAAAGTTGTCAATTCCGTACTAGTTTATATCTGCTCCTTGCGGAGTTCGTACAGGACCTGGTTATTTATATTTTCATCCTTACCTAATTCTACAAATTTGTATCCAGTACTAAGTAGAATACTTTACTAATTATTTACTTAAGAAAGTAAGTAAATGTGATGAATGTATTTATGTATTTTTTATTCAAACTCATATTTTTAAACAAACCTGAACTTCTTTGAACTAATTACGAATACTTACTTTGTCGACATTTTACGGATTATGACAAAAATACCACCTCGCTTTAAAAACTATCCATGTAATGTTGTTTCATGTTATTATGTTATGCTAATGTTTTCAAACTTAAGTATGATATAACTACTGTATTAGTAATGTGTACGCGGCCTATTCATTTTTTGTCGTTTAATTACATTTTTATATTAGCTTACGAACAGACAAACTAAACAAACCCATCATTTTGAATAGGATATAGAGAGATTGATACATCTATGAATTATTTTTTTTTTAAATATACCTGATGATAGAACTAAGTTATTTATTCATATTTGTCAGTCAAACAAAAGTAAGTTCTAGAGTAACTGACACTCTGATGTTTATACTACACGAAAAACGTTCCTTGGTGATGCCCGCGGTCATAGATAACTACATAGAAATGCTACAACAAATGACGGCACATTCTTTAATTTTTACCTATCCCTCTTTTACCTTATTTTCTGTCTGTCTATGATAATTATTTAGTTACCATAGACAGGTAGTGTATTAGATAAAACAAAAGAATAAGAACACATATGCATTACAGCTATTAGACCTAATTTCAGTGTTGCATTTACACCAACTGCCAATAAGAATGAGCCAAATATTTTAAAACACAGTGTAGTGATTGCGTACGACCAGGAACTAATATTACAGTACGATATTTACAACAACACTTCGAGGTTCTCCTACATCCAATGATGTTGAGTATATAATCGTAGTATTTCAAGTTTCTGACTTTAGCTTAAATGACACAGAATTAATCCGACGTTGCTCGGAATTTAATGAGGAATATTATGTCCCTTTTTTACTCTGCTCGTAACACCATCCCATCTTCATTTTTCTTACTGCACTACACCCGTTTCGTCCATAACACATTCTTAATGGACTGAATTAAAAAAAATATATTTGAATTAGTGTCGTATACATATAGTTTAAAATTCTATTATAATCGGATATGCGTCTTTTAATGTGATCTTCCGCGATAGCTCTCTTAGAGATGGTTTATAGAGATTCAGTACATTGAAAGGCGCGTATATATTTGGGGCCACTTCCATTGTCTTTCCTAGAATATTTTACATGTAAATTCACTTTTAGTTCTTGTATATATAAGATGAATATATATAAGATAAATAATATATATATATATATATATATGTATTAGAGGATATCTCTCTCTCTCTCTCTCTCTATATATATATATATATATATATATATATATATGTATAAGAGGATATATATATATATATATAAATATATATATATATATATATATATATATATATTAAGATAAACGAAGGAAGACAGATAAATATGTACGCATGACAAATCTATTTCAACTTCGATTGTTCAATGCAAAGTGTACTCGGTAAAACAATGTTTATTTTCTTTTCTTAAGCCAAGGCTTTTCAAAGATTAAAATCTTGTCATCAGAGGAATTACACAGATAAGTTGGCAGTGGAAAAGTCAAAATTTGAAAAATATATATAAAGTAATGGAGAGTAAGAGTGTGCGTGTACACATATGGAGGCTATCCAGTTGGTGAATGTCCGTAGATAAAGTGTTTTATTTTTATTTTTATTTTATATATAAGATATTTACGCATAGGTCATTGCTTTCTCATCTAATAGAATTGGGTCATCTATTTTCATAAACATTGTATCCAATCCATCATTTACATTTACTCTGATATCAAATGTTTTAATAATATCTACATAACAAGCATTTATTTATAAATATCAAACGTCTTTAGCGACAGGTGGTCCAGATGATCCACAACTTTTCTGTATTTTCTGACCAAATGTTCAGTTAAATAATACAAAACAAGCAGCAAATTTTAACAGTTAAGTTTTAAATTAAAATTTACACGATTTACACCACGAAACACGTCATTTTCGGATTAATTATCATGACATTATGTGATAATTTATAAACAGACAAAGTCACTGGATTGGCAATTAAAAGCAATATGTACAGTACAGATTTAACAACAGTTGTAAGTGTGCAAATAGGTAAAAAAAACAAATATGCAAATAAAACTTAATCTAAACGAACAAAATACAAAACGCAAATATCAGTTATTACTTGCTTCCATACCGATGCATAATTATAACGATTTAATATCCTATGTTTACATATTGCTGCGGAGTTCTGAAGATAATACATTTTTTATAGTTGACTACATCAATTTTTTACGATACAGATCGTTTAAAAAATTGTAAATCCGATGACTTCTTTAGGTATAAATTATTATAAACAATATAACATCTACTCTTGAAATAAGACATGTATACATGCTCTATTTAATGCTAATTATCAATGTGCGTTTGTGATTCGTATATAAAAAAATGTTAGAACATCTAGATAAAAACTAAAAGTATTTTCTCAGTTAAAGTTTTCCTAGAAATACAATAGAAGTCGTATCGAAATTGTAACTTTTCCCCTATGTATTGAATATCTACATGTCCCTAGATAAGCTATGGGGCATAACACCATAAAAACTTTAAATACGTATATCAGTTTTTAAAACGGAGCCGGTTACAATCAAATAGAAATAATATAGTGTTATGCCCATAGTTAAAATGGCTATAGCAGTGTTACTAATTCAGTCCTGAGAAACGTCGAGTCTTCCTGCTAATTCGTTATATAGAAGAAAGAATGTGGAAGAAATAAAGATTTTGCTTCGGTTAGAAGTTAGCAGCAGAAGAAAAATTCAAGAGTAAAAGTTCATTGATAGTATCTGAATATACCGTTATCACTGCGGGTTTTGTATTATCACATTTGGTTAGTGTGTAAGTTGCCTCGTAGAACGTGCAGGCTTATATAGGATGGGCCAAAATAAGGGTCCTATCTTTAAATTTGAATAACTTGAATTTGAATAACTTCCACAAAATAAAAGTTAAACTCACCAAACTTTATGTGTGTGTAGACTGACCCTTCCGAGATTTTTTGAAATAAACAAAACAAATTTTAGCCGAAAAACACTTCTTAAAACTTACTAAAACTAAAGTATTGTTTTTTACACTGTTTTGAGTTTTTTAAGCAAAAATAATGTTTTCTAAATGAGGGTACGTTTCTTAGGGCTAATACGGCTCATGCTTGCTTCGGAAGGGGTCCTTTACTTATTCTAAAAAAAAAATTTAAAAAATCAATAAATAAAAAAGTTATGAATTTTTAAATATAGGACCCTTATTTTTGCCCACCCTGTAGATCATTGAGAGCTTTCCTCAATAAACCCATCTTCTTGTTATGAGTAAACTCTTATATAGTTATGATGTGCTGAGGAGAGATTGCTTCTTTTATTGGGAACGATACATTTATGATAATTCGAGCTCGAAACGTCATTTCCGGACGCTATGAAAATCTCGAAGTTCATACACTATACATTCTAGACGATCATTAAAAAAAATCCATTTAATGTCGCATCTGGGAAATAGATCAAAGAGTCGGTGTATTTCGTTGGCAGAAATCACAACCTCTGGAGTAAAAGTCTCCTGTGAATAAAAGAGAATGTGTCGTGCGAATGACCTTTGCGGTTGGAAAGCTCACACTTTCCAGGTGTTAAGCGTTTTAATCTGTTAAGTATAGTTAATGGCTTCGAGCTGATCCTTAATATGAATATAATAAGTGTTGATATCGATGAGCAGCATGATTTCCGTTAGTGGATTGGCTTATACGGGTGTTGTGCACATGGGGGGTGCACTTGAACGAAAACTACCACACAGTGTCCAGGGGCAGTCTATAATAGATTGTTGTGGTACCTATTTACTTGCAGATTGTAAGTAGCGTGTCATCCTATCCGTTCAGAAACTCCGCCATTTTATAGTTTCATGCGAGATGACGTTTGATTAGGTTTATTTTCGCTTATTTTATTATAGTTTATTCGTAGTATGCACTAGTCATGCTTTTAATGACGCAAACTGGCGATATGGATCCGCCAGGCTCGATTCTAGTCAGTTCAATAGCATAACCTTCACGTTGGTACATTTGATTTTGTCTCTTCTTTAAATCTATTATTCTATAGAATAGTATACTTAACAGTAGGCCTATCTGTCAGTAAACGCGATGCGATATGCAGAGAAGTCAATGGGAAGAACTGTCAGTATTCCTTATACCATTAACTTGCATTTCCTCGTTTAGTAAACTAGAAGTCGGCGTACTTTGAAGTGGGCCACTCTGGGGGAAAAAAGCGGGGGAAAAACGTAACACCAGAAACAACGCAGTCAAAAATCGTGCTAATTTCTCCGAAGGCACTTTTTAAACATATTCGGACCCGCTGATAGCGTTTGTATTTGTATATGTATATTTTTCATTTTACATCATTTAAGCAAACACATTTTTTATCAAACATCATTAAAAATACTGAAACAAAAATGTATTATATAAATTCAATTTTTTTAGATTCAGAAGTCACCCATAACATACGATCTCGTAACTTCTGCATCTTCTCCTAACACGTCTTCTTAACATGTACGTTGTAGACGAAAATGGAATGCTTTTGTAGACAGTGAAATGAAGATATAATCTAGAGGATTACCTATATTTACCGTAGTTAGTCCATTGTTTAGGTTTTTAGGGATGACCTCGTGAGAGTGCCGTGTTCCTGATGCATATAAATTCGATAGACACAAATGGTAACCCATCTAGGATTGGGCAGGTCCATCATCGCTTAATCGGTTCTAACAAGAAACGACGTGTTTTATATACGAATAACAAGCAACGACGTGTTTTATATACGAATGCGACACCACTTACCAATGACAAGTTCCAATCTAGGATAATAGTAAGTAAGATTCGAAACTTGATGATAGAAACAGTAGCATAGAACGACTGAGAATTATGTTTAAATCACATGACGACATGACATATATTTGTTGACATTGGACTTGAAAATGACACAGTTGCCTTCACGTAAACGTTCTTGCGATGACGTGTTCCACAGGTAAAAAGTTATTGAAAACAAACTATGTTCATGAAAGTTTCTTTTGATTTTACTTCAAACATTTGAAGAAATGAGAGTACTTTCTAGTGTTGATATATATATATATATATATATATATATATATATATATATATATATATATATATATATATATATATATATATATATAGTTCGTCCTGAGAAGATTTCTTCGGGAAGGGAGCAGATATTGAAGCTCAGTCAGGCACTTGCCGTATAACATGTGTAGAGTAGGGAAAGACTAGCCATGTCCCTCTTCTGAGAAAATAGCTGCATGAAAGAGAAGATATTATATCGCACTAGATCAGAAATTTGAAATATTAATGAGGCTATGATCGAATACTAGCCCAGTCAAATGTTAAAAAAAAAACAAGAAATACGAATTTCATACGTATACATTCTATGCCCCATCAAATAACATTAGCTGAACTTCCGTTGCGGAGTTACGTTGTAAAGTGATTATTCCTTAGGATATCGATCACTATTAGAGTGTGTAAATGTTGTGAACTCATCCACGTGGGGTGTCGCGGAACAATTATATCGTTCAATGAGACGATTGAAAAATGGTTTTCTTCGGATTTAGTCTGATAATATTCCCAATTTCTTCTCGACCAGAAGAGTTAAGTTATTTAAAATCATACCCCGGAAAGTATAACAGTTGGAACAAAAAATGTTGCCTGTTCTTAATTGTATGTCTCCAGTCAATCATCAAAGATAATCACCGGTTACAAAAATGGGTTAAACTAGCGGAATAAAGGAGTCCTTCAGAAAGATATTAATCAGGAATTGAACGCCGGTCTAATAATACGCCATCAAACCGGAGCGACCATCGTTAGGTCAATTGTGATTAGTACAAGAGGGTTGGATGGCGTCCAAGCGGTTAGGACAGTGTCGGTGAACAATTCGATTATTTGGTCTATTTCACAATCAGCGCCCCCCCCCATCGCTCCTCCCAAAGATTAATCGTTTAATTTTACCCCCGATCTACCCCGCCACCATCTTACCTTTTCTTTTCAGCCAGTAATTCGGTGGGACATTGTAACTGATGGAGTATTTGGTCGAAAGACAGAAAATTGGTGAATGCAGCACAAAACTGACAAATGGGTTCGTATATGAATCGAATTTAACGAGGATATTGAAATGAACTCGACCTGGTCAAACAAAGTAAAATCAACAAAAAATAGCACGTTATTCTGAAGATGTGTTAATTAAATATGCGCGTTTCGCCTGGAAAATTGTTATTTCGAAGTTAAGCTTAACGGTGTAATGTAGTCTCTCTTCTTATTCTCACCCTCTTTCTTTCTCTCTCTCTCTCTCTCTCTCTCTTGTTCTTTCTGTCTCAATTTTACATCTCTCTTTCTTAATCTATCTCATATGTTTCTCTTTCTTTCTCTCTATCTCTACATCTTTTTCTTTATATCTCTATCCTATTTTTCTTTCTCACTCTTTTTTCTCTGTCTCTCTATTTCTCCCCTTCTTTGTCTCTCTATCATTCTCAATCTTTCTCTATTCTTCTTTCTCTCTTTTTATTTTCCCATTTTTTCATTGTATCTCTTTTCTTCTGTTTTTCTCGTTATTTTCTATGCACTCTCTTTCTCCTTCTCTTTCTATTTCTCTTATTTTCTCTCTCGTTTTCCTTCACTCTATCTTTTTCTTTCTCCATCTTTCTTTCTTTCTCTCTCTATCTCCTGCAGAGCTATCTGTACGCATCTATAAAATGAACATTAAAATAAAGCGTGACAGACTAACCAGCATGTTTCAGATTTAATAATGACCGACCGACAATAATTCCCCCATTAATTTGCCTACCCATGAACGCAACGTTAGACACAAGTTGTGTTTTTTTTATGTTAGAGATATCCAGTAACCGAAATAAATAAGAGACATCTGGATGAGAGGAAAATAAAAATTGCTCTACTCAGAAAATATTTACCTTCCTCGACCTAGAGGCGACTAGGTACTAAACCTTTCATTATTTATTTGCAGAAAATATTTTTTAAATTACATTTAAAATAAAATAAGGTACAAGGCCATCAAAAGTGTGGGGAAGTGTGTGTCGTTGATAATACTACATTTGTTGGAAATTTTATTTTTTAATAAATATTTTTCTCTACGGGAATTAAACAGGGAGTGGGGGGCATAACAAAGCAAAGATGTTTGTTTAGTAAGACCCTTCACACTCCTTCTGAAATAATAAACCACCCACTGTTTTCCGGTGTGTTAATAATCTAAACTAATCAAATCGTTATCTAAATGGAGAAAAAAAACGGATTTCTTTTTAAAACATAGTTGACCCTAAACAAGACAGGCCGCCACTGTAGACGTAAGGGCTACTGAGAAAAAGAGTGAAAGTTTAAAATTTTTTTTTTTTTTTTTGGGGGGGGGGGTCAACCTAAATTGGCAGCTGCGCAGCGACATATCTGTTTACATTAGCTTTAAATTTCTGCATGTCAGTACCGTCAGGAAAACAGGGAACAGGGAGGAAGTTCCAGAGTCCAGCAGCACGAGGAAAGTAGTTTTTGGAGTAGAAAGCTCTTCGGCATCTGGGGACCTCCACAGTGGATGGATCGGATTTGGCAGATTGTCGGGTTGGTCTAGTGAATTTACATCGAGAGGGGGCACCAGTGCAGCAAGCTCATCAGAGCACAATCCATTGAAGTACTTGTAAAACAGGCACAAGGAAGTAACGTTGCGGAGGTGGGATAGGGGCTGGAGCTTGGTGGATAGTGAGGGACCTATAAGTTGGCAACTTCTTTTTGGACCTTATCTACGAGAGAGAGAGAGACTAGTGGATGATGCCCAAGCCCAGATGTGGCAACAATACTCCATGCATGAGCGGATGGTGCCATTTGTAGAGATATGGGATAATGTTAGGTGTGAGAAGTTTACTTTCACGGTAGAGGGAGCCCACCTTCTTTGGATTGGACCCAAAGGCCAATAAGTGTGACCGATGATAATGTCATCTTAAACTTTACTCTGACAGGCAGACCAGTCATCCGTATAGAGTTGCTGAACGCATATAAAGGTTATTTGCGTGTGAAACCAAGATGAAGCGTAAACAATACATACAACGAGGAACAACTAGCGGGAATATCCGCCTAAGAAAGTGTATCCGAATTTCTCAACAGCGTGTTGATTTGATTCCGTGATGAGTGTTTAATCAGGAGAAACCAAGCTGAAATAGAAGTTGAAGATAACACTTCCGTTAAACAAAGTAAAGGATACCTCTCTATTCAGCTACATTCAGTTTTGTTACTGAAAGCACTGACTTCCGTTTAAGCAGATAGCGATATATTTATATCGATTAAAGACACTTGATCTGTGAATAGGTGTACATTCAAGGTTGCATGCAATACAAAACAGTCAACACCAGAATGTTGTGTTAGACGTATGAGTATAGAGAGATTACAAACTCATCGTCTAATTGTGCTTAGCAGACGGACAGACATACAATGTCCGTATTATTTTCATAGAGTATATATGACATTAATATCAACCCATCGTTCGTTCTATTTATTATTTAACCACCGAAATCTTTTAATAACTAACATGTACTAATTGCATGTAAGTTAGTATTAATTAGTGTATCTCTATTTATATAATGTTACGTCTGCTTAGATGTTCATATATTTGTATGTAGATGATTAACTCTTACACTATTTAACCGATTATTATGAATTTATAAACACATTTGCTAAGCGTAAAGGTGGGAAATATAGACTCAATGCAAAGGTGTTTACAAAAGGATGAAAGACGCTCGTGAAAATGCAATCTGACTTCTTGAAATTTGAAATGTTAACAATTTGTATCAGACATCAATTACTAAATATTAGCAAAATTTAAAAGGTTTCAATGAAATTCAAATATTTCAAATTTGTATGAAATTTCATCCAGCATCTTAGACACGAATTAAGCAAGATTCTCTGAATTCCCTTTTGTGTCTTAGGATCTCGTAAGCATACACCTTAAATGTTAAACATTTTTAGAATAAAATAATGCCATGAATCTCGATCAAAATTTGAATAAGGATTCTTAACATACTCAAGGGAAGCCTATGCTGGAAATCTCATTTCTTTGATCAATCATAACTCAAAAACCAATAAACCAAATTAGTTAGAACATTCCACAACATTTTTATTTGATAGATTCTATAAGTGTGTAGAATTTCAGCATCATTAGTCAAGGCAACTCACAGATCCAGAAAGTTAAATCATAAATCATGTTATATGTGTGTACGTACGTACGTACGTATGTGCCACCCTGTATCTCATCAACTATTAGATGGATTCAGCTGATTCTTGGCAGAGATGGAGGTTCTAGGGTCTAGTTAGTGGCATTTTAATTTTAGTTTAGCATATACTTTAGTTTTCCAGAAAACTTCAAAAACCTTAAAAATGACCATTGTATTAAGGCATAGCCTTTACAGAAGAAGTGACATTCCATGAAAAATACCAGTATACTGAAATCATATGCCCTTAATAGGGTTAAGATGAAAATTCATATACACTAAATGTACAAAAGCAAGGAAATTCCCAAATGTTTACACTTTTATTGTCATTAAGGGTATGCGAGCACAACAGGGCTATGTATTTTACTGGTAGGAATTTTTCCTCAGCGCACGTCATACATTTCATCCACTCATGCATAAAGAGTTATACTGTAGTGATGTGATAATGAAATGGTTTGGTTGATATGTAGCAAATAACATGACAATAAAAGTGCAAGACAGTTAGATAGCTCGACCCACTACACCCGGTAACATTGTGCGCCCCCCATCAGGTACGGCACCCTGGTCACGTTATTCCTACTTGATGTCTTGCTAGTTCAAATACATAATGTATCCGCCCGGAAATGACTTGGTTTCGTCGACTTCCGTACTGGGGTTACTTTTGACCATGTAGATATCACTGAAACCTTTCCATTCAAACAGCGGCCCTCGTTATGAAACATCACAGATTATTGCTGTCTTAGCTCGTGTTTAATCCTAAACCTCTTCCTCGTCGGGAATTTTAATAGTGGCTATTTAGACCATCTGCTGATTTGCATTCTACCATATATGCATAATTCTGACCGTGTTCCTTTAACAGGTTATATCTCCATGCATCGCTATTTCTCCATCAGTATAGGACTTTGATTATGTTAAGCAGATAGATGATATCACTTATATACATACATGGACTTTTGTTTATTTCTATTCATCCCAAACAAATGAAATTGCCACCGAGATGTAAGGGATTACTGTGAATTAGGAGCCAGATGTATAGGGGGCATCCTAGGTGGGGAGTTGTGCAGCGAGATGCATGTTCACATTACATTTATATTTCTGCAAGTTATAACAGTTGGAGAAACAGGGAGAACAGAGAGGATTCCCAATGTTATCGGTTTGAGGAAATACTCTATGAGAGTAGAAAGCTTCCCGGCATCTTGGGACCTCAAAGGGAAAAGTGGTGGTGGAACGTGGTTACGTGAAGGGGGAACAACGCATCAAGTTATTTTGACTATCTTCAGTTAATGCACTTGCAGATAAAGCAAAGGCATGAAACAGTGCTACGATTTTATAGGGACTGGAGCTTGGTGACGTTGAGATTATGATTAGGTTAGAGAGAGAGCCTAGTGGCTCGTGCACCAGTCCAGATGTGTCAAACCTAGTGTATGCATGGGCGAAAGGTGGCTTTGTAGAGATTTCATTAACCGGACATTGAAACATTTTTTATTATAGTAATATATATATATATATATATATATATATATATATATATATATATATATATATATCTTCAGTCGAGCCACATCTATTGATAATTTATTTTCTAATCTAAAATCGATTCTCATGGAACAAAATATGTGATAAGCGTCATGCATACTGATTTCTAAATATGTATGTCGAGTTCAAATCATATTGATTGTATTAGAATTCTTTTTATTTATTTTGCTTTTTTGCCATCCACTCTTTTAACTAGAACATTGACACATGCTCTCAATTCGTTTTCTATGCTATTATTAGCGAATCCATGTAATTTCTTCTTAACGTTCCATCTTAACTATTACTTAACCATTAATCTATTCTGACAGCTTATTCCAAAGTATTGCTGTATATTAATCCAAAAATAAAATTGGTTAAAGTATTTCTAAAAATCTCCATTCAGTTCAATTACTTATTAATGCCGCTAGGTAATATATGACGCCGGCTATGAATAAAATATGAAGAGTTTTCTTAGACAAATGTCAGAAATGATCATAGCCGAAATTTAATCAAAAATAAGTGCCAGTGAGATGGATAGATTGTCCGTTGAACGAGGAAGAATATTATGAGAAGATTGAAAATAATGGATTCAATATTTTTAATTATAATTTTTATTATGACTCTTTATGACAATTATTTCTAAATATTTGATTTGAAGGCAACTATATTTTAGTCTTCACGGGAGCATTCACGTCAGTATGTGGTTCACAGATGAGGATTCCGTTTGACGCTAGCCACAGAGAGGAAACAATGCAAGTTCCTTACAGTTGTGGCAGAGAGGCGAGATGCAACTGCGGGTGGGGAATCAGAGATTAGAGTCGAATACAGCACCACAATGGAAATGACGATATAGTTCAGAAAGACTAGACACCTTTTCGTCGATGAGAAAAGGCGCTGCATGAAATAGATAAGATCACCCCCACTAGTGTGTGATGTTGATTTCGTACTATGTACAGGGAGAACATAATGCTCTGAGCGGCAGCTCTCCAAATGTGGAATCAGAACCTTTTTGGTTGACTATTGAATCAAACTTTATGAAGGCCATGAGCCACTCAAGGATAAGGATTAAGGAGACAGAATAACCGTCAGTCGAATGATGGAGAATAATACTGATCAATGGTATTAACTACGTTTGATTAAGTGTGGTAGGCTTTAAACTTTGTCTACATTGGACTTGAAGATGAGCAACTTGTAATTACTAAAGACGCAGTACAACGGTTTATTTTGCAAAGGTGGGACGTCCTTGCAAAACCGCTCTTCTATTTAAGATCTGAGAATGAATACCAGTCCTTGAAGCTTACCAAATAAAGACGTTTCCACTAATAGATAGCCATTCATTTCAACTAGGTATTGCATTGAAATAAACATTTACCATGATGCTTTCGCTGTATGATTTGTACGCCGGCATTATATGGACCACAGATGTGGATATGCACTAGAAAACTAAGATAGATGAATTCTTTCTGATGAAAACCATCTTTCTGTTCAAGTGTTAACCAGATGCTAAGGGTAGATAATCAGCTAAAACTATTTTCCCCAAAACATTGTAACGTTTCTTTTTCTTTTTTGTAACTAAAATTCACCAACCCGCCAATGGAAATTCTCGTGTAAAAGATGCTCTTTCGGATGGAGTTCTTTCTAAAAAAATAAATCAATGAACAAATCTTTGCGAATACATTGTTTGTTGAACTGGAAAACGTGGGAAACGTGTGATGTCTTCATGTACGACCAAGGCCAATTCACAGAATGAAAGAATAGTGGAGAAAAACAGATTTATCTTCATAGATTGTGCAGAAGCCTTTTAAGAAAATAGTATTAAGGAAGAAAGGCTTGAAAAGAATAATTCTATACTATATTTACACTAAAAAAAGAGATTGTTTGGTCTTACACAAACGGATTCGAAACTATAAATAGTCATAATATTGAGGAGTACGTGACTGTGCACATTTCTGCTTGCCTGGCAAAAATTATATATATATATATATATATATATATATATATATATATATATATATATAATCTTACCAATGATAGATGCTTCCTCGAATAGATAGCAATTTATTTCAACTGGAGATTGCTAGAGGCATTTTATTCAGGCATTATATGACCGAAAAATGTTTTCATGCAGTAAAATATATACGTAATTATTCTACTCTTGATGAGAAGAGGAATAGAAAAATACTACTACCATATATATTTCTCATAATTTTTAGACTGTCTCATCTTTAATCATTTTCTGTATTTTGTGGTTCGCTTATTCCATTTTAGTTTCATACTGTCGGATTATTTTATCTCCGACAATAATAAAAAAACTAATTCTTACATAGGTTTCACTTCCACAACACTATCCCGAAGACTCACCCTACATCTCTCCGACACTAGCTCTATATGCCAACACTTAAACACACATAATTGCACCCCCTCCCAATATAGAAACATCCTTGTTAACAATACCAAAATAATACGCCATGATACCAATATCAAACAATTAAAATACTCGAAGCCCTCTACATAAAAACTAAACATCCTACAATTAATAATGTCAATTATGAAACTAGTCGCAACATTTTAAAGTGTCTAGCATAATAATTAACATTACCAAATTCTTAGCCATTAGGTAGTTATGCGTTTGAATTGTATGCACTTTATTTAACGTCATCAATTTCTTAACGGTTTAAACAGTCAAACTTTAAATCTCTCGTATGTGTAGAACGCCATCACGCTCTCATGTACATTTCAACTTTACAGACGCGTTTTCAAATATAAACTACTTGCCGTTATAATTCAAAAATGAGCACAACAGTAAAGACACTAAAACTAATACCGCCTGAAGATCATTTGACGATTTCAATCGAAAGTACTTGCAAAAAAGAAAAAAGAATGGAACAAGAAAGCCATGAATCATATTTATATCAATTTGACCAAAACATTAGATGGACAATTTGGAAAATTGAAAAAATAAAAAAAAGTTGCATCAAACAAAACCATTCCGTGTTATTTAATAATGTTTGCCTAAATGAAAATATGCTGCCTAAATACACACAATATATATATATATATATATATATATATATATATATATATATATATATATATATATAAGGAATTTATTGCATCTATGCGATCAGAGTATACTTTGCAGCACGCTCATAATGTACATCAATTACATAATTATGTCTCGCTTGTCTAGAATAACATTATAAACTCTCTGCTAGGAAGACACCGGTTATATCGTCCTTTCATCAGAACAGATTTAACGTCTTCTCCAAAAGACTGATTTCACGCATCGATTTTATTTCAAATTCTTTCTTTTGAAAAGTTGCACCTTGTCAATTCTGTTAATCGGGCGGTGATAAAGCAAACGTTATGACAAAAAGTTCGCCAATAACGTATTTTATCTCTTAAGATGATAATGTCCATATTTTCATTTGCCCTTCTTAAAAAGTGTAGGCATTTTGAACTGATGTATCATTTCTCATGTAAAACAACTTTAAACCAGAGTGGGGGAAATTCTTATAAACCGCACAGTCAAAATCTCACAAAATGTTCCTTGTTAGCACCACAATCAGATAAGTCGACAGTGTTCCCGTGCCCAGGACTCTCACTTTCCTGCAACTTCTTCTCTGGCATTAAAGTCTCATGAGTTAATGTCACACCAGGGCACGTCTTGCACGTACAGCCTTGTTGTGATCCTGTTTATGTGATGATGCTTTCCAGATATGTATGGTGTGTTATTGTTCTTAAAGTTTGTCGTCTGTGGGATATTCAGCAAGTTAGAGGGGTCAATTTGATTCTCCAGCAACCAAAGTACATTATTATTTATTTTATATATATATATGTGTGTGTTTTGTATATCTCCCTACACAATTGTCTTCGATATTCACCTCTTGAAATGATAAACAATAAAATAGTCCATTGAGAATTGTTATTATTAATCCATCTATCCAAAGTTTGGCATGTGTATATGTTTATATGGGTGTATGTACAGGATTCACTCCTAAACTAAGTTACCGATCATTATGAATTTTGGAACAAAGCTGCTAGGCGTAAGATGTCCAAATGTGGTCTATATTTTTTTGATAAAGTTTAAGGCAAAAATGGTAAAAATAGATCGTGAAAATCGTTCGTGGAAAGTTTGAGCAATTTTTATGAAATTTTAAAAATGAATATTCCTCG
>OY744540.1:83530711-83538211 GCA_963556195.1 Sepiola atlantica
ATGTATGTGTGTGTGTGTATGTGCGTGTGTGGTGGACGAATGGTACTTATTGAGTTAACGACGCTTATTATAGGTCGCAATATACTTCAGAGCAATATCAACAAATTTGAAATCACCATGGCATTTAATTATAATAATTTAGTTAACCTGCCTCACGGTATGATTGTCAAACAAACTATTTAACTGATGCTTAAGATACAGGCTTCTGACTTAAAATGCACCAATCATTGGTGTTATTGGTTTTCCCCACTTTCACTTTTGCAACATTAAGTCATTTTCCGCAAAGCTAAAAACAAGAAACACATTTTTCCACTACAAAACAACCAAACAAAACACCCAGAATAAATATGTGAAGATATAAAACACTTGAAGCGTAAAAACATTTACGAAAATGATCGGATTCGGCATTAAATAACCAGAAAAGGGTAGATACGCCGTAAAACAAAAGAACAAAACCAACCCAAGAATGTAACAATATAGTTATTATAGTAATGATTGGAAATACGCTTCTTTCCAGGCTGATGTTTCTCGTCTTTCTTTTAAAATAGAAAAGTTTAGCTTTTGAAATTTGATAATTAATTTAAGATTTTCGTAAATGATTGTTTAATCTACTATGGTTCAACTTCTCTATCCTTACTCTAATTGGACTCCACATTCACCTACATCCACATATAATTCAAGCATAAATACCCCCATCATTACGCCCTCCGGCATACCCAACCATACCAGAAACTTCTACTCTTAATTTTTTTCTATTTAATATAATGTCATTTTAAAATAAAATGTTATATTCTTAAGGTTCACGCAAATTATTTAATATAAATATATTCATGATATAATTTGTCGCAGGACGCCATGGAAATATCGCAATGCTTTCTACATAAATCTCTATGATTTAGTATCACTTACAATATTCCTGTTGAATTAATAAATGTCTCAATCAACAAAGAACGACTCTTTTTCCATAAAAATACTTGCAATTCTCAAGTAAATTTTCGTTAAATTAATAAAACTTTATTCATTTATTTTAAATTGTAATAATTTAATTCTATCTTCTTACCGTGGAAATAATTGTCAGTCAAATCAAGGGAGGCGCGAGAGCGCGAGAGCGCTCTATCCCTTAATAGACTACACTAATAGCCTATGCTGGAAATCTCATTTCTTTGATCAATCATCACTCAAAAAACCAATAAACCTAATTAGTTAAAACTTTGCACAACATTTTTATTTGATAGGTTCTATAATTATGTAGAATTTTAGCATCATTAGTCAAGGCAACCCAGAGATCCAGAAAGTTCAATCATTAAATCATGTTATCTGTGTGTACGTATGTATGTACCATCCTGTATCTCATCAACTATTTGATGGATTCAGCTGATTGTTGGCAGAGATTGAGGTTCTAGGGTCTAGTTGATAACATTTGAATTTCAGCTTACCATATACCTTAGTTTTCCAGAAAATTCCAAAAAACCTAATGAAAAGGCATTGTATTGATGCATAGCCTTTACAAAAGTAGTAACATTCTATGACTACATATTAACCAAACCATTTCATTATCATATCACTACAGTATAAATCTTTATGCATGAGTGGATTAAGTGTGTGAGGTGCGCTGAAGAAAATGTCCTACCAATAAAATACATAGCCCTGTTGTGCTCGCATACCCTTAATGACAATAAAAGTGTAAACATTTGGGAATTTCTTTGCTTTTGTACATTTAGTGCATATGAATGTTCATCTTAACCCTATTAAGGGCATATAATTTCAGTATATTTAAAATCAATAAAATTGCAAACATTTTAAATGTATTAATTTAAAATCGTATTGTTTTTTTTTTGATAGGGTGACAGAGAATGCAGATCTTTTAGTTTCGTAATAGTATTGACCATTACAGACATTTAATATTTCAAACACAATATTATTATAAACAGTTACTAATACAGATGGGTGTAGAAAGCACCGTGAAATCTCCATGGGGGTTTGTCAAGTGTTATTTAATACTTTCCAGGTTTCAAATCATGTTTAGAATAGTTCTTTTTCACAATGAAAGGAAAAACATAGAAACGGAGCATTATAGTGTTTTTTGTCTTTTTTATACGAAAAGCAACTATTTTTACATTATAATAGTAGCAATGTTTTATACATAGCGATTCATACGAAACAGTAATTTAAAGTCGTTCTCTTTCGTGAATTCTACAATTAAGTCTTCAGGCGCTAATACAGCGCTGAGAATTATCAGATATAAAACTGTCTTGCAGTTTACGATTTGTAATAAAATCCTGCAAAGTCTCCTGTCATTATTTATGAGAGGGACAATTCCGAGTGAGCCAAACGGATATTGGCACTTTAAACACTTAAAAGACAAAACAACTTGAAATTGAAAATGCGGCTATCCTATTTATTTGGTTCTACCACCCGCCATCAAAAACGAACACGTCTAAATTACCCTGAACTATATGAGATTGCCAGAACTCTTCATTGCAATGTGTTTCGGCACTTACAGATTGTATAATGGATCAGCGTATATTTTCAGTTCTGGGAAGGAATGCTAGCAGGCAGTAGCTTCCCAATTGCGCGGTTACAGGTCGATTGCTTCCCCCTCCCCCCTGATGTGTTTTTACTTGTGTGGGAAACTTCCAAACTTATGAGTAACTAATGGACATTTATGCATCTATATGTTACTGGACGTGAATGCCCACGTGGAGTATAGTCACCACTATACACCACAATAAACATGAACCCGTCTAACATCCAACTGTTTTGGGAAGCCAGGTAAGTACACACATATTATTAAAAGAGAAACTTAGAAAAAGTAGAATATTACTTGTGACAATAACAGATATAAACATACAAGTTTACCCCCCACCTCTTAAAAACGCATCTCAAGGAATCGTTTATAAAATTCACAACCCTTTCTTCTTTTTTTAACTTTGATTCATCTCAAACGAAACACATTGACTACCGAAATGTAATGAGTATTAGAGGCCAAATTTAAGGGGGCACCTTAAGTGAGGTGTTGTGCCCAGAGATATTTGTTCACATGATATTTAAATTTCTTCATGTACAGACACTTAGGGAATTCGAAATCCAGCAACTCGAGGATAGAAACAATTCCATCAAGGGACTTCACAGTGAAAGGACGAGATTTAGCTAATTGTCGTGTTTGTCAGGTCGAGGCAACACCAGAGTAACAAATTATTCGAAAGAAAATTCCGATGAAGTCTTTGAAAAAAAAAGCACAGGTATTCAACATTGCGGCAAAGGGACAGGGGCTGGAGCTTGGTGGACAATGAAGGACATATTAGATATGAGAGGCTTTTTTGGACCTTGTCTGGGAGGGATAGACTAGAATTTGGTGCACCAGCCAATATGTGACAACAATTCTCCATGCATGGACGGATGGTTGTTTTGTAGAGATATCGGATACTGACAGGCGTGAGGAGTTTATAGCCCGGTAAATGAAGACCACTTTCCTTGCATCAATATAACCCCATTTAGTACAGATAAACATCACTGTGGCTGCCTTGTCCATCAATTCTCAGTCAAATGTCTAATTGTGGGGACGAAGAAACTAGGAGGACGCCCTGGTGGTAGTAGTAGCAGCGAAATTCGGAAGTGACGTCACGTCTGTTAAAGGTTTTTTTCTATATCTTGTTCCTGGATTCCAAGGAAGACGAACGTGAAAAGTCGACCTGTGTGTCGCTAGTAGGTAGGGTGGTGCGATCAGAGCAGTAGCCCAGAATTGATTGACCATATCTTTATTTAGTCCTTCTCTCTCTCCCGTACAAACGAACCCAATCTCTGTCTATTATTTATGTTTAAAATACCATTTCTAAAACCAGCCAGCGTCCCCGCGTTATCGTTCAGAAACCCGAGGCACAAAAAACAACAAAGATAGAATCCGGGTAATCACAGCGAAGATTAGCAGCAATGCAACATAACAGTCTTTGTTGTATCACTAGACAATGATATTCGGATCACTTTTGGTGATCAGTAAGAGGTGTGATCCTTAATCGATATCAAACGAACTGGAGATCAAGCCCCATATGTTATCTGTGGTGTTATCTTAGAGATTAATAGCCCCGAACAGAGTCATGGTAATCACACCAGTGCAGTGTCAAGTGAAAGGTTGGTCAAAGATATTAATAATTTGGCACATCATATTCATGCGTGTTTATCATTGAACGCCGATATAAAAGACTGCTTGGCAATCATGGCTTAAATTTAATAGGCAAGTCATGAATAGAGTAAAGTGTATTTGTTACAAATATGTTTGGATTCTAGGAATGATTGTGAATATTATTAAGGATTCTGTGGGTGTCATTAGGAAGGGGATCAAGTAAACAAAACCATATATATATAAATAGTCATCTTTATAACTATACACTGAACACTTGTAATACCGAAAACAAGGGAAGACAACTTATTAAATTATTAATGGCAGACATTTTGAATATTTATAAGAATTACAAAAAAAAAACTTAACTATCGTATTTTTATCTAATATCTATCCTCTATTCGGCTGACTAGTCTAGATTTGATTTCTATTAAACTCAAGTTATTAGCTTAGTAGTACCACTTCATTTCAGAATTCGTGAGATATAGTGGGTAAGGGATTTGATTTGTCATATTTCATACCTGGTGTTTTCATTGGTTATATAAAGCCGCATGTGGCAAGAGCTAATTGCACGATGATTTGTGAATTATAACTCATATAAAATGATAATTGTATTCAAATTGGGGAATCTATTATAATCTGAAGTTAATAAGGTAAATTATAATTTTAGCTTTAACATCTAATGAAATCGATTCATTTCAGAAATGGATTCAAACATTACAACAATATTACTTTCGAAAGTGAAACGATTGAATTTAGGTGATTATAAATTTATCTCTGGTTCAACATCTATATATTATTCAATTACATCGTTTTAATATGTTACTGTTATCGTATTTAATTATTCTAATTTTTTCTCTCAACATAAATTGCATTTTTGTGTAAAGCTAGTTGGTCTGTTTTACAAAAGAATCTACGTGTTACCAGCCTTGAACCAACGCGATAGTTTGCTCTTTACTTAGAAAAACATATACGTACACTTTGAGTATTCTAACCTTATTTTTTCCTGCACTGTCGTACATTTGTGTTCTTTTGCAGCATTCCCGACGCTCACTGTTTTAGCGACACAATATCTGGATGTTATATTCTACGACTACATTCGTTGCCACCACTAATGGTCTTGTTGTTGCCCAAACAGCGTTCAAATCTCATCAACATAAGAAAGAGAGGGAGTGAGAAAAAATGGGAGTAAATGAAAAATAATTAATATGTGAAAATGAACGACCATACTATAAAATTAAAGTTTTATTTATATAAAAATTTAATTTTATAGTATTTGTGTGTTCTCATATTGGGTGTATTTATCACAATGTTTCGGCTGATGTAACCCCCGACCTTCTTCAGGTGTACTTTGCCGAACTCGGGAATCTGGACGGAATTTCGAACGGAACCCTTTATTTAATCCACGGTGGTAGCATGCTCTCGTTCCATCTGACATGATTGGGAAGAAGTCTTAGTAATTCGCAATTCTTTGTATCGTCCGCACTGAGGATTGAACCTTCAACCTTCAGATGACTGTCACTTAGAACTGAATTATACTTAGTATTATATCCACTGCGCCACTGATCCTTGCGTCCGAAACGGGGTGATAAAAACACCCAAGATGAAAACAGTAGTCCAAATATACCAAATTCTACGAAATTATCAACCCTCATCTAAAAAATTCCGACGCATAAATAGTATTTGATTCCTTTTCAATGGTGCTGAAGTGAAAGAGTGTAGAGTCTCTATTTAACTGCAACAGTTACATTGTAGCTCTAGCGCTCATAGAAATACGTTAATATCTGTTCGTCTCAGTTTGTGTATTTTCTGCCGCTGTTTCCTGGTCGTAATTCATGTGACACTATTATAGTATGTTGTTCTCCAGTCAGCGAGTAGGTCATTGACGGTGTGGTCGGCAGTTGGCAAAGATGTGTGAAGTTGGTATGAGGTATCACTTTACTACTATAGAAGACGACCAGTTAATGTGTGTGAGTTTTATTTATTATGGTGAGAATAAGGTTAAAGCATAGCTGGGTGAAATTCGGAGTTTCATTACATTTTTAAAGGTAATACTGCGTATGTACCCAATTAGATTCAAACTGTTTTTTGTTTCCCAGTGTCAGCGGAAGTTATAATTATTATTATTAGTAGTAGTAATATTATTAATAAGCCACTATTTACCAAGGTCAAGAGCAATTCGAGGATAAATGTTAAGTAGATGGATGGATTGTCAGTTGAATGATGAATAATATTATGAGAAGATTTAAAATAATAAATTGAATGAACACAATTTGATTATATATGAACTTGGTTTATGACAAGTATTTGTTTACATTAGATTTGAAAATGAATATGTTGAAGCCCTTGGTAAAGCAATCCCGATGTAATGTTTTCCACAGATGTGACATTTTTGAAAGAAACTCTGGTCATGTAACTTTTGTTTGATGTTAGGCACATGGAGGAAGAAATGAAAGTTCTTTTCGGTAGTGCGAATGAGACTAGTCCTTCCTATGGATCGAAGAAACCGGAGATTTGAGCTGAGTTAAACATCGTTGATGGAGTAACGAAATACTAGCGACGTGTTACTACCATGAGGAAGGGGGTGAAAAAAAAAGAATGGAACATTACGCCCTAAATTGAGAAGTCGATTCTGTATGCTGCCAAGAAAAAAAACATGCTCTGAGCTGCACATTACCCGGGGTGGCACTGGTAATTAAATTTAGGAGATACCTGACTATTATATAGGCTGAGTTTATTATGGAAAAGATGTCTATGATATATTTCAACTTATAGTTCAAAGAAACGGACAACTTAAGGCAACTCTCATGCAATTACTCGAACTGCTAATAATGATTTTGTTCATGGCGATGATTGCATACAATTTCCGCTGTATTCGGGATTAGTTCATCTCCATAAAAAAATATTTTGTTATGTCTAGCGAATTATAAATTTCTATAAAAAAAAAACATGTCTCCTTAATTAAAAAAAATGTCAAAAGAAAACAGAGCCGTTATATTTGTTCAACGATTTATAAAAATGAAGACAACAATTCGGTGAGAGATTAAGGAAAAAATAATCCGTTTAGCAGATGAGTTCTGAAAATAACAGCTTGGCCTGAGACTTATCTGCGTGTTAAAATATAATTGAAAGGATTGCAGCGTCTGTTCGCCCGATATAATCCCCCAATCCGACAGACGTAAGAGATAGCTTCGAATTTGCTTTTTCTTCTGGGAAATAAAATAAATAAGTAAATAAAAGAGACAAACAAGACATATTGTATATGTTCACGGGATCGCACTGCAACCTTGATGAACTAGCTTATCTCACAGACCAGCGACGGCGTTGTAAGTTTGATGTGCATAGGTTATCTACATTTGTAGAAATGGCAAGATGGTAGACTG
>OY744540.1:83540711-83578211 GCA_963556195.1 Sepiola atlantica
ACGTCAGCCTGAGGTGAGAAGATTGGATTCGTATTGGGAAATGAGGTTTCTAATCTTCGACCGGAGGAATAATTTAATCATCCATACAGTTTAGTGTTAATTGTAACACTACACACATCTAAAACTATGGATAATAGCAAAATATTTATTGATTAAAATAAAATATATATATACATATATAAGTTTAGGTCTTATTTGTCTTTATCGTGTGAAAAAATAATATTAGTAGGAAAGGTCAATTATTTTAATTTGCACTCCGTTTCTATACTCATGCTAATGTGCGTCTCCGTCAAAAATAACCGAAGAGATTATGTTTCGCACCAATATTAATAATATATCATACAATAACATCAGTGAATTTATCTTTCATTATTATTATTATTATTATTATTATTATTATTATTATTATTATTATTATTATTATTATTTCTTTTGACTTAAAAAAATAAAAAAATTAACTACCGTTGACTGTCTACTTAAAATGGAGATGTTTTAGTGAATACATTTCAGAAGACGGGCTTTTCTGTCGTGCTATTTGTTCTCAGAGGTAAGTCTTTAAATGAATTTTTTTTCAATAAGATAGGACTGAAATATCGCGAGTTGAAAAACAATCCTTGTTCTTTTTAAAAAATATTTCTCGGATTAGTCGGAGATAAGAAGCAACTAGACATACAAAAAATGACGCCAGATAGGAGGTAACGAGTGGCTAGACATTAAGGAGAGACATGAAAAAGAACCACCGTTGCTCACGAAAAGGAAGAAGAACGAAAACGTCCCAAAGTCAAAGTTTAAGAAAAAGAAAGAACAAAAGATTTTTAAAACATATAAGTCTGTATATCGAGCAGAAAAGAAGAAAAAATGTAATTAAAAAAGGTTGGCGTTCTGCTTTCTATTATTTCTCGGGCAGTTTTGCACTCGTTAAATGTGTGTAACGGTACGGATATATATTTACATATAAATCCACAGTGACTATTATTATTGAGTAAAGAATAGCTGACATGTGTGTCTACCATTAAATGACTTACATAGCTCTAAACAAACTAAAAAAATCTGCATCACGAAACTACTTTTTTTATAAATGAACGGTTATGTTTATAAAGAATATAAAATGGTTTTATATTCAAATGTATACATATTAACATAATATATGTATTATATTGAGTCTAAGAGTTAAGTCTTTTTTATCTTCGCAGATTCCATTTTCCCTTGAAACTCAAAGGACACAAAATAATGCGTTTAGCTCGAAGGAGGCACGCCAATCATTCCACCTATTGTGTCAGTTTAAAATGAAATTCATAAACGTTTTCCGAATAACCTCAGTTTAGAAAAAAATATTACCAATAAAATTTAATACACATATATGACATTAATGAGTTTCGATATGTTTTTAATAAATTTACAGATAGAGGAAATCTAAAATATACTAATGTCTATACATATATGAAATAGATACACATATATGCAATGTATGCATTACACACATCTACATTAATATTGTTCCTAGTTGATACAAATGCGAAAATAACGTATCTATGTATAATGAATAATACAATATAAAATATATAATGAATGATATAATATAAAAAAGGCGGTATTAGTTTTAGTGTCTTTACAAATTATGACTTTACTGTTGTGCTCATTTTTGAATTATAACTAATACCGCCTGAAGATGATTTTACGATTCAAATCGAAAGTACTTGCAAAAAAGAAAAAAGAATGGAACAAGAAACCCATGAATCATATTTACATTAATTTGACCGAAACATTAGATGGACAATTCGGAAAATTGAAAAAATAAAAAAAGTCGTATCAAACAAAACCACTCCGTGTTATTTAATAATGTTTGCCTAAATGAAAATATACTGCCTAAATACACACAATATATATACATATATATATATATATATTTATATATACACATATCATGATCAACTAATTACTTATTTTAGAAGCATTACTCTGTAGAAAACGTACAATTAAAGATGATTCCATGGTGAATAAAGCAAGCGAATATTCTATTTCCTGTAATTAAATGGAAGCAATTACTGAGATAAATATAAATCGCTTTTGAAAAAATCAACATCGGCCATTTCGTGATTTCCCACATTGATTGACATCGAATCGTATTGCTAGAGACATAAGAACATCTATCTTCGCAGATCCACAGAAATCAATCAGGAACTTTAGTTTACAAATTATATATGCGACCTACTTTCATTCTGTAGATGTGCACTGTACTGGTTTCTAAGAAAATCTCGCTTTCTTAGATTCAAATTTCGAAATAGTGTCTTTTTGTTCATTTCTAATTAAAAGGAAGTTAATATTTTATCATTTTCCATAACATCTCTAATGCCTGTATATAATTATTGAATTTGATAAGCGGTCAACCGTATACCCAGTTAGGCTTTATTAGTACACTCGGATAGAAAGTTGGCCTATAAAAAAGCTGAGACGTTCCATTATGCTTAGATGGTCAGGTCCATTCTTTGGCTTCTGATTGGTTTCTAGTCCGTGAGTGGATAATCTAAATATAAATATCGTTTTATCATAACGAGAATTTTACTTTGAAACATTCGGAGCACTTTTATGCCAGTCAGAGTAAAATTAATTCTACTTTTTTTTTGTGTTATTTTACTTCAGTCGAAGTTCTCAAAAATCAAGGCGCACCTTTCTGGTGCAAGCACTGGATCTCTCTATGAGATAAATAAATATTTTAATAGTCCCTTAAATATGCAAATATCTAATTACATTGATATAGGATTTTATAGAAGGTTATCTTTTATATTTAAATTGACATATATATTTTATTTTTGTTACTCTACGCTAATATTATACTCACTTTATACCTCGCTTTTCTTCACTATATATATATATATATATATATATATATATATATACAGGGTGCCCCAAAAGTAGGTTTACAGTTATCATTTAATATTTGAAGTTTTTAAACTAGGTTATTCGAAAAACTTCAACCATACAAACAATAGTTTTATAACTGTAAACCTACTTTTGGGCCACCCTGTATATATATATATATATATATATATATATATTGTGTGTATTTAGGCAGCATTTTATCATTAATACAAATGTTGTTAAAAACAACAGAACTCTTCTGTTTTGTTAGTCCTTTTTTATTTTTTCAGTTCGTCGAATGATTTTTTTTATGTTGACATCGAATGAATTAATAAACGAACCTATGTTACCCGAACGTTTTCGACTCCTTCTGGAATCATCATCAGGTGTTTGATTGTATAAAATGGTAAACAATGACTAAAAGCGGGTGAAAGAATGGAAGTTTTTAAAATACTACGGCAAGCCGTGAACGCAAAAACGAACGTCTACATTGTTGAAAAAAAATCTTCCATTCTTTCACCCGCTTTTAGTCATTGTTTTTAGTTCATTCGATGTCAACATAAAAAAATCATTCGACGAATTGAAAAAATAAAACAAGGACTAAAAAAACGAACGTCTACATTGTTGTAATGAGACGGATGAATTGAACCGTTAATTCATTTATGTATTTTTTTATTTTTTATTTTTAAAGTAATAGCTGATATATTTTAGTTTGTTGGAATAATTATGGAGAAGGAAAAAAGGGGAGATAGGTAATAATTAATTTAAAAGAATGCCCCTATTTTTAATATATATTATTTTTTTAAATATATATATATATATATATGTTGGACTCGTAATACTCCGCATATTTTTGCTCGCATATATGGCGAACAGACATATACTACACTACATCCTAAAAGAAGAGGTTATAACTGCGGGTATCATTACAAAAGAACACATACACTACGCACAACAAAAGCCGGAGTTAATGCACCAGAGGGAGTTTAATGAAAACATATACTACATTACAAGGCTGTAGATCGATTCTGGTGCCAACCATCTTCCTAATCTTCAATGATTTTCCAAATCATATTCTGATAGCATTTAATGACATTTATCCTGGCGACACAACGCTCTTCGGCAGCATTTCGAATATGACTGATGCTGTAAACCTTGCCGATAATATCTCTTCCGATCTGGAGCAAGTAGTGCTATGAGGACCAGTCGCTTGTACAATTTAACGCCGTCCCCCCCCCCCAAAAAAAAAGCTGCTTTTATTTCACCATCAACACTGACATTCTCAGTTGAAAGTATTGGCTACCTTCTAGGAAAACACCTTCTTGCTCTGCCAAACTCTTAGAACTTAATTTCATCTCATACCTTAATTGAAGACTTACATCCAATCCGTTGCTAAAATATCTGGAAAAAAATGTAATAATTCTCCAGAAAGTATCTTACTCCTTATGCAATACTCTACATGTATAATAATCAGATTCAGCCCAAGATAGGGAATTGCAGGCAGGTATCGGGTAGGTGCTTCTCAGGGCACCTTTTCTTGCTTAGACCGAATACAAAGTTCATAATTAAGTGAGTAATGATCTCTTCTTTTCACCGAAGCTCCGTTTCCTCACAGGAGAGACGTTGCTAGTCTTTCCGATACTGTCACAGATAAAGACCCACTTTAATTTTGACCCTAACCCTGAACCCTAACCCTCACATTGACCATAACCCTAACGACGGGGCTAAAGTTAGCGTGGGTTATATCTGTGAAAGCACCAGCTTAGCTTACTCTATTTCTATTTCTCTGGTATGTACTCAACTGAGCTTCGAGTTGGGTTTTCCCTTGAAAAACATTCACAGTAAGAACTCGCCTTGCTACCAACATCACAAATAACTCTTATTTTTCCTCAGTGTAGCTAAAATAAAACGGAACAACCATGCCTTTTCTTCCAAGAACCTATCACTTGTGAAACATATTACTGCTGAAATGCTTCCTACAAACTACAATAAAGTTGTTTCAAGTCCAATATCAACAAATATATATCGAATCATCCGATGAATAAATCATAGTTCTAATTCCCTTCATAGTACTGTTCAAACATCCACCAGAAAAAATCTAACTAACTATTTTTCTTGAGTAGCTTTAGGCCTTAATATATTGTGATCCATTGGTATAACAACTCTCTGAATTGAGCATTAAAATATAGTACAATAGCACATGATGAGAAAAAATAGTATAGTTCGGCTTCAGAGAACAAATAACAAATATCCCTTAGTAATAGAAGTGGCGTGTAGCGGATGACCCAAACCACCCGAATTGGCGGATCCAAATATACTTAAACTACATCTTATTGTTATTTATCTACCTCCCACAGCAGTAAGATGTGACACAAGGTCGGGAAAGTTGGATTTGATAAGCCACCGCCCGAGAATGGTGAGCACTCTGACTGTTTAAAAATTGCCTGGGCAGCCACGTCGGCATTCCCCGGTAGGGGCGTCTCAGGCAGTAAGCAATAAACTTACTCCTCTTCAAAGAGGGTAGGCAAAGCCTGGAAAGGTGGACCTCCTAGAACTGCACAGGACCAGTCTCGTGCAGTATCCGTCGAAACAGTTACTACACTTTGATATTGGCCAAAAGGCCAACAGAAAGGCCAACATACATCTTATTCTCATATGTATCTTCCTCCCACAAGGTAAGATGTGACACAAGGTCGGGAAAGTGGGATTTGATAAGCCACCGCCCGAGAAGGTGAGCACTCTGACTGTTTAAAAATTGCCTGGGCAGCCCCGTCGGCATTCCCCGGTAGGGGCGTCTCATGCAGTAAGCAATAAACTTACTCCTCTTCAAAGAGGGGAGGCAAAGCCTGGGAGGGTGGACCTCCTAGAACTGCACAGGACCAGTCTCGTGCAGTATCCATCGGAACAGATACTACACTTTGATCTTGGCCGTTATTTAACACCTACCCACAATAGGAGTATGTGACACAAGGTCGGAAAGTGAGATTTGAAAAGCCAGCGCCCGAGAAGCTGAGCGCTCTTGCCATTAAAAATTGCGTGGGCAGCCCCGTCGGACTTCCCCGGTAGGGGCGCCTCAGGCAGTAAGCTATAAACTTACTCCTCCCCAAAGAGGGGAGGCGAAGCCTGGGAGGGTGAATCTCCTAGAGCTGCACAGGACAAACGCATGGACTGGCGTCCGCAAGCCCCGAAGGCCAAGATGATACCAGTCTATGGGGTGCAGTATCCATCGGAACAGATACTACACTTTGATCTTTGCCAAAAGGCCAAGAAAAAGGCCAACATACATTTTATTCTCATAATATTATCAGTAGTATGACTTATAGTAGCGTATTTGCGGTGTACAATCATAAAGTCGGCCCCGGACATCACCAGATCTCTAGACGTCGCTGAGTAATCGATTTATTGGAGATAAAAAATGTTCTTAGGATTATATATTCCTAAATAGTCGTTATATACTACGTTTAACTATAACAATATACAACCTTCATATTTAAGCATTCCCCTCGACAAGAGACCCATTTAAAACATTTATTTTATCTTAAGAGGATGTATGGATATTTTACCAAGACATAAACAGCCAATAGTCAGCGTGATTTCACCACAAGAAAAGAAATCAAGCGACTATTTTAAGTGGATAAGATACTGAAAGTACGAAAAAATTAAACGATGCAACGGAAATTCAACAAAAAATATTCCAAGAAATAAAAAATAAAAAAAAACTAGGAAAAAAATGGCGTAGGCTTCAATGAGGCAAACAGAGGAAGCAAAGAGATTCAGAAATTCGAATGAAAAGGAACAGAAAATATTCGTTTTATGAGTGAAGAATGCCGGACATTTCAAAGATGAAGTGCACCGAAGAAGGAACAAAGAAGCAATTAAGTAGAATTTGAAATATTGAAAGAGAAAAAAACTTTTGAAAATATTTAAATTATAAAGGACAATAAAAATAGAAAAATATAAGAGCGCAAGTGTACAATAACTCGCTAAGTAGAAAATAGAACGGGGAGTTATAAACAAATAAAGTAATTTCAAACATAAAAATAACTACGACAATACGGAAAAAAGGTAGATTATTTGCTGATTAATATAACTGAAAACAGTTTAAAATAAACGTTCTTAAGTATCAAGGAATGAAAAGGGAGGTGACGGTGGTTAAGTGGATATCGGTAGGGACTGAAAACCTGGGTGTTCCAAGTTCGAATCCAGTCGGTTCCACAGTCCTTCCCGTAAGTACCCGATGTCTTTATAGAACGAGTTCTAACTAGAAAAACTAATGCCAACACCAGAATAATCTGATTCAAACGAAAGAGGAAGATGCTATTTTCAATAGGAAGGTTGTCTAATATGCTTTCTCTTTCAATGTCATCGTCAATAAATCAGTGCGTAGCACAAAGCAATTCAATATATTTTTTAACAAAATCACTATTAATAAAATAATACCTGTTGTTTCTGATTCACACGAAAGAAGAAGGAATGAAAGGCAATTGTACAAAAACATTACAATTCATTATCTAAAAGATCAAGCAATAAACACGTGATGTTAATTTATGTAGGTGAATTGATGCATGAAGATATGGCAAAATATTGACTTTATTTACTTAGGGTGCAAGAAGTAATTAATTTACATAGGGTGCAGGAAGTACTTTATTTACATAGGGTGCAAGAAGTACTTTATTTACCTAGGGTGCAGGAAGTAATTTATTTACTTAGAGTGCAGGAAGTACTTTATTTACCTAGGGTGCAGGAAGTAATTTATTTACTTAGGGTGCAGGAAGTACTTCATTTACTTAGGGTGCAGGAAGTACTTCATTTACTTAGGGTGCAGGAAGTACTTCATTTACTTAGGGTGCAGGAAGTACTTTATTTACCTAGGGTGCAGGAAGTACTTCATTTACTTAGGGTGCAGGAAGTACTTCATTTACTCAGGGTGCATGAAGTACTTTATTTACTTAGAGTGCAAGAAGTACTTTATTTACTTAGAGTGCAAGAAGTACTTAATTTACATAGGGTGCAGGAGGTAAGAGATATAGCTTATCCCCACGGTCTTTTGGATTTTTACAACATTTGTTTGTTTTCCTTACGAAGATATTACTCATTTCTTCTTCATGTTTTTTTCTAAAACTTATTTTGAGAATTATTTTGTCAAAAATGAATTTTAACAAATATTTTTTCAAAAATTAATTTTATATAAAAAAAAGCAAATATTTTTTATTTGTTTTTAAATGGATATAAAATACGTTTATTGGCTAGTTAAAGAAATTGAAAGAAAGTTTTGATTTAAAATTTAAAAAAATCATTATTACTTAGGAGGGGGGTAAAAAACAAAAAAGTATTGTAATTGTAAATAAAACTATATTAAATAGAGACAAATCAATTTTCTTAAATGATAGTACATTTAGTAATGCAATATATAGATAGTTTCTTTTTAGTATAAATTACCAAAACTTATTCATTCATGACTACTAGATTCTCTGACACCGAACATCTGATACAATTACCCTTGATAAAAGCATCTTATTTGAAATGTAATCCTACAAGTGGGATTCGTTTTGCGATATGCTCCTTCTCCACTACCTCTTATAAGATCTTATGTCATCTCTTATATAAAGGGCAGTTGTCTATATGTATGTATGTATGTATGTATGTATGTCTGTTTGTATGTGAAGCTTCTCCTCAAAAACTACGCGGCGACATGTCAAAAAGTTGATATCTTTAGCACCGTACATATCCCGGAATCATAATATCTAAAAATCGCGACAAACGATTCACTCGCTGACAGTCAACCGGACCACTTTCCGACAAAAGGTAGCAGTTTTTTCGTATTTTACACGACTTTTTACACGTTAATAGGTACTTAAATAGTATCTGCACCGGGGCGGAGATAGGTACGTATATAGTATGTGCACTGGGGCGGCGATAGGTACGTATATAGTATGCGCACCGGGGTAGTGATAGATAAGTATATATTATGAACACCGGGGTGGAGATAAGTACCTATATAGAAGGCGCAGATAGAGGTGTTACATTTTATAGAAATATGTCATACTATTACCCTGGGCAATAGGAGAAATGGTGGGGAAGAAACAGCTTTTGCAAAAGGCAAAATTAGAAAGTAGCGGCGAAATGGGGCGACCAGGGAAGAGAAAGGTAGCAGATAAAGAGACGGCTATAGAGAGAGGGGGCAGACATAGAAGTTTGAATATAAAGATGTTACACACACGATCTTTCTTCAAATATATGTTTTTATGACCCCGAGCAACGCCGGGTAGCCCCGCTAGTGTTCATATAAAACAAACAAGTATCAGCTTCCCTCTAGTTCAAGCCTATAAAGGATATATATACATATATATATATATATATATTATATATTCTGAGTTAATCCTTGTATGAAATCCTACCGTTTTTTCTAGGCCCGGAAGAAAATCAAAAAATGGCCTGTTTACCTCTTCAAAGCCTCTTTTAAGTACATCTGGACTTATCTACTTTTGAGCACCTTTTCCAACCTGCTCCCATGCAAAGTGTTTTTATTCACTTTCTACAATTTCACCGAACCTTTTCAACGGAAACTCACCACCCGGACAATTGTATTTCTTTTTCACGAAATTTTCTTTTCATTCAGTACGTTTTTTGACAAAAATTATTTTAATAATTTTTAAAAATAATTCTCATATTTTTCAAATATTTGAACTTTGGTTTTTCGAAAGCCAACTTATCCATCTGTATTTCTCCTCTGATGATAAGATTTCGATCTTTGAAAAGCCTTGGCTTAAGGAAAGGAAAATAAACACTAGTTTATTACTGACAACCTTGCATTGAACAATTGAAATTTGAAATAAATTTGGACAATCGTCGCATATTTATCAATCTTTTTTCTTCTATCTCTACTATTGCTCTATCTCGTATATTGAGCTTATCCTTTTCACAATAGGTTCCATCTACTAAAAGTTTTCACTTTGGTTTATTTTGATCGTATATTATATATATATACATATATATATATATATATATATATATATATATATATATATATATATATATGTATGTGTGCATGCAGAAAACTGTCAGAGAAGGGGGTAGAGGAGGGCATCCAACAGTATCTTATGTGAAATAAGTTTTATTCAGTTCACGCGACGTTTTAGTACAATTTACACTCCCGGAGAAATAAGTCAGAACTTGTAAATGATATCCTCCTATGGAATGTATTATATGGCAAAACATCGGTTGGAAGACCTCATTACACTAATATCAACCAATTTGTAAAATACTCTGAACGCCATCTGGAGGACTTGCTGACAGCAATGTCTGACAGATTGTTGGAGGGAACAAAGCAGGAGAATCAGAATAATTCTCGACCTGAGTGAGTGATTTGTGTCTGTTTTATCTACATTTATAAATAGCTGTTCGTCTGCTAAGGGAGATAATTCGGTATATATTCAAGCAAATGCAAGCATTACCAGTAACTGACTTATGCAAACATTTGATTAAATTTGTATGGCCGCCATGAGAAATCTTTGTTCAAATCTTTGTTCAATTCTTTGTTCAAATCTATTGTTCAAATCTTTGTTCAAATCTTTGTTCAACTCTTTGTTCAAACCTATTGTTTAAAAAAATCTAAAAATAAGTTGAGATAAGATATCTATCTTAACTTCCCACCCGTAAGTAAAAAAGGGGCGGAAATTAAATTGATAGGCACACTTAGAGATGAAAGAAATAGAAATTGTAAAAGTAATTGGCGAAATAGACTCCCTTTGTCGAATAGAAACAAGGATATTAAGTTTGAGTTTAATTGTGAGCCATATTTTTAAATTTGAATACGTGCGATAATTTGGACAGGTGGTTTGGCCATGTACAGTGTGCCACCTCCTGTATCAACTCAATAACACGCATGTTAGTAATTAAATATGAGCTTAAAAACATCGTAAACAATTCATGAAGTATTATCTATGTATATCCTAAGCAATAGTCTGCACTCTTCTAGTTAAGCTGGGTATCACTGTGAATCAGAAATCAAAATTGAAGAGTTTCATTCACTCAACCTAATCAACTGGAAGTGGCGTAAACTTTGAATTTTTAATCCAAAAATGGAGCCCAATGACCTCAATTTGCGAGATATTTGACTTTTTGCAGGCACACTAACTTATTTCTTTTATCGATACATACCTGTGCGCAAGGGAAATGAAACTTACATCCATAGATAGTAAAGACGGATTTCAGTGGAGATGTCCGGATACACCCTGTTACAAAGCATTGTCCATAAGGAACGGAAGTTTTTTTGCTGGGTCACATCTTAAATTAGAAGACACTATAAGTTTTATTTATATAGCATGGCAAATTATGCCGATGTGAAAAGAGAGTGATGCATACTTTCCGATCCCACAATTCGTGATTCGAAAATGTTTAAAATTAGACAAAAAAAATGTTGACAATTCGTTTTATAAAATGTCACATTATTAAATAAACACTGTTTTAAATCATACCAGAAAAAATTCATTATTTTTATAAATGTTTACATTATTAAATTAAAAAAAAAAACACTGTTCGCTGTTATTATTGTTCGCTTTTTGATTATTTTGGATAAACAATTTTTATTCTATGATACTTCCAGTTGATTGTCTGCCCCTGTCTCCAGGAAAAGGAAACCAACTAAATTGTGATTCACAGCTAAACTAAAGAAGTGACGACTATTCGATTGATATTAAATGTCTGAATAACGCTGAAACTATTAGGTCGTAAAAGAAAAGAAAACGTGGCAGTGACTAAACAGAAAACAAACATAAAATAAGCAGAGCAGTCAAAATGAGGAAAACCTGCTTCCCACTTGCAACTAGGTTTTCCCATATTATCGGTTTTACTTGAGTCAATTTAGATGAGAAAAAAACAAGCAAACAATAAGGCCTGTAAACAATTGTCAGAGAAAGAAAGAGAGAGTCAACAGATGACGATTAGAACGGAAGTGACGCCGCCGTTACTGACATAGCGTTGCCATGAACGATAGCCAGGGAGATGCGTTGGAAGAACTAGGCTGACTCACGGGGCTCGTGCCTAGACGTTGAAATCCTCCGTCCAATGTCCTGAAAAAATTTAACAGACTCGGGGCGAAGCACACTCGACGTTTCCACTGAAATTGGTTGGAAGACGAAACGGTCAGTGAGCGAGCTATGTTTTCCGCGCTTCCTTGTTTCGGCGAGCAGAGCCGTCGTGCCGGGCTTCACCGCGGATTCCGCAATCCTTGCTGGTGAAAAGGAGTCAGAAAGAGTGGCGTCCCAGATCAGCGGCTTTCCGGCTCGGAAAGCAAACACAGTCATCCCGTTAGGCCTGCCACCGTCGCACCTGTTTACGATACTTGTACAGGAATTTATTTTCCACTAGCGGAAGCCGACGAAAGCAAGATTCGCACAACTGGTAATAAAATGTCGGGAAAAGGACCGAAAATACATTTTTCACCTAAAAAGCGAAGAAAATATTTGTTAAAATAATTTTCTTTAAACTTAATTTCTTGTCTGTGGCGTCTCTATTTGTATCTTAATGAGGGAGGAGGTTGTTTAAAATATCCAATTTTACAAAATCGTTGCTGGTTAAAAGCAACTAGGTTATATATGAATTGCGTTTAACGTGGGGAGCATATGCAGTTTCATTGAGAGGTACTCTTAAAGGGTACACAAATAGGCAAGAATCAACTCGTCGGCATTCACCAGTAAAAGAGTCTCAGGCGACTGGATATAAACCAAAGCCTTTCTGAAATAGATGATAATTATTAGGAGGTTCCCCCTAGGAACCGAACGAACCATTCCTCATTCGAACAAAAGAATCGTCACCACTTAGTGAAAAATAACCGATTCCTTCCGAACCAGATTTTCGAATCAGTACGTGCAAAATACCCCCCCCCCCCCTCACACCTGGCTATTATGTTAAAAACGAACAAAAATGTTTTTATTTACGTGCCACCACGCGGCAAGATGTGACGCAGGGTGAGTTTAATTTCGAGAAAACTTGCGAGCCGAAGGGAGCAATCTGGAAGAGTACAAAAAATCACTGTGAACGAACTCTTCGGGATTACCCGAGAAGATGTGCTTCAGGCGAAAATGAATAAACAAACTCCGTCTCAGAACGAACAATGAGATTCAAAAAAAGGATCATCCTTTATAGGTTTTTGAATTTTAATAAAATTTAATTAAAATAAATATAACCGAAATAACCAACCTTAGCCTACCAACTCTGTTCCAAAATTCAAGATGGTTTTAATTAGTTTCGGGTGAATTCTGTACACAGAATATATTAAAATATATTCACATAAATACCTTTATATAAATAGCGATTGAACTCAGAGATATTGAGAGCTTTGCTTAAACAAGATCACGTGTAAGGCAAGAGGGTCATTTTGAAATAGGCACCGGTTAAGTAATTCTAGACACTAAGCAGATGTTTATACGCGAAGGAAGGCCCTCTTGTATAAGCAGTAACCGATGTGAGAGAGGTAACTATTTTTCTTAGCCGCCGCTATTCCGAATTCGCTTATACTTTGGCAAGGGAGATAACTTTGTTTATTAATAAAAACATGTTACGATTTTGAAATGCGTTAAAAACCCTAACCCTAACCCTAACCCCTAACCCTTACTCTAAACCCTAAGCCTAACGCAGCATAAAAGAAAATAACGTTTATGCCACAAAGTTCATAAACTTTATAACAATTAATTAAAAACAGGTTACGGGTTTTAAATGCGTTCAAAATAACTTTTAATCACTTTTATTTACATGCCACAAATCGTGTACACTTTATATAAACATAAAAAGAACAGTTAGTTTCTTTCATGCTGCGATAAACAAAGTTATCTTCCTTGCCAATGTATAAGCGAATTTGGAATAGCGGCGGCTAAGAAAACTAGAGTTATCTCCCTCAGATCGGTTACTGCTTATACAAGAGCGCCCGAAGGAACACTCCTGGATAGACATTCAGAAAACAGAGAATGGGCATCATGTGGTTCAAGTTAATGAACAATCACGTGTTTGTTTTTTTGTTACTTTTACGAAATATCAGATATTTGAATGCATCGTAAAAACTTCTTTGCGTTGTACCGCTTGTCTTTGAAATGCCGTACCTGCTCATTTTCAGCGACCATACCAACATACAGAAATTCAAATGTATTATGAACAAACATCTTACCGCACAACTCCACACCAAAGTTTCCCCCTATAAATATATTCTCTACACAATACCCCCTTACGCTTTACTTGGAACATGTGTTGGTTTAGGTGAACAAAAGTTTTAAAAAATGAACAAAACATAAGCGGGGAGATAGCTTCTTGAGTCCCTAGCGCAGCCACTTATCCCACCCAATCCCGCGGTAATCGCGTCTAACATCATAATCCGCTTACCTTACCGTTCATTTTGATGAAATCCGTAAAACTAATAGGAATGATCGAAGATCTGGTGTGTTATTTTCTTTTCTCATTTCCGGTCAGAAAAGTTGATTCTTTTAATCGGCTTAATCTCTTATTCAGATTTCTACCCATCCTACTGACTTTTTTTTCTGAGCGAATATCAGCTTCTCATGAGCGGCCCTAATTAAGTGCACATCCCCTTTAGAGACGATTGGTTCCATTGTTAGTCTAGACTTTAAGGGCCGTCTTTCTTTAAACGTCATATATAGATATGGAGTGTAAGTAAAACAATATTTATATCTTCATTTATACAAAGTTTGGAAGTTAAGTCTTCAATTTTAAACATTTTCTAGAATCAAAATCATGTAATGGATTTTGATCAAATTTGGAATGAATATTCGAGACATAAAGTATATTAGCATTATATCTTGATAGTAATCGTTGTGTTAAACTGTTCTGGGAATTAATTTTCCCTTGTCCTGGGAAGGGGGGTTTTCAAGTATATATGTATATATATATATATATATATATATATATATATATATATATATATATATATATATATATATATATATATATGAAAAGATGAAAGGATAAAATATCTCAGTTAAAAAAGAAAACAACAGAAGAGCGGAGACCAAAGTTCTTTGCCACTTCTAGCATCTGTCGCCTTTGATAAAGCCCACGCAACATTTGCGCGAAACGTTGAGTACTCAGGTCTTCTGCTGTTTCCTTTGTGTACTCATACCGTCGGATTATTTTATCCTTTCATCTTTTCATATATATATATATATATATATATATATATATATATAGTAAATTATGAAAAATATATTTATGGCAATTAAGCTACACAGAGGCTCCCGGGTTGCATCCCCGAGGGGAATCTTATGGCTGAAATAAAGATTCCCCCGGGGATGAAACGCGGGAGCCTCTGTGTATCTTAATTGTTATAAATATATTTTCATAACATACTACCTAGCTCTACTTACGTTTCGAGCACTGTTGAAGTAAATACTGAAAATGGATACATAAAAAGTGATATCCTCTTATAAAATGTTATTTGGATACATGAAATAGTAATATATATATATATATATATATATATATATATATATATATATATATATATATGAGCGTCCTTCTTGGGTTAAGCACTCTTGTAGGTGATATCTCGAACTAGAATTAGCAATAATGTAAAGCTATTTCTAGAGACAAAAATCATTCTGCGGTAGTTGTCAATGTTGATAAAACTTATATGATGAGGTAGGAATTGTTAGAATCACTGACTGTCGTAGCTACGGATCCCACTTGACCCTAGCGCCTGTCTAGCCACGCTGTAGAGCTGTGGCATAGCGAAATAGTTTGTATGTAAATGATTATATATATATATATATATATATATATATATATATATTTTGTTATTTCATTTTATTTCAGTCAAAGTTCTCATGAATGAAGGAGCTGGTTCTTGGGGTTAACACTTTATCTCTATATGAGATATATTGACATTCGAGTGTTTTATTGAAGTTGCCCTTCACCACTTAAGCGTTTGCTTTTGTAAAAAAATTAAGTTCATTAATTTTCCTCTCTTCAATTGACCAGTAAATTATGCAACAGTCTCTAAGCAACTGAAGTTACAGAGAGGCCGCATTAGACACAAACTAATCCTATAGAGGGTATTCAAGTCATAACAGCATAATAAAATTTCTACACTAAACTAAAATTGTGTAAAACCTACCTTTATGAAGAAGCAATAGACCCGGAGTAATACAATGCATAAAAAGTTATTATAGGTAATTAAAAAATCCGACCCACCTCAATGTAGCTATAAATCAAAAGTCCTCCGGCGTCATAGCCCAACAGTTGTATTAGACTAATTCTCTTATACCTGTGGGATGTCAGTGTATGTCATATAAAGGGTTGTTCAAAAAGATGTATCCATGATATTATCATTTCTATAGAAACTTAATCCAGATTTGCGTTTTTCAGATGAAGTGGAACATGCAACAAGCTATTGTGTGTAGTATCGAGAACGTAAAGGTCTACTTCGCAACAGAATCGGTTTTCAAACTGAACAACAATTTCGGGGGAAATTTCCATGGAGAAACGCTTAAACCAGACTCAGAAAAAAAGCGTCTTCCGAACAAATTATTGGAGACAGAGAATGTGCATGATAACATTAAAATCGCAGTTGTCGGCTACGGTGAGTCAGGACAGAAAAAAAACATCGTGACCCTAGGGCAACTTCAATGTGTGAGTGGCCAGAATGATTCAGTGCCAAGAAGCTTGGATCGAAAACATTATACACTGTTATAGTGTAATGTTGATCTACCCTATTTAGATGGACTCTTCCAGAGACCATAAATAGAATTACGACTAAGTGTAAGTGTATTATAGCCATGTTATTTATCTTCCTCCCAAAAGGTAAGATGTGACACAAGGTCGGGAAAGTGGGATTTGAAAAACCAGCGCTCGAGAATTTGAGCACTCTGGTCATTAAAACTTGCCTGGGCAGCTTTGTCAGCATTCCCCGGTAGGGGCGCCTCAGGCGATTAGCAATAAACTATCCCCCTTCTCAAAGGGTGAGAAGACAACGCCTGGGAGGGGTGACCTCCTAGAACTGCACAGGACAAGGGTGCATTATCGATCTGAACAGATACTACACTTTGATCTCGGCCAAAAGGCCACGCAGACTTTTTGTAACATACTGTTCTGTAGTTTTGTAAATACACGTTTATAAAAATACCACTGTGTGTTTTTTTTAATAATTATCGAACTTTCAAGGTCATAACATTGTGATTTCAAAATGGTGGTATACTTGGATTAATTTAATGTCACAAAACGTATATGTATGTAATGTAAAAAAACGTAAAGTTGTCCTTTCAATAATAAATGCTGCTTGATCTCAAATGGTTAAATGTTTTTAGACTACCCTGTATTTCTTTCCGTAATGCGACTGATAGGTTTTATTTCGCTCCTCCGGGTAGACCGTGACGATGGAAGCAAGATATTACTCTGTAATCCTTTTAATATGTAAACATTCAAGTGTTTGCTATTTGTTTTCGAAAGAGTTTACTTTCAATAACTTTGCTAGTTAATATTGAAAAGTCTGATAAACGATAATAAAATTATTGGAGATAATTTTAATGCGATATTGACGAGATATTTATCTTCCCCGAAGACTTATTGGGAAATACATTCCATTAAATCCACGTCTCGTAATGGCCGCCTCTACTAATGTCATTTCTGTCCGTATTGTTGTCATAACGTCACCGATTGGATATTGAGATGCGTCTAGCATCTTCGTAAGAGGCTTTGTTCGTCAGTCAGTCACGCTTTAGTCTGAAGTAGTACACTTTAAAAGAATCGAATGTTTATCATTTGTAATCACTTTTACAAAGTGTATGTCCGACAAACGTACAAACATTCTTTTTCCAGACTTAATATTAGTCGAATATACGTCCTCGACAATCAGCTGATGAGGTGGGTCGCTGCAGCCACAGTTGCCTTGCTCTCTCTAGCTTAATTATAGGTATGCGGAGTTATAGGACCCGACCCCGTTCGCGATTTTATTTCTCATATTTAGTAGGTGTTGTTCTTCTCCAATCGCCTGAGGCGCCCCTACTGTTGAATGATGGCGGGGCTGCTTAGGCCTTTTTGTGCGGACAGGGGTGTTCTACCTCTGGTTTGCTGGTCTTTCTATTCCGACTTTCTGGCCTGGTTTTACATCTTTCTGTGGTAGGTTGTGTTGGGGGTTGGGGTTAATACCACACGTAATATCAAGCTTCTTCAATCTATTAAACTTTAGCTTTAGATCTGATTTTCATCGCTAAATACGCATATTTAAAGGGTACGTCTAATTTTGGATGCTTCTACGTATTTCCATGAGAAGTTACATTCAACAGTGAATCTACAGTTAGGAAGAACACATAAAAAAGGCCAACAACTACTTCAAAATAACAGTTAATAAGATAGATAGATTGTAAGGTGAATGATGAAGAATATTAGGAGAAGATTAAAATGATGAATAACATTTTGTTTTAAATGAATGTTTATGAGGACAGTTTATGGCAAATATTTGGTGTTGAAAGCCATCATGTTGTAGTTTGCATGGAAGAAAATTCATTGTAATGTATTCCACAGATGGTCATTATTTGTTCTGGAAATCGCTTCAAACAAGGCATGAAGCCACTTGGTGTAAGGAGCTAAAATCAATACTACTTCAAGGTCAAAAACTAACCAACTATAAATGTTAGATGGATAGATTGGGATCTATAAAACAGCAATTATTGCCCCTTTGTCGTATACATCGTTTATGGAAGGTGAATACTAAAATACAAAATGAGGGAAGCGAGAGTGACGAGGCTGCCGAAAGTAAACAGAAAGTTCAGTTTCAACTCTCTATTCTTAGAAAGAAACCATGGGCATTCCGTGTGATGCTAAGCATTAGGATGAAGAAAAAAAAACTTATTTTCCGTTGTAGTAGAGTAACGAGTCCTTGCGGTGAATGTCTTACATAGAGGAACCGAAGATAAGAGCTTACTCGAACAGCTACCATGGAAATAACGACAGAGTACAACAAGACTAGCAACGCATCTTCTGTAGAGAAAGGGACTGCACAGAATCGAAGTGACAATCCCCAACGAGAGTGTTGATTTTGTACTCCGTAAAGGCAAGAACATGTTCTATGAGTCGCATCTCCCCAAATGGGCAACACTACTCAATCAGGATGTCAAAGTGTATCTGTTCCGATGGATACTGCACCCCATAGACTAGTATTGTCTTGGCCTTCGGGGCTTGATTTACGCCGGTCTATGGGTCTGTCCTGTGCGGTTCTAGGAGGTCCACCCTCCCAGGCTTCGCCTCCCCTCTTTGGGAGGAGTAAGTTTATTGCTTACTGTCTGAGGAGCCCCTACCGGGGAATGCCGACGGGGCTGCCCAGGCAATTTTTAATGGCCAGAGTGCTCACCTCTCGGGCGCTGGCTTTTCAAACCCCACTTTCCCGACCCGACCTTGGGTCACATCTTACTTGTGGGAGTAAGATAAAAACTGGCCTTGTGCCTAACTCCTGGAGAGGAGTAAATCAATACTCAATCAGGATGTATCTGAATCTTATTGCATCAGGTGTTCGCTAGTTTCTGGAGCTGTACAGTGATCCAACTATGTTCACAACCTTCGCAACAGATTAGATATGCGTTTTCCATTTTAGATGTTCGTTGGTCTGTCACGCTTCCGTTAGAAAATAGCATATTCCACGGTATTCGCGCAGATTAAATGGCCACATTTTAAGGATCTATTTTTGTAGAATCCAATTTTTTGTAGAATGCCATTTTTGCAATAGCAACGATTCGCAGAATTGAAAACGCGGCCGAAACAAACGCAAAAAAACTAACAAACAAATTCCAGCGGGCAAAATGAAAATAATAAACTGGGTGTAATCAAGTGAAAATATCAACGACTCCATTGAAGCGATTTCACAAGATAAATGGCCTCACTCGGAAGATAACGTTTTTGCAAATTATTGCAAAAACATTGCAAAAACGAGAAACGAGAGAATAGAAGATTCTCAATTCACTGAAATATCAGAAAATATACTTTTTTAACATTAACATTTTATAGAAATATTAAAAATATTTCAAGAAGATATTTGACAATAGAGGCAAATGCGCAATACATCTCTACATATTCTTAAACGCTGTATGCATACATGTTTCGAAAACTGATTCTAGCAAATAGTAACTGAATTAATTATGCATTTTTTAATCGGTAATTACCTTTCGTTTCACGCCATGAGCGATATTGATGCACTAAACACGATCCTCTAGTGGTTGATGTATTTTCGGTTTCATATATATATATATATATATATATATATATATATATATATATATATATATATATATATATATGGGGGGTGTATGTGTATAATTTTAATTTTATAACATAAAGTACTTATAATAGCTCAATAGTTTAAAGCTAGAGCTATGCGCTATATTCAGTATTTTTATGTAGTTCAATACAACATCAATATCACACAGAACAGATTCACGTCATTTTTTTCACAACTTATTTTTTAATTTCGCAGACAATTGTTTCGGCTAACATCAAGATATTTGCGAAATGCTCCTATGCATTTATTCATTTCTTGGTGTGGATATCCTCAGTGCAAATTGTACAAACAAAACAAATTAAAACAACTTTAAAAAACATGCAAAAACTTGGCGATTATAGCCAGAATTACAGTCAGTACTCATCATCAACTTTATATATATATATATATATATATATACATATATATATATATATATATATATATATATATATATATATATATATATAGTTTTGTACAGTTGTACGTCTCGACACAAGCGTTCCTTTCCGATCTAAAAGAAATTCAGCCCACCCCTCTGTCACTTTCTTTTCTCCACTTTCTCAAAAGGTGTTCCTGGCATACGTTTTACCGCTTTAACTTTCGGAAAATACTTTATATCTCAACTATTCATGTAGCTCCTTTCCAAGAAATGCAGACTTGTGGAACTTTCTTCACGCGGAATGGTGTCGTCTTCTATATCACCTTGGGTGTTTTCCATGCTAAAGGATAGGTATTCTCAATCTTCATGTCAATCGTCTTTCTTTCTTTTAAGCTCTTCATTTAAAGTGGCGTTATACATCTCTGTGTGTGTATTCGTATAGTATGCCAATAGTTGCTATTTAAAAACTCCACAGGTACGTTAGTAATAAAGTTAAGGTGGTTTGTAGACACCTCCCATGAAAAGCAGAATCAAGGTGTGGGCTTAGTGATATGCAAGAATGAATGAAATGAAAAGGAAGTACGACCTTTACTCCGAAGACGTGTCTCCAAACAGAAAGTATCGTTCGAAACAGATCGATTGCCGATTTAGACAAATACTGCTGAGATTTGGACTAAATGAGAATGGTCACCATGATCGGTCGTTCTCATCGGAATGTCTACAGATCTGAAAAGAAAGTTTATCAGGTCACTCGATGGTTGATCCTTTTGTCCAGCCCAATCCCCTTCCGTTGGCATCTTCCTTGACTTAGTAAACTTGTTTGAAAATCTTTTATTCGACAGCCAGTATTTTTTTTTTAAATTTATTTATCTTCCTCCCACGGCGGTAAGATGTGACACAAGGTCGGAAAAGTGGGATTTGAAAACTCAGCGCCCGAGAAGATAATCACTCTGGACTACAAAAAATGCCTTGGCATCCCCACCGGCATTCCCCGGTAATGGCGCCTCAGGCAGTAAGCGATAAACTTACTCCACGCCAAAGGGGGAGGCAAAGCCTGGGAGGGTGGACTTCCTAGAAATGCACAGGACAAACTCACAGACGAGCGGAATCAATGTCCAAAGGCCAAGACGGTACCGGTCTATAGGGTGTAGTATCCATCAGAACAGATACTACACTTTGATTCCTAAATAAACGTATGAGGTAAAAACAAAACTTAAACACAAATGTGATATGTTTTTTGTTTATTTTCTTTGACGGCCAATCGACCTATTTTGGTTATTTAATGCCAATAAATAATTGTCATGAAATGAACAACAAGTTTTGTTTAATAGGATTCGATAGATATTTAATAATCTACGATATTCTGTTCAGTAATGAATAACTAAAAAAGTGATATGCCAAAAAAAAAAAAAAAAAATTAACTCCCAACGGGAATCTTTATGCCAAACACGGGAATCCTTTATTTAATCCAAATCTAGTTCTGTCAGTTGTCAACCTGTAGAATACTTTACTAATTCGTAATTGTATTTTAGTTAAAAAATATAATAAAAATAAAAACCATAATAATTAATTATAACAATAATAATCATCATATATAAATATATATATCAATATATGAATATCTATGTATATATATATACATACATATATATACACATATATATATATATATATATATATATACATATATATATATATATACATACATATATATACATATATATACATATATATATACATATATATATACAAATATACAAATATATATACAAATTTATAAATATATATATATACAAATATATAACTATATATATAAATATATAAAAATATATATATATAAATATACTAGACCACCCGTGACCCGTTGGGTCAGTTTGTTATATTAGCTATGGAATTCATGTATGAGCGTGACACTTGTGGCATAAAGAAAATAGGTTTTTCCGCAATGGCCTTTGACGTAACAGACGTCAGTGCAAATAATAATCAGTTCAAAGTGACTTATGGAGATTAAAAGTTGAATTCTCAGTGCGGACGATACTAAGAATACCATTACGAATTACTTGAGACTTTTTACCTCGGGCATGATTTGCGAAACCAGAGCAAGTTATCCATCGTACAATAAATAAATAGTTTCTGTTCGAAATTATATACAGATTCTCAAGTTTCATATAAAACATCCCATAGTTTCGTATATATATATATATATATATATATATATATATATATATATATATATATATATATATATATATATATATATATATATATATATATATATATATACAACTATGTATATTTTTCGTGTCTCTATGATATAAATATTAGTGGTTCTGTTTCATGCTAGCGACACGTTGCTCTAAAATATTCTCGCTTCAAAAACAATCAAAAGTACACCAAATTATTTTTTTTATATATAAATGAGAATAGAAAGTGAACTTTCGGTTTACTTTCGGCAGCCTCGTAACTCTTGTTGCCCTTATTTTGTCCTTTAATTTTCACATTCCATAGACGAAGTTTCTCACAAAGAGGGATGACTTTTTTTTTTAACATAGTTCACCCCAAACAAGGCAGGCTGACACTGTAGACGTAAGAGGCTACTGAGAATTAGCGTGTAAGTTTTGGGTGTAATACTAAGTTGGGAGCTGAGCAGAGATGATGCTGGTTTACATTAGTTTAACATTTCTGCATGTCGGTACAATCGGAGAAACATGGATCAGGGAGGGAGTTCCAGAGACCGACAGCCTCGAGGAAAGAAGCTATTGAAGTAGAACGCTCCCCGGCATCTGGGGGTTGCTACATTGAATGGGTGGGATTTAGCTGATTGTTGGGTTGGTCTAGTGTGTTTACGTCGAGGGGAAACTGAAGCACCTAGTTCATCATAGCACAATCCATTGAAGTATTTGTAAAACAAGCACATTGCGGTGGTACAAGGGTTGAAGCTTGGTGGATAGTGAAGGACCTATTAAGTTGGAGGCTCTTTTTGGGGCCTTGTTTAAGATGGCAAGACTAGTTGGTGATTCACTAGTCCAAATGCTGTTTTCTGGGTCAAAGTATATGCATCTAACACTTATTGTTGGCTAGTTTCAGATGTTGAACTTGTATTTTTTTAGTTATTTACATCAAGTTGTTTCATGCCTTGTCCGGAGCGATTTCGATAAAAAATGCGATGGATCACTTTGACTGCGTCATATGTCTCAGGGCATAGGAGCATCTAAGTCTAAATAGTATGGCTCCATTACATTAGTTGACAAATTTACATAATTTACGTCAATTATATTGGAAACTTTTATTGACTATGTTATCGATAAGACATCCTGTTAGATTAGTACGGCATAATGGATCAGACATAGACTGGTCCAATTTCCATCTAGTTGTATTATCTTCATCAATGTATTTATTAGTCGAAAGCATTCTCTATATGGCAATATGTATTTATTTTGTGTATCTGATAGCAACTGACTTACATAATATCCTTAGCTACAACTGCGACATGCAAAGTTCCCATAGAGCGATACATATGATGAGAAGGCTGTGAATAGACAAAGAATGGAAGATAATAATCCGTACATGTGTATTTATAGTTAAGGGTGAATAAAGCACTGTTTCGATTTACTTGCTTTCTCACCAGGGCAGAGATAGACCCAAGGTCGATTTTTAAAGTGGGGGAATCCAGGTCCCTAGAAAGGGGCACTCCAGATTGAAAATAAAAATAAAAGTTGCATCAGTCTAGAAAAAACTTCTCCTTCACTGACCGAGGACTGAAAAGACTAACTGCAACATTAGAACAGATACTACACTTTGCTGCTAGTTAAAATTCCACAGAAATGCGTGTTATATACGTTAATAAATAAAGAATCGTACGGAAATTGAAAGTACGAGACAGACGGATAATGATAACATCAAATAGTTGTGTGTTTAGGATATAACTTACGCAATGTGTCGATTAAATATAATGTAAGTTATATTTTTTTTACTCAAAGTAGATAGCATCAACCCCCGTTTTCTTCAACGTTTTTTTTTCAAACAGAAGATGCTCGCTAGATATATACGAGTGTCGTCTTTTTATAACATGCAGATTAAGTGAAGTTTAGAGCAACTTGAAGTCACTTAGTTCAATGCAGTTTTTATGTTATGGATCGATTCCACCCATTTCCATCTATTTATACAATAGTAGGCTGAGAGGCAGTTATTGTTAACGCAAGAATTCTAGAACAAAAAGGTTTAAAAATTAATACCACTGGTTTCCTGTTTATCACTACATTTTATTTTATTATCTTTTGGTTTTCCTTGCCACTGTTAGCTCAAGCCATGTGTGGTTGGGATTACGTACCTCTTTCCAGACGGTGAATTTATCATTTCAAAGCCCCTATTTCAAAGTGTATCCAGAGAAGTTCTTTTAACTATTAATTGGTATGAATATAAAAATAATTAAGAGTGCATCCTTATTTTACATCTTTGTAATTCTTATTATGAATGTATACGTGCGCTCCTTAATTTAAATATTGAGCAACACGTTAAATCCATCGTTTTAAATATGAGCGTCATTTAGATGACACTATCTAAGTATTTAGTTTTTCAAAGTCATGTAATCATGTATATTTTAATCAGGTTAAAATAATAATCTCGTTGCTGACCGTTGGCACCCCACGTGCGTGGGTTATAATCTTCATCTATAACTTACTGCTAATTTTGTTAGCTGCAATCAAAATAATTCTGGCGTGTTTTGTTTCCATGGTAATACAATTAATTAAAACATCTTCTTTAAAGAATAAAGGATTGATCATCAGATGTTAGCTATGTAGATAAAAGGTTAACATGGGAAACAAAAACAGAGAGAGAGTTATTCATGTTTTGAGCACATTGCTTAATTATCTGTCCTGTTAGAGCATATTGGAATACGTCATTTTAGTTTAGCATCTCCTGATACATTATAGACAATTGTTCCTGCTATCCTCTCTTACGCTATATCTGGCGTCATACGTGACTGGACACAATCGAATCCTTTTTCTCACTATTGATAGGGGTCGATCACTTGTCTGTAACGTTTCTCGTTTCACATAAATTTCAACAACAGGTACTAGAATAAAGTTATTCGTAAACATACATCAATCAATATTTAATACCTTGTTACTTGCTATATTACTAGCAAGACTTGTATCAAACTAGGGAAAACAGCGATGTTTTCCAAGTAAAAAAATAGCAGGTTTGAGAACTAAGGGTTCCCCGACCTCTTTTTGGAAATAAATATTACGGTTAATTAAGACATGTTTCTTTTAACGTAAAACCTTTAGAGACCTTAACTGCATCAATAGGAATCAGCAAAGACATGCATTAAGGTCATCAATACGATTTAACCGTTGATGGAAAATCGAAATAAAATAAGCGTTCCTAAGTTGCTAAAAATATTGCATTCCAAAGAAATCAATGCCAATTGAAATAATTATATTATTTTCTTTTCCTTTTCACACGTGAGTTAACATTTCTAGAGACAAACGCAGTATCTTTTAAAAAGCATCGATGTTCTAACATGGACGGCAGGAATATTCGGTGTATTTATTTTATATTGTTTAAAGGCTTTTAACGCAAATTGAACTTTACTTTAAGGACACTGATCGCAGGTTTTTTTTTAAGCTTGACTTTAAAAGTCCATTTCTGCATGAAGTGATTTGCTGATTTGATTACATTGTTCGAAAAAACCTTAGTAGAAAACATGTTTTTACGTAACTCTACTCTGAGGAATTCAAATGTCCAAACCCACATATGTTTCTTCCTTTCAAGTGTCCAACTTTTAAAAAGTATTCATCTAATCAACACACAAATATGATTGTTTGATATCATATTTGTTAAAACGTAAATGTTACTCATGTTACCATTTTTGACCGGCGGGATTCTATTGTCAACATTGTTTTCTAGCAAATCTTTTAGGCGCAGGTACTTGCAGGAAATGCAAGAGGAAGTTGACAACATCCAGAGTGATAATCGTGTTATCGAACTGAGAGGATTCGAACTCAGCACGCCGTGTCGTCACATTCTACAATATTTTTTGAATATATATCTCAACAAAGAATCGCACTACTACAATATTAACTCTTATCCAATATTAGTGTGGGTTTAATCTACAATAACACAAGTTTGAGAAAACGGTTGGCTGTGAGGAAAGCACGTGAATAAATATGTACTTTAATATTATTTATATTTTTCAGACCAGGATGAAGAGACACATCCGACCATTTCTCATCCCAAAAATACAAAGATATGGGTAATTTTACCTTCATCTTAACGCTATCATAAGTTTCAAGACAGTATTCCTTGTTACAAGTATTTCGACTGTTTTCGTAACGCAGACGTCTGCTACACGATATTCTTAAAATATTCTTTGTTTCTTCGGCAAACGTAAAAAATAACATGCACTGAAATAGTAAAAATACATAAATACATGGATTGATAGTAGTCGAGGGCCTCCTAGTAGCTTCCTTTTAGTGGCTACAGCACACATATGTAGAGGAGGGTGCCACCCCCTTCAGTACTAGATTGCACCACTTACAAGTAGTCTTCGCATTATAATGCTGAGGCATCAAGTATAATCTTTGAGTCATGGGGTTAGGGTTAGGGTTAGGGTTAGGGTTAGGGTTAGGGTTAGGATTCGACTCTGGATTGGACCTCAGTTGTTCGGCCTAATAGCGATTATGCTCAATACACCGGTGATTTATATATAAAAAAAAGTAAAATATTATTTGCATTGTAAATTCGCTTACCAAAATATCCCGAGCTGTTTCTCTTGGAGACTCAATTTAAAAATGGCCAACCTACCTGCAAGATAGAAACACAAAATAATTATTATAGCATTATTTTTGTAACAGAAAAAAACTGTAAATGATTAAACAACACTATTAAGAAATACATTATATTTCGTAATATTTTAGATGAGGATTTATTATTTGTATTATTCGACCGGCTGTATTCACCTTAGATCATGGGCGGGCAACCTTTTCAGAGTGAGGGCCAGATGAGACTTTTGAAAGGAGATCACGGGCCGGGGTGAAAAACGAAATCTCAGAATTACTATATTTTGTTTACATGAATAAATTGTACAAAAATTGCATTGAACACACTATAAATCAATGAAACTACTGGTTCTGTTTGCTATAAAAAAGTATTTCCATGTCCGGCTCGATGGTTGAGGTAGACAACAGAAGAATGTCATTGAGGTGGCGGTCCGAGAGTTGGGAGCGAAGGTGAGACTTCGTGTACATCATTTTCAGAATGATATGAGTTTTACTGGGAAGTCCGCGGACCAGATTGCAATAATAAAGCCTAGTATGGTAACGGGCCGGACGCTAAGCCTTCGCGGGCCGGAGGTTGTCCGCCCCTGCCTTAGATGTTAGTCACAGAACAATTCGGCCAATAAAAACTATGATCATTTAAAGAGCATTTTGTCGAGCTTCGTATCTTTTTTTGTCAGACTCTGAGATCAGTACAGACTGCGGCCCAACGAATAAAATGGTAAGTCTTCTGATGGCTGAAGTTCGAATTCTCAGTACAAGCAGTTAAAAAAAATCATTTAAAAGCTACTTCAAACTTCTACCATGTTAGGATTGACAGAACGAGAGCAATTTACCCCCGCCGATTAAAAAAAAATTGTTTGGTATCCCGTACAGATATCCAAGTTGGACAAGACGTATCTAAAAAAGGTCGGAGGTTATATCGGCCGAAACGTTGTGAGAATAACAATTATCTTAATGATCTGAATAATAAGAATATAAGCTCTATGTCATCATCTCTTTGTTAGCTTGCGTATATAACTTTATATATTTACGGGCTTCCATAGAAATATTTCATTGATCATTCTAAAATTATATACATCTGATAGAAAGTCACAATCATGTGTTTTCTCTATGAGCAGCGAATTTATTGTTACAAAACTAAGCAAAAGAGTGACGCAAAGGTCTACTTTGACCTTGCTTTCATGAAGGGCTGTTCGGTCTTTCTTATAAATTATTAAGTCAACATAAATTGTGTTATGTAATCACATTAGACTACCCAAGAGATCTGTATGTGAAATTTATTGTAATTAAATTTTATTATCTTAGAACTCATAAGCGTTTATAATGAGTATTACTAGTGTAGTAATAGTTCATTTCCCATACTACGCTTGCCGTAACACAATTTATTCTTAAGACCCCGTAAGCTTAAGCTTTATATTATAGGAGACAAAAGCATTGTAAACGCAAATGTCTACATGGACGTTACATTACGTCTGGCTTCATGGATATGTCGTCATCAACTGAAATCAAATCAAGTATGTCCTAAATAAAATATTAAAGCTAATCAACTATATGTCTACTCATATCTTTAGAAAGGTTTCGCCATTAAATAATACGCTGTCAATCATACCTAATACTCCGTCGAACCTAGAAAACACTAGTTAGAGTTAACATGCAAAGTATATTTTGACGACACGTAAATTGTGAGCCAAACGTTGGTATATTTCACATCGACAGGTAAAAGAGAAAAAGTAAATAAAGCGAGAGATTCTACTGGTATTGTCTTGGCCTTCCGGTCTTGATTTACGCCGGTCTGTGGGTCTGTCCTGTGCAGTTCTAGGAGGTCCACCCTCCCACGCTTTGCCTTCTCACCCTTTGAGAAACGCTTAGTTTATTGCTAATCTCCTGCGGCGCTCCTACCGGGGAATGCCGACGGGGCTGCCCAGACAATATTTAATGGCCAGGGTGCTCACCTTCTCAGGCGCTGGCTTTTCAAGTCCCACTCTCCCTACCCGACCTTGGGTCACATCTTACCTTGTGGGAGTAAGATAAAACTGGCCTTGTGCCTAACCTCCTGGGGAGGTAAATAGATTCTACAGTATACAATGTTATAAATTACAGAATCAAGATGAAACGTCCACTTTTTGATAGGTCCACGTTCCACAAAGTCAGAGTATTTTAGAATATATTATGATGTCATACAAGAACCACGCTCTTCCCTATGCTCGTCATCCTTCTTTCGAATATTTGCATCATTCTATTTAAAGCTAGTACATATATAATTTACTCCGTATTCATCTTAATACGTTCCCGCGCAATTTCCCTCCTCTTCACTCACACTCTTTTAATAATTGACATCTTTACATTACTAATTCTCTTATTATTCGACATTTCCTCACGCTATTCTTCTCCGCTCCTCTCCCTCCATACTCACTTGTTCTCTCCCTCGAACTTTCTCTAGCTTTTCCCCTCTTCCCAATCCTCACTTCTCTCCCCTAACTTTATCTAGCTTTCTCCCTCTTCCCAATACTCACTTCTTCTCTCCACCGAACTTTCTCTAGCGTCCCCTTCTTCCCACTTCTCACTTCTTCTCTCCCCCTAACTTTCTCAAGCGTCCCCCTCTTCCAAATACTCACTTCTTCTCTCCCCCGAACTTTCTCTAGCGTCCCCCTCTTCCCAATCCTCACTTCTTCTCTCCCCCGAACTTTCTCAAGCTTTCCCCCTCTTCCCAATCCTCACTTCCTCTCTCCCTTATCCCCTTCAATTTACTCGCTCTCTTTTATATATATCATTCCATTTCTCTCACCAATTTACTACTTATATTTCGGTTCTTCCTCTTTCCTCCAACAATCTAAAACATTAATGTACAAACGAAATGTGCACGGTGACAAGCAAGATAAAAAATATAATTTTCAGAGTTTTAGTAAACTATATAGATACAGCACATTTATAGTCGACACATTAAAAAAAGCTATGGTTGTCTCAGACTTATTATTTTTTTACAAACGTATCACCTCGTATTAAGGAACAAAGGCCATCCAGGATAAATGTTAATTGAATTTGAGAGGTGGACGGTGACACACCGAGGCGATTAGTTATACTAGTTGTAAACTGGTTAGAATTGATTATTAAAGAAGGCTGCTGAGCAATATTGTATTTACATTGGACCTGAAGACATAGAATGTTGTAATCAGCCAGGAAACAGCCCTGTAGTAATGTGTTCTACAGACGGACAGTTCTAGGAAATACACTTTGCTCATAGAAGTTTCGTTGAGTTTTAGGCACACCGAAAGAGAAACGGAAATTAGTGACAGTGGTTGTAGCGATACGAGTGTTTTGTTGTGAATATTTTACAGGGATGGGAGATTTAATTGAAGCTCAGTCGAGCACCTGCCATGAAAATAAGGATAGAGTAGATAAAGACTAGCAACGTCTCTTCAAATTATCACCCTAAGGAAGTCTTACAATAAAGACGAAACGTTAATAAATATATAAAAACATATCTCTTGTTTTTCCTTTTTCAATTCCCATACACACACACACACACACACACACACACACACATATATATATATATATATATATATATATATATATATATATATATATATATATATATAGATAGATAGATAGATATGTGACAACGAAAGTGATAAAAATGTCCTACAGTATGAATTAAAAAGGCAAAAACGGAAGACGTAAAACGTTATATAGCAGGAAGGAGACGAGGACATCGCTCACTTGATTTCGAAGTTGTTTTTGACTGAACCCGTCTTTGAAGGGGTACCTTTGCTACCGATGCATAAACATCATTTCACGCACTGTTTTCTTGCTGAAAATCTATTCAGTATGTTTACGAAGTCTAGTTTTGTTGATTACGTGTTTGTGCTAATATTTAAGCAAGTTTGTTCCTTTGGGAAGTTACGTTTTATTGTCAGTGTTTACAAAGTAACTGACATTCACAAAATGAGAAAGAAAATCACTTATTTCGTTCTGAGAAAAAAATAATTCCAACCGTGAATGTTTAAAATGAGATAAAAAAATATAAAATAAATGTGAGGAACAAAACGCGAAAGGAACAATGAACAGCACTTCTTTTTTTTTAAATGGTGTTCTCTCCCGCCATTCTATATTCATTCGATTTAGCAAAGGACACAAGTAGAAAACGAAAACATTTTCATGAAAACAAGTAAATAAGATTTGTTTTTCTTTGAAAAAACTTGGTGTCATTTCTTCTGTTGAAATCTTACCATTATTATTCTGAATTTTTTTTTATCCTCGTCAAAGAGATAGTGTTGATGATGTCATTCATCGAAGGGAATTTGGCCGTGAAAAAGCGGAAAGTTGATTGAATACCTATCGATAAAGTTTCGATAGAAAATCAAGAATTTATGACATGGACAATCGATTTTTTCGATTATTTGTATAGTTTGAAGTGTTGCTTTTCGAGGGGCACAAGCAGAAATAAACTCGCACTTTTACTATTACAAATAAATTAAATACGTATGAATAAATGTATTGTACATGGAAATAACTTTTTATTATACAGAATCAAAGACAGGAAGAAAAACACGAGAAAACTAATATATTGTTATATAGGGCGGCTTGTACACCCATTCAAAGTTTGGTGTTGAAGGTATTTTTAAGGGTCAATATTGAGCTAAGTGTAATATGTGTTAGGTCGAAGAAAGCGGAAGTAGGAAACACGTGACTCATTATTATCAAATAAAAACAAAGCTTACTTCCAGAACAGTAAGACATGACTAAAGACATTATCTCACTTGTCACACAAGGAATAGCTTTGAAGTATTTGAGTAATAAACGCCTTTGCATTTATTAGCGAGTAAGTATACATGCGTTTCAATGCTAGGAGCCCGTTGTAGGACGTTTATTCTTGCTAGTAGATATTCAACAAGAACTATTTATGCTATTACTATTCTGTGTAACTATATTCCAGACGGAAGCTCTCTATTCCCCTCTTTTGTATACATATGGTGGCCAATATGGGCGTCAGCGTGTGCAATCACATATGTGTGTCAAAAAATAATTCTTACATTGTTGAAGGGTGAATGCAGAAAAGGATGGGTATTTAAAAGATTTAGTAGTTATCTGACGAAAAAACTAGAAATAATAATGAATTACAGTTTAATAGTGACATATTCATCACAGTCGACCAAAAAAAAGAAGCCCTATTTTTGTAAATTGTAAGAATTATCAAATTAATGAAGAGAACTCCTTTTTAAGACGTATTATTTCGATTAAAGACATTTGTTATGCAGCTCTATTTTATAACACCTAACTGCCGCGTTGTTTTTTTGTATTTGTTCGGATACAGTGTTAACATTATCACTGTTTATTCGCTCTTCAGCGGTGGCCCAGTGGTTCTAGATGTCGGAATTTGAGTTGTAAAATGCGCGGAAGCTGGAGTTTCGAATAGCATTGCCAGTATTGAATAGTTATATCTCTATGCTGATGAGTCCCGATTATAAAGGACGAAACGTATACGTACATAGATAATAAACAAAACAATATTTATATATATATATATATACACCATTTAAGCAAAATTGAGGTTGAACACTGGTAGAGCATATTAAATAAAATACATTCACTGTAGTTACAAAGAAAGTCTTTGAGTAAGTTCGATACGTGCTTTAGATTGTCTTGATCCTTATAGCTCACTGCATTCGACATATAAGATAATATATAAGTTAATCTTTCCGTTTCACGTGATAATTTCCTTTGGCCTAGAGAATAGAGGGGAAGCGTGCGTTATTATTGGTGACTCTAAACCGGGTTCATGCCTTGTGACTGTCTCGAATTATACCCTCTACACTAATGAAAGAATAAGCTTGAAACGACGTTGTATATAAGTTTACATTATTTAATATATATATATATATATATATATATATATATATATATATATATGTTTTAATTAATAAATTTATAAATTAATTGATTAAAACAGTCTATATATACAAGCATTGATGACACGTACGATTAAAGGCGTATAAAAAATGCAGTCCTCTGCATATTCTTAAAACAGCCCCGGTTAGCGACAAATAAAAACGCACCGGTAAACACCGGTCGACTATCGCCAGTAAAAACAATACAAAAATCAGCGTAATATATATATATATATATATATATATATATATATATATATATATATATATATATATATATATATATGTGTGCAATTATTTTTTTTGTTGATTTAAGCGTTCGTTGTTTTTTTTTTTGCTTACTATTATTTTGATTGTCACACTTACTAGTTTATTAAAATGCAGAAAAGTGTATTATTAGTCGCCCTTTATTTATGGGATGTATTTTTCGTTAATATATATTTTTTATTAATAAATAGTTCATGAAAGTAATACATACACACGTGTTTCTAGCTCACAGCAGTCATCAGCATGGCTTACTTAGACAAAGGTCACCCTTCGATATTGATGTCTATAGTCTAGCATATTACCATTGAACTACGACGCCCTGTCAAGAAATATGTACGATTTTTATCACCTAAATATATGATGTGTGTTTACGTACGTATAAAATTAATAATATATATATATATATATATATATATATATATATATATATATATATATATATATTAAATATATGAGTTTTAATTTAGTGTAAATATTACGTTTTTATTAAAATTACAAAGAGAAAGAATTTCACTGAATCCATTGTGCTATCAAAATAGATGTTTGCTTCAGCGTTTGGCTTTTAATTGTTAATAACATACATTATCTCTTTCTATGTCTGATGTTATTCGCCCCTTATTTACGTCATTCGCCTTTCCTCCATTCATGTAAACATGGAGTGTGCGCGGTGACAAGCAAGCAAGCAAGGGAAATATATAATCGGAATTGTTATAGTATATAGATACTTATTCTATTACACAGAAATACATTTTTCTTGTAAACTAATTTCAACTTTGATCTCTGACAAAGATTCTGTTGAGGAAATTTTTCGATATTCTGGAAAATTTCAAATGTAATTTTCAGATGTTTTTTTTGTATCATTGACACATAACTAACCATAACCCTAACCCTGACACATGTGACATCAGATGTGCATGCAAGTAATGCATCGCTTTGTCATGAGAAAAGTACAAAGAAAAATGATTTTTTGCAAAAGCCCATGTGTCTATCTGTCAATTTTATTTAGATTTCTATTTTTAATGGAATTGTATGTGTACACACCTGCCATCCATTTGTGTATAAATATATTTCTAGCCGAATTGGTGTTTTAGCATTGGGTGGAGATATATTCTTCCTTTAAGAATGTGGGAATGATATCATACAAAAAACAATTTCAAAATTAGCAGTCTATTGTTGCAAGTTGGAAGAGATATTTAAATACCATACGCTAAATTCAGGATATTTGTCTTTGAAAAAAACCCATAAATTAATGTGTATTTTAAACATTAATTTCTTACTCAATGTTAAACTGAAATAATTGCATACTGATCTCGTTAATTTTGATTATATATATATATATATATATATATATATATATATATATATATATATATATATACATATATATATATATATATATATATATATATATATTTGATCACTAAATAATTTCTATCTTAATGGCTTTAATTAATATCTAATTATTTTATTAATTTCCTTTGTGTAAAAAAACAACAAACACGAAACAAAAATACCAAATAGGACGAAAGAAATACATAAAGCCCAGGAAGTCTTTTTAATGGCGAATATTTTCCACCTCACGTTATACTGAGCCTTGCCTGCAACCACGAACGTACCTCTTATTGGACTTTTTACCTTTGGATTCATTCTATCTTCGCCGCACCTGAAGTTGTGACTTCTTGGAATTTAACTTTGGATCCTCTCTCACCACCTCTCGTGCCTTTTAACGACCAACCTATCTACATTTCATTCTCTCCACTGGACTTTTCGACACCGGACTATTTAGAAATCGGACATTTGCTTGCATTCGGGCAGAATTTTGCCCTGTGTTTCTTTCCCTACAACTTTTATTTTATTTTTTCAAATTTTTAATCTTGGCCTTTGCCAACTTATCTATCCCAGCGACTTTCTCTGATGATAAAATTTTGATCTTTGAAAAGCCTGGCTTAAGGAAAATTTAACTTGAATAAATTGCCTTTTTGCGGAATATACTTTGCTCTGAGCAATTGAATTGAAATTTGATTTGGCTTTTGCCTCTCTAATTCCTTTCCATTCTTCTTCATATATATATATATATATATATATATATATATATATATATATATATATATATATATATATATACATATATATATATATATATAAGTTAGTCGAACAAAAGATATAAGAGGCAACTAATATCTTTAATTAGTGAACATCCGGATAAAACTGAAGCTCAATATACTGGATAGAGCATTAATAGCATAATATAAAATGAAATAATAAAATAAGGTGCGAATCAGATGTTATCAGAATTCAATGTTCAGGCAAAGTACCTTAAAGTCCTTAACTCATGAGTTTTAAAGAAAATGTTTCTCCTCAGAGGACCATTTCCGCAGTGACATTACCGTAGGTAATAATATTAAACTTTGAAAATATATAAAAATATATATAAAAATACATAAAAGCATATAAAACATCAAATATATCAGCCCAAAACATACTTTTTTGTCGAAGCTATACAGTCTATCCAAGTGATACAGTTTAAAACATATTCATCTATAAATAAATATGTGTATATATCTCTCTATCTCTCTATTAGCTATTGTTTCGATTTAACTGCAATAATTACAGCACACTAATTATATGTTTGTGGTTAAAGAAACAGGCATCATCTATTGTCTAATTATGGCATAGAGTCACTAGTCAATAAGTGATGATAATAATCCTGGTTAATAATAAACCTTATTATAATTGCGAAATTTAATATCATCATTCTCTAAACAAATATCGGTTATAATTTTTTTTTTCATTGAGCACATATAGACAGTTTTGGAGCCGCTGTTTTTCGGTGACAATAAATTAATTCCACCCATTATCTTTTTCTCTCATACTCAACATGTTTTTATTAAACAAATTTATTTCATTACAGTTACATTTTATATGTGAATTATTTTCTGTGAAAAAAGATTTTTACTTGCGGGCAATACATCTTTATAACTGCATATGTTCGTCGGTTGATTCCACTTGGCATTTCCGTTTATTTCCTGCGTAAGCTTCTTTTTTATTATTGTTTGACGTTGCGAACGAGTACGATTATATTGAGAAATGTCGATCGTTTTAGTTTTGGTTCTACATTTTCGTACATCATACATTGAAAAATATAATTTACATATATAAACATATAATATATATATATATATGTGTATATATATATGTATATATATGTATATATATATGTATATATATGCATATATATATGTATATATGTATGTATATATATGTGTATATATATGTATATATATATATGTGTATATATGTATATATAAATGTGTCTGTATATGTATATATATGTGTAAATATATATATATATATATCTATGTATATATAAATATATATATATGTATATATATACATATATATACATATATATATACATATATATATATACATATATATATATATATACATATATATATATATATATATATATATATATATATATATATATATATATATATATATATGAAGAATAATAGAAACAAGGTTTACGACAAAATGCAAAATAAAAATGGAATTGAGGATAAGCGAATTAACAAACTAACAAAAATATTAACTCAAACACATATAAAAGCTCTACCAAGTAATTTCAGCTGCTTGAAAGTTCTTATTTCCAGCCGAGGATGGTTGCTTTCTATCAACTGAAATATCTTGGTAGAGCTTTTATATATGTTTGAGTTTATATTTTTGTCAGTTTGTTGACTCGCTTATGCTCAATTCCATTTTCATTTTGCATATATATATATATATATATATATATATATATATATATATATATATATATATATATATATGTATATCAATGTCTGTTTATTTATTTTTATTTGCGTATCTATTAGAGTTTGTTTATATATGTGTGATTCTTGATATATAGATAAGATATTTATACTGAAGTGAGTTTGTAAAACTTGGTAGGTTAAAGAGTTTAAAGAAACCCAGAAAGAAGTGGGCAATAAAATAAGGAAAGGAAAAGGTGATGGAGACGCCATAAAAAGTAATAAAAAGGACAACCACTAACAAAAAAGGTCA
>OY744540.1:83583211-83608211 GCA_963556195.1 Sepiola atlantica
GTTTCGAGAGGCATAAATATCAAATCTTTTATGGAAGTGGATATTTATAAACTAAGATCATATATTTTATTTTTATAGACTCACCGGAGAATAGAGGTCAACTTTGAATCGAACTGGCATTTTTTTAGTTTGTTTCGCGTATGGTAGTGTGTTACCAGTTAACGCCTTGGAGAAATCAACATATACAAGAAAAGATTGCAAATAAGATGTGCAGAAATTTTTATGTAAATTATTCAAATTAATCAATAAAAGTGGTGATAAGTTTGTCATGGAAAAGCTACTTCTTACATTGTATTATATTGTACTTTAATATATGCTTATCCCTGGCGTTCGTAAAGAAAAAAGCCCTTTCATTGCGTCCCGATTTTTTACTGACGTCACAGTGGTTGGTATTAGCCGTCACCTTACAAGACTTCGAAATATGTGAAATTAACTGCTATTTTCAGGGGATTAATAGTGGTCTTTACTGTTTTTTTTTAATGTATACTCCTGTGATTGAGATTACAGCAATGAAAAGAAATAGAATGAATGCCTGTCTGAGCACTTCAAATTCTCTGTTAAATATTTTCTTGTGGTGAGAAAAATAATAATATTACTAATAACACATGAAGCACTAAAAGAAAATGGGAAAATGTTACTAAATTATCAAAAACATTTTTTATAATTAATTCATGCATTAGAAACTTTATTTTCTTGTTTGCATTGTAATTATTTGTTTGAATATAATTTGTTCTATTTTTTTTACCTTTTTTTTATAAAGTACTTTATTCGTCGTATTTATGTAATTTTAAACTGACATATTCATCAGTTGTTTTTCAATGTAAAACGGTTGTGTTAAAAAGCTTACGTCTCTATGTACTGCCAACTGTTATTGCCTTATTTTGTGTCATTGGCCAAGCGGTGATAGTGATGTTATCCATCGTTTTAATTTGCTTTATTTTTGCGGATTTCTATTTTTTCTTTAATTTTCATTTTGGGAAATGTCAGAAAATAAATAATAATATCCAACTCTTTTTTTTAAATGTTGCCACTTTGACTTAGGGTTATTCGAAAGGTAAAAGGGGGTATGTTTTTTGTAAGAAAAACATAATAAAATCAAACCATGTTCATTAAAAATTAAATTGAAAAAGAAGAACAAATTTGCTTATACTTTTGACAAAAGTGTGTATCACCGAAAGTACTCAAGTTTTAAAGATAAATAAATAATTTATTTTAAAAAACATAAGGAAATGCATTGTCCAGGCTTTTTCAAAAAAAAATTTTTTTTAATCAAAATATTCTCCTTTATTAAATTAAAATATATTTACAAATTAAACATTATAATAATGACGTATTCAATATAGAATATTACCGAAAAAATGTCTTTTAAATACAATTTAATCCGCAAAAAAAATACCACTACTTAATATTTAAAAAAATAAACAAAATGAGACAGCAAATTAATACTGTGGATTAATTTACCGTCGTCTTTGTTTGAAAAATCAAAAGAAAAAAACTAGTCTATAAAATTTGGCAGCTCGCTGCTTCAATATAAACTTTTAAACTAACATCGTTTGTGTTCATGTTTTTCATCGTTTATTTAATATTTTCAAATTATTCATCGGTTGTTTTGAATTTGTTTATTTAATTATTGTTTTTTTCTATGAATTCATAATTGCAGTATTTGACTGTGTGCTGCTTAAAAAGTGAACCACCTGTAACCAACAATATTTTCTATACAACAAATAGGTTGATATCATAACTTTAAAAAATTATAATCGTTATTGCTTAACTCAGCATGTTTTATTTTAATAACTTCTATAAAGATTTTTTTTCAGATTGTTCACAAGCAAAATTAATGAGAGTTACTCATTAAAATTCATGAAACAACGTTATGTTTATTTATTTTACGCAGCCAACTTAACTATTAATTTTTAATTCATTTATTTGTTTAAACATATATCAAGGGAGGCGTGATATCCTTTAATAGACTTCAAAAACGACCTATGCTAGAAATCTCATTTCTTTGATCAATCATAACTCAAAAGCCAATAAACCAAATTAGTTAAAACTGTGCACACAATTTTTTTTGATAGGTTCTATAAGTGTGTAGAATTTATGTATCATTAGTCGAGGCAACCCAGAGATCCAGAAAGGTTAGGCATGCTTTTGTGTTATCCGTGTGTACGTGCGTACGTATGTGCCACCCTGTATCTCATCAACTATTTGATGGATTCAGCTCATTTTTGGCAAAGATAGAGGTTCTAGGGTCTAGTTGATGGCATTTTAATTTCGGTTTACCATATACCTTAGTTTTCCAGAAAATTCCAAAAAACCTTAAAAATGACCATTGTATTGAGACATAGCCTTTACAAAAGTAGTGACATTCTAAAATGAACTTTATTTAATATTCCATGATAAATGCCAGTATACTCAAATCATATGCCCTTAATACGGTTAAGATGAAAATTCATATACACTAAATGTACAAAAGCAAGGAAATTCTCAAGATTTTACACTTTCATTGTCATTAAGGGTATGCGAGCACAACATGGCTATGTATTTTACTGGTAGGAATGTTTCTTCAGCGCACCTCACACACTTCATCTACTCATGCATAGAGAGTTATACTGTAGTGATGTGATAATGAAAGGGGTTGTTTGATATGTAGTCATACCCTTAATGACAATGAAAGTGTACAAATTTGTGAAGTTCCTTCCTTTTGTACTTTTAGGTATATGAATTTTCATCTTAACCCTATTAAGGGCATATGATTTCAGTATACTGACATCTTTCATGGAATATATATGTATATATATATATATATATATATATTAAGTAAAGTTCATTTTCTGTAAAAATCAGATCGTGTACCTTGCTGTTCTTTGTTTTAAACATTTTTTAACGTTTTCTAAACTTTTTTGAAAGCTATCATCAGTCTGACCTTTCGGCATGTCTCGCCTGCACCAAAGTTTATGATGTCATTATTGATCGAACATTACTTCTTAACGAATAACATGCCTTATCGCACTAACATCGATATAATAATAAGTTAAGGCATTTCATGTTTACTCTTCACATAAATTTAAAAATATATGAAATCGTCGGATTACAAAGAAAGTGTTTTTAATCTGATGTTGCTAAGGTAAAAAAACATCCGACCATTTAAAATGAATTGTTCTAAAATCAATTTTTGTCGTCCGTTCGACTAAAATAGTACAATTTTCAATAAATACATATTAAAAGTGACATTTGTTTTTATTGATTTGAGGAATATTTAGCTGACAATCAGTTTCCGGTGATGAGACAGAATATTTGTGTTAAAAATTATTTAATTGCAAGACTTCAAATGAATAAATAAAGTAATCATTCTATTCTTAAAAAATATTTCGTTAACAATGACAGTAATTTTTACTCTTAATAGTACTGAACCTGACAAACATTTATTATTTCTAAAATAATATTATTATTAACAGTAAAGTTTACAAATTAATGCAGAACTCATCGTGGGATATCCATATATAGAATTTAATAATTGTTTTAGATTCAGATAATCAAATATAGGTATTTTCCGGATTTACCTTTTAATTCTCACATCAATAGCTTGGTTCGTTTTTACTAGGGTAAAGCAGGAATTTTGTGTATATTAAATACCGAAGCACAAAGTACCGTAAAGTGTGTTAGATTGATGTAGAAACAAGCATTTCCACTTAAAAAATTAGATTAAGTAATTATAGGCAATTTCCATTAGAAGTGTTTTATGGAATTTAATTCGACGTATTTCGGAAATGACGTCACGACAGTAAATAAGCTAAATAAGCTATTTCTTTTCCTAACAGAGATATTGTGTTACGGTAAAATAAGAAAAGATTAGTCGACGGTAGTGCTACGCAATATATCTACCTAAAACGATTCATTACGTATGATTACTCTTTTGTTTACTTTATTTTACTGAATAATATTCTCTGAACGATCATTTATATGGAGAGGAAACCGTGTATGGCCTTTGTGAAAACCATGTTTGTTCTTGTTAGCTCCTTACATCAAGTGGCTTCATGCCTAGTCTGGTACAATACCCATAAAAATATAAACATATGGTTTTATTCCGGGAACGGTCTTCAAAAACATTGCAGTTTCAATCGATATCATCGATTACATAATTTATTCGTTGGTTATTTTGATATTGCTTAGTGATATTTCAGAGGAAGGATGGGAAGCTTACCATCCTGCAATCGAAACCGTTCTCCTCCCACTCTTAAAACACGGTACAAAATCAAGTAAAATTAACATTTTTAGATTCACTGTTTTTATTTGTAGACTGACTCTGCAGTAGAATTATATCAGAATTCATGCTGTATTTTACAACGTTGATAAGCAAATAATGTAATTGTTAAAATTAAACTCATCGGATTGTTTTGATGGATTATTAGTTTTCGTAGAAATCTCTAGATTTTACAGAAAGAAAAAACGCTAGCTGCTAAATCCAAATTTCTATAGCCATACAAAAAATCCAAATCTAGCGGAAAAACCGCTAAATTCGAATCACTGTTTATATTTACTTAGTTTTAAAAGTATTTATCGTGCTCGTTGATTTTTATTACAATTGTCGGTTGATAACGTTAAGTGCAACTATCTGGACAGCTTTAGCTGATTGTTCTGTTGTATGCGATTGTGTCTGTCTGAGGTGTGTATAAAAACAACTTTAAGGTCTCATATGCACCAGAATGTCCACGCAAATAGGTCGAGGCAGATGTGTAATGAAATCTGTAAACTTAGCAGATATAAGAAAAGAGGGGAATACATACTGTAATAAAAACTGGACGCCGAATATAACTTAAGGATAAGCTTTATTTAACCATTTGTTGCTTAGCTAGACAAATAGTGTTTTAACATTCACTCTTAATATACACGAATGTAGAACATTCCATTATTACTCCAAGGGGGAGACAGGCATCAATTATCTTTGTTACTACATTCTCCCCCATCTATCTTCTTATTCGTAGGGAACAAAATCATCCCATCGACCTGGCCTCCTGCGGGTTCTTTGAGGGCGTCTTGGTTGTTCGTGCCCGACATCCATTTCTAATCTAGGCTCCTCGGGACCTGACGACGTTTCGGGACTGTCTTGTGTGGCTGGTTTAGGGCTAAAATATCTTGCTCCAAATCGCTCTCGTTTTCTACGGCGCTTCGGTCGCTTGGTGTCTGAAGATTGAGTATCTGTCTCAGATATTGGGTGAAACCGCTTTCGTGGTACCCATCTGTCGTCCGAACTAGAGTCAGAGACGACTCTGTTAGTATATTCAGATTCGTTTTGTTGGGACTCTGAACTTGACGTATCTGGCACACGATCACCTAAGAGGGTCGGACTTGTTCCACGAACCGGAGCTCTATATCCATCTGAAGCAGTTCTACGTTCATATACATTTCCTGCTGGGGCTAGATCCCTTAAGGAGACAGTAGATTGTCTTCCTTCTGAATTTCTGACCAGTGCATACTGAGGGTTCGCTTCGATTAATTGTACCTCGCTTACCAATGGGTCATGTTTACTATGACGAACATGACGTTTTAATAAAACTGTGCCAGGTTGTGCAAGCCACGAGGGAAGTGATGTGCCTGCTGAGCTTCGTCGTGGGAACGAGAAGAATCTCTCATGTGGGGTAGCGTTTGTCGCTGTACATAATAGAGTCCTAATAGCGTATAAGGCCATGGGGATGAGACTTTCCCAATCGGAGATCGGACTATTGCGATTTGCTGCCGCCAACTGTACTGTCTTCCATATTATACCATTGTATCTTTCGCACTGTCCGTTTCCTTGAGGATTGTGAGGAGTTGTTCTACTTACAGCTACTCTTCGTTCATGCAGAAACTGCTTGAGTTCGTCCGACATAAAAGCAGACCCACGATCTGAATGTATATATGCAGGCACTCCAAAAACGGCAAAAATGGAGCAGAGGCCTTGAATTACTGTTGCAGCCGTTACGTCTGGGCAGGGGATGACGAACGGAAATCTTGAGTACTCGTCTATTATTGTGAGCATGTATTTATTTTTAGTTTTAGAGGGTAAAGGGCCCTTAAAATCCAGGTTAAGTCTTTCAAAAGGCTGTGTGGCCTTAATGAGTGTTGCTGGAGGAGGTTTGTAGAACCTGGGCTTATTTTCTGCGCATATCCGACAAGAGTTCGTAATTCTTTTTACGTCTTCAACAGAATATGGCAAGTTTCTGCTCCTGACTACGTGAATCATTCTTGTGATACCTGGGTGACACAATTCCCTGTGTATATACTGAAGATCATCTGAGCCTGTTACCAGGCCACACACCCTTGAAAGCGCGTCGACCGCGGCATTCTCCTTACCAGGGCGGTAAGTGACGTCAAAGGAGTAGCAAGAAAGCTCCATTCTCCATCTCGCTATTTTCTCGTTTTTTATTTTACTCGTTGTTTTTGGGTTAAACATAAACGAGACCGACTTTTGGTCAGTGATTAATTCAAAATGTCGGCCGATTAAGTAATGCCTCCATTTTCGTAATGCCTCAACTATGGCGTACGCTTCTTTTTCTATTGCAGAGTGTCGTCGCTCGGATTTCGAAAGTGTTCTTGAAAAAAAAGCTACAGGACGACCGGATTGTCTCAGTGAGGCAGCTATCGCACAGTCGGAGGCATCCGTCTCAACTAATAGAGGGATAAAAGGATCCACAGCAGAAATGGCAGACTGAGCAATGTTCCTTTTCATGTTTTGAAATGCTCTGATGGCGGAACAGGACAACGGAAAAGTAGATACTTGTGTCAATGGGTGTATTTTTTCTGAAAAAGACGCAACCCATTGGGAGTAGTGAGCAAACATACCGAGGGCTCGTCGTAAAGAGGGCATGTTTCCAGGGATTGGTAATTCCATTAGCGGTTTCAGTCGCTCGGGATCCGGCGTCATGGTGCCATTTTTGACAATGTATCCCAATAATTTGATGCTTTTCAAGTTGTAGGAACATTTTTCACTGTTCAAAGTCAGATTATATTTCTTGACGGCAGCCATGAATCGTTTAAGGTTGTGGTCATGTTCAGCTTGGTTATGTCCGCATACTGTGACATTGTCTATATATGCAACAGTACCCTTCAATTTTTCATTGGAGATTATTTCATCTATTACCCTCTGAAAGCTAGCCACACCATTTGTTATCCCAAAAGGAATTCGGCAGAACTGATATAGGCGACCGCAGGCCTCGAATGCCGTGTAGGGCTTATCCTCTGGCTTGATAGGTACCTGATGGTAGGCACTTCTGAGATCTAAAGTACTGAAAGTGTGATATTTTGCAATATTAGAAATCATTTCGTCAATACGAGGCAGTGGATAGGCATCGAGTAATGTGTATCTGTTGATGGTCTGGGAATAGTCAATGACCATCCTTTTCTTGTGATTTTCAGTGGCTGTTACGAGGACCTGTGCTCGCCATGGAGATTCACTTGGCTCTATAATTCCTTCCTTAAGTAGTTTTGTTACTTCTGCTGCTATGAACTGTTTGTCCGTTTCTGAATAGCGTCTTGATTTTATTGCTATTGGTTTGCAGTCAGGAGTTAAGTTTGTAAAAAGTGACGGGTGCCGCACTTTGACAGCTGCTAGTCCACATACGCTTAGGACTGGCTTGGGGCCACCAAAAGGAATTTCAACGCATGAATGTTGTTTTAGAAAATTGTGACCCAAAATCACTTCGCAGCAGAGATTTTTCATTACTGATAATTTAATCCCTTGATAGGAGTTTCCTTTTAGTTTCAGGTTAACCATGCAATATCCAATTACATGGGACGATAAAGATGAATTTGCCATTGATATTTGGTTGGAACAAGGAAATATTTCCCATTTATTTGCTTTTACAATACTGGCATTAATAAAACTTTCGGAACTGCCTGTATCAATAAGCGCATGAATAGTCAATCCATTGATTTTTACCCTCACGATTGTTTTTGAGAGGCAGCCGGGGAATGCAGCTGATATTGTAATTGGTGCTACAGTAGCAAGAGTAGCCGAACGTTTTTTTTGAGAAGCTGACCGGCAAACTTTCGAAAAATGTCCCTGCTTATCACACTTGTGGCATCTAACATCTCGAGCCGGGCAGGACGAACGAGCATGTATACGAAGGCCACAAAAGTAGCATGTGGATCCAGCTGAGGCGGCAGTGATAAGTTGTTCGTGATCGTTAGAAAGGGGGGTGGCAGCATCTTGGACAATGGAAGAATTTTGAACATGCAGAGGAGGGGCTACGATAGCAGCTCCCAAAATATCGGGTTGTAAATAGAAGACAGACTGCTTCTGTGCCATGTCCAACGTTAGAGCTTGTTCATAAGCTGTTGGTAAGTCTAGGTTTTTATTCTCTAGTAGTCTTTGTCTTATTTGGTTGGACTGTATTCCATTAATAAATGCGTCCCTGATAAAAACATCTCTCGCTTGGTTCGCAGTTAAGGCTGTAAATTCACACTCGCGACTTAACGTCTTTAGAATCTGAAGGTATTGTTCAAGGCTTTCTTCTGGTTGTTGACGCCGGGTAGCAAGTAAATGTCTAGCAAAAATAGTATTTTTTTTCTTGACAAACATGGCTTCTAAAATGTCCACCGCAGTTTCATAATTTTCACATTCAGATAAATTTCTATAAATAGCAGTAGAGACATGATGTAAAAGAAGGGTATATTTCTCAGTACCTGTTAAAGCCGCGTTTGAAGATAACTGTAGAGCTGTAAGGAATCCTTCGAACATTTTTCTCCAATGCCGCCATTTGTCAGTAGATTCCGAGTCGGCCGTATCAAGGTCTAGACGATCGGGTTTCAAGTAACGTTCCATAACGAATGGTTAAATAAATTGTAATAAAAACTGGACGCCGAATATAACTTAAGGATAAGCTTTATTTAACCATTTGTTGCTTAGCTAGACAAATAGTGTTTTAACATTCACTCTTAATATACACGAATGTAGAACATTCCATTATTACTCCAAGGGGGAGACAGGCATCAATTATCTTTGTTACTACACATACAAGAATTACAAATAAACAAAACGAATAAATAAATGAAAGGTGCGCACGTTCCTCTATGAATAATCACTTCAGACGAATGAAACAACGCGAAGAAACGTTCTCTTCTACTTACAAAACAACAGGATCTCAGTGAACAATATGGAGATTAAGAAACCGACACAAGCATGACTTCTCTGAAAGTGCGTCCATTCATCTTCTGCGTTCTACGACGAAAATAATAGTTTAAATATAAGCGTGACATACCAACTGACAGACACAACTTCTAATAAAGAGTATCCGACGATCAATTATTTATCTACCTCCCACAGCGGTAAGATGTGACACGAGGTCGGAAAAGGGGATTTGAAAAGCCAGTGCCCGAGAATTTGAGCATTCTGGCCTAAAAATATGCCTGGGCAGCCCCGTCGGCATTCACTGGTAGGGGCGCCTGATCCGATTAGCAATAAACTAACCCCTTCTCACAGGGTGATAAGGGAAACGCTGGTAAAATGGACCTCCTAGAACTGCACAGGACAAATCCATAGACCGGCGGAGATGAAGCCTCGAAGGCCAAGACGATACCGGTCTATAGGGTGTAGTATCCATCGGAACAGATACTACACTTTGATCCCTGCCAAAAGGCCGAGAAAGTATATTCGACGATTTATTTACCTCCTCGGTAGGTTAGGCACAAGGCCAGTTTTATCTTACTCTCGCAAGGTAAGATGTGACCCAAGGTCGGGTCGGGAGAGTGGGACTTGAATAGCCAGCGCCCGAGAAGGTGAGCACTCTGGACATTAAAAATTGCCGGAGCAGCCCCGTCGGCATTCCCCGGTAGGGGCGCCTCAGGCAGTAAGTAATAAACTTACTCCTCCCTAAAGAGGGGAGGCAAAGCCTGGGAAGGTGGACCTCCTAGAACTGCACAGGACAAACCCATAGACCGGCGGAAATCAAGCCCCGAAGGCCAAGACGATACCAGTCTATAGGGTGTAGTATCCTAAAGGCCGAGAAAGAGTATTCGACGATCAATCTCAAAGAAAACGCGTCCATCTATCTTACGCGTTCAGCGACGAAAATGCTACGTCACACCTAACCGTGATACATAGAACTAAAGCGTGACAGACCGAAATGCATTCTATTTTAAACAAGCGCTTGAAAGACCGAATGAACCGCCGTTTCAAATTTTAGAATCACAGACCAACTAACGGACAGTTTCTATTGGTGAGATTTCCGGACGCATCTAAAATAGCGTTTACCCTTTCTCGATGTACGAATAGCGATGTAAATGCCCGTTCAAACTGAAGCATGACAGCCCGGCCAATTATGTGAAAGAAATAAGTCATCTAAAAACAAAACATTAAAACATTTAATTCATTTGATGCTCTCTTTGCAAACCATGGTTATATGAATATATAAATAACATATATATATATATATATATATATATATATATATATATATATACATACATTCATATACATAACATACATACATAAATACATACATTCATATACATAACATACATACATACATTCATATACATAACATGCATATATATATAGCATATATATATATATATACATACGTACATATAATAGCATATATATACACATACATACATATATATATAACATACATATATATATACATACATATATATAACATACATATATATATAACATACATATATATATGCATACATACATATATATATACATACATATATATATAACATACATATATATACATACATATACATAACATACATATATATGCATACATATACACAACATACATATATACACACATACATATACATATCATACATACATATATATATATATATATACACACATACATATACATATATATACACACATACATAGCATAGATATATACATACATATACATATCATATATATATATACATACATATACAGAGCATATATATATATACATACATATACAGAGCATATATATATATATATATATATATATATATATATATATATATGTATATATATCTTCCATTTGATAGTGTCTCTCGATTTTGCCACTATAATGTCTGCAATGGTTTAACATATTGCATTTTTATAACAATGCTTACGCTTTGCCGTAAGGACGGCCAAGCAGCAATGTAGCAACGCTCACCACCCCCGCACTAAATCACCTGCCGTTTAAACACTTTCACTTACGTCTCTCTAACTCACTCGATTTTTGAGACCGACCTGATACGAACGTGATCACTTGAATTGTCGACATATATTTGTTGTTATTTATTTGAATTACGTCGTATATTTCAATTGCCATTGTATTTCCAGCGTTTTCCATTGTATTCTCGTTTATATTAAATATTTATTAGTGCGAACTGTCATCTTATTTTACTTATATTGAATGTTTTACGTGAATGTGTCATCGAATTCCACTTTGGAATAAGAAATGTCGTTCAAAGTACCCGAATATATATTCTCAACTCAGAATTGTCTTGCATTGTAGAAAAGTCCTGCCTATTTTGATCATATTCGTGTAGCTTCGACGTTTAAACGACCTTTACAGAATTGGCTTTTTCTTTAAAGGGTAGTTTAAGTCAGAAACAAGTGCAAGTGCGCTAACGATGATTCCGTCCAAGGAATGTAAAGATGCGTTGAGGTTGTTTTTTTTTCAAAATATATTCCATAATAAAAGCGGGACAGACGAACATTATAGTAACGATATTTGGATTGAGTATGTAAAATTAATTTTAAGTGCAGTATTTTCCGCATTATGCAAAATAAACAACGTTTGAAAGTAGGGTTCGAAATACCCTATGATTATGATGTTACGTCACGAGGGAAGTTTGGCGGGAGACGTTGTAAAAAGATAACACATTATTTCTTTTCTGGAGGTAGGACTGATTAGATTCAATCGCCTTTTCTGGCAGTCTGTCTTCGTTTCCGATTGGAATATTTACGTTAAGATGCTGTAAAAGATTATGTTGCCATTGACCAATTGTTGTTGCTTTTCTATTTCTTATTTAATTACAAATAGAATGATCGGATGGATTGTTAGGAATATTATTTCGAGAAATACAAATGTTGTGTTAAGGATATATAAAGCTCTAATAACACCATATGAAGAATACTACACTCAGGCCTGGGCTCCAGCGACTATACATGGAAATTGGAATGTAATATTGAATCTGGAAGGAGTACAAAGAAAGGTGACAAGACATATAAGTAAAGTAAAGGAGTGCAGTTACAGGGAGAGATTGGGCAAATTGGGATGGACTACTTTGCTAGAGAGAAGAATGAGAGGTGATATGATTGAGATTTTCAAGATAATAAATAGCATTTCTAACAATGGTAAGCATTTTATTAGTATTTCTCTTACATCTAGAAGGTTATTGTGTCAAAGCAGTTTTCAAAAACTAAATCTGTTAAATAGTTAAAAAAATTTTTGCTCATATAGTTATATGTTTTTTGAATAAGTTGGAATATCGGATTAAGAACAGCAATAGCGTGGATCAGTTTTAGATGAGGTTGGATTAATTCAGAGAAAGTGGTAGGAGGAGAAATTGAGGGGCCACTTTTGGGAATTATCAAATTAAATATTTAACAGAATTTGATATGCATGCCGATACTGTACTAAGAGTTTAATTCTTTTTTTAACAGAAGAATTGAGAAGATAGTTAAATGTATTGTCCTCTTCAGCTATTAACTATATGCTACTATCAAGCTATCATTTAGGTTACACTATACCTATTATTTAGACTATTATATCTATGTTATTTAGCTTATATATTAAATTTAGGTTACTAAAAGCTATGGTGTTGTCCATTAGATGTATGCTTCTTTTCAGCTATTAACTATATGCTACTATCAAGCTATCATTTAGGTTACACTATACCTATGATGTAGACTATTATATCTATGTTATTTAGCTTATATATTCAATTTAGGTTACTAAAAGCTATGGTGTTGTCCATTAGATGTATGCTCCTTTTAAGCTATTAACTATATGCTACTATCAAGCTATCATTTAGGTTACACTATACCTATTATTTAGACTATTATATCTATGTTATTTAGCTTATATATTCAATTTAGGTTACTAAAAGCTATGGTGTTGTCCATTAGATGTATGCTCCTTTTCAGCTATTAACTATATGCTACTATCAAGCTATCATTTAGGTTACACTATACCTATTATTTAGACTATTATATCTATGTTATTTAGCTTATATATTAAATTTAGGTTACTAAAAGCTATGGTGTTGTCCATTAGATGTATGCTCCTTTTCAGCTATTAACTATATGCTACTATCAAGCTATCATTTAGGTTACACTATACCTATTATTTAGACTATTATATCTATGTTATTTAGCTTATATATTAAATTTAGGTTACTAAAAGCTATGGTGTTGTCCATTAGATGTATGCTTCTTTTCAGCTATTAACTATATGCTACTATCAAGCTATCATTTAGGTTACACTATACCTATGATGTAGACTATTATATCTATGTTATTTAGCTTATATATTCAATTTAGGTTACTAAAAGCTATGGTGTTGTCCATTAGATGTATGCTCCTTTTAAGCTATTAACTATATGCTACTATCAAGCTATCATTTAGGTTACACTATACCTATTATTTAGACTATTATATCTATGTTATTTAGCTTATATATTAAATTTAGGTTACTAAAAGCTATGGTGTTGTCCATTAGATGTATGCTCCTTTTCAGCTATTAACTATATGCTACTATCAAGCTATCATTTAGGTTACACTATACCTATTATTTAGACTATTATATCTATGTTATTTAGCTTATATATTAAATTTAGGTTACTAAAAGCTATGGTGTTGTCCATTAGATGTATGCTTCTTTTCAGCTATTAACTATATGCTACTATCAAGCTATCATTTAGGTTACACTATACCTATGATGTAGACTATTATATCTATGTTATTTAGCTTATATATTAAATTTAGGTTACTAAAAGCTATGGTGTTGTCCATTAGATGTATGCTCCTTTTCAGCTATTAACTATATGCTACTATCAAGCTATCATTTAGGTTACACTATACCTATTATTTAGACTATTATATCTATGTTATTTAGCTTATATATTAAATTTAGGTTACTAAAAGCTATGGTGTTGTCCATTAGATGTATGCTTCTTTTCAGCTATTAACTATATGCTACTATCAAGCTATCATTTAGGTTACACTATACCTATGATGTAGACTATTATATCTATGTTATTTAGCTTATATATTCAATTTAGGTTACTAAAAGCTATGGTGTTGTCCATTAGATGTATGCTCCTTTTAAGCTATTAACTATATGCTACTATCAAGCTATCATTTAGGTTACACTATACCTATTATTTAGACTATTATATCTATGTTATTTAGCTTATATATTAAATTTAGGTTACTAAAAGCTATGGTGTTGTCCATTAGATGTATGCTCCTTTTCAGCTATTAACTATATGCTACTATCAAGCTATCATTTAGGTTACACTATACCTATTATTTAGACTATTATATCTATGTTATTTAGCTTATATATTAAATTTAGGTTACTAAAAGCTATGGTGTTGTCCATTAGATGTATGCTCCTTTTCAGCTATTAACTATATGCTACTATCAAGCTATCATTTAGGTTACACTATACCTATTATTTAGACTATTATATCTATGTTATTTAGCTTATATATTAAATTTAGGTTACTAAAAGCTATGGTGTTGTCCATTAGATGTATGCTCCTTTTCAGCTATTAACTATATGCTACTATCAAGCTATCATTTAGGTTACACTATACCTATTATTTAGACTATTATATCTATGTTATTTAGCTTATATATTAAATTTAGGTTACTAAAAGCTATGGTGTTGTCCATTAGATGTATGCTCCTTTTCAGCTATTAACTATATGCTACTATCAAGCTATCATTTAGGTTACACTATACCTATTATTTAGACTATTATATCTATGTTATTTAGCTTATATATTAAATTTAGGTTACTAAAAGCTATGGTGTTGTCCATTAGATGTATGCTTCTTTTCAGCTATTAACTATATGCTACTATCAAGCTATCATTTAGGTTACACTATACCTATGATGTAGACTATTATATCTATGTTATTTAGCTTATATATTCAATTTAGGTTACTAAAAGCTATGGTGTTGTCCATTAGATGTATGCTCCTTTTCAGCTATTAACTATATGCTACTATCAAGCTATCATTTAGGTTACACTATACCTATGATGTAGACTATTATATCTATGTTATTTAGCTTATATATTCAATTTAGGTTACTAAAAGCTATGGTGTTGTCCATTAGATGTATGCTCCTTTTCAGCTATTAACTATATGCTACTATCAAGCTATCATTTAGGTTACACTATACCTATGATGTAGACTATTATATCTATGTTATTTAGCTTATATATTCAATTTAGGTTACTAAAAGCTATGGTGTTGTCCATTAGATGTATGCTCCTTTTCAGCTTTTAACTATATGCTACTATCAAGCTATCATTTAGGTTACACTATACCTATTATTTAGACTATTATATCTATGTTATTTAGCTTATATATTAAATTTAGGTTACTAAAAGCTATGGTGTTGTCCATTAGATGTATGCTCCTTTTCAGCTATTAACTATATGCTACTATCAAGCTATCATTTAGGTTACACTATACCTATTATTTAGACTATTATATCTATGTTATTTAGCTTATATATTAAATTTAGGTTACTAAAAGCTATGGTGTTGTCCATTAGATGTATGCTCCTTTTCAGCTATTAACTATATGCTACTATCAAGCTATCATTTAGGTTACACTATACCTATTATTTAGACTATTATATCTATGTTATTTAGCTTATATATTAAATTTAGGTTACTAAAAGCTATGGTGTTGTCCATTAGATGTATGCTCCTTTTCAGCTATTAACTATATGCTACTATCAAGCTATCATTTAGGTTACACTATACCTATGATGTAGACTATTATATCTATGTTATTTAGCTTATATATTCAATTTAGGTTACTAAAAGCTATGGTGTTGTCCATTAGATGTATGCTCCTTTTCAGCTATTAACTATATGCTACTATCAAGCTATCATTTAGGTTACACTATACCTATGATGTAGACTATTATATCTATGTTATTTAGCTTATATATTCAATTTAGGTTACTAAAAGCTATGGTGTTGTCCATTAGATGTATGCTCCTTTTCAGCTATTAACTATATGCTACTATCAAGCTATCATTTAGGTTACACTATGCCTATGATGTAGACTATTATATCTATGTTATTTAGCTTATATATTCAATTTAGGTTACTAAAAGCTATGGTGTTGTCCATTAGATGTATGCTCCTTTTCAGCTATTAACTATATGCTACTATCAAGCTATCATTTAGGTTACACTATGCCTATTATTTAGACTATTATATCTATGTTATTTAGCTTATATATTAAATTTAGGTTACTAAAAGCTATGGTGTTGTCCATTAGATGTATGCTCCTTTTAAGCTATTAACTATATGCTACTATCAAGCTATCATTTAGGTTACACTATGCCTATTATTTAGACTATTATATCTATGTTATTTAGCTTATATATTAAATTTAGGTTACTAAAAGCTATGGTGTTGTCCATTAGATGTATGCTCCTTTTAAGCTATTAACTATATGCTACTATCAAGCTATCATTTAGGTTACACTATGCCTATTATTTAGACTATTATATCTATGTTATTTAGCTTATATATTAAATTTAGGTTACTAAAAGCTATGGTGTTGTCCATTAGATGTATGCTCCTTTTCAGCTATTAACTATATGCTACTATCAAGCTATCATTTAGGTTACACTATACCTATTATTTAGACTATTATATCTATGTTATTTAGCTTATATATTAAATTTAGGTTACTAAAAGCTATGGTGTTGTCCATTAGATGTATGCTCCTTTTAAGCTATTAACTATATGCTACTATCAAGCTATCATTTAGGTTACACTATACCTATTATTTAGACTATTATATCTATGTTATTTAGCTTATATATTAAATTTAGGTTACTAAAAGCTATGGTGTTGTCCATTAGATGTATGCTATTTTTCAGCTATTAACTATATGCTACTATCAAGCTATCATTTAGGTTACACTATACCTATTATTTAGACTATTATATCTATGCTATTTAGCTTATATATAAGTAACTATTTCGCTATTATTTCACTCATTATTTATGTAAGTAATGAGATAGTGTCTACTTTTGCCCAAGGTCAATTAATGCAACACCCTAACCTATCTTGACTTATTTCCTTCTGTAACATGATCCTATTTTGTTCAGAATCAATTACGTTTAATTTAAATTATTTGCTCCTGATTCCCCATTGATTAAGATTTCACTTTACATCTCGACCAGATATTTTTCATTTCGTGCTTTAACTAATATCGTTTACATTTCTATTTGTTTTATTCATGACATACGATGAGGTAAAACCGGACGGAAACGCGTTCTGATTTTAACAACTCGTCTTCGCGGAGTCCAACCTGAGAGAATTACAAGCAGTAAATCTTTAGTTCAGCTAATGATTGTTGGAAACAATATTCAAAAATGCTAGAACGTTGATGAACATCGCAGTTGATTTTTTTTTCATTTGGATACTAACTTGATTTGAGATTTACCGAAAGTCCTTTCCAATAATGTTAATTCATTTGACAAATGGGTCAACGCTTATGAAGCCCCGGGGGCGATTCAAGGATAAGGGATAAAGAGCTTGTCAGTTGGACGATGAGCCACAACGAGTTAATTAGAAAAAAGGGGTAGAATGGGCAGAGGATTACGTATAAAAATTGATTATCCAAAAACGGCTCACCAAGAATGTTTTATTGCATTAGACTAACACAAACACCCTAACACAAACACCCTAACCCTAACACAAAAACATTAACCCTAACCCCAACCCCTACCCCAACCCTAACCTTCAAACAATTTATTTTTATTTCACAACCCTAACTTCATCCCAAATCTAATGAATATTCTAACAGGTATTTTGTGTTATTAACTCACATTTAGTATATAACACATCACTCAATAATCCTAACCCTAACAGGAAAACATTAACCCCAAGCCCTAACCCAACCCCAACCTCTAAATAATTAATTTTTATTTCACAACCCTTACTTCATCCCGAATGAAATGAATATTTTAGCAGGTATTTTGTGTTATTAATGTATATAGAAAATATATACTAATCTTTCAACTATTTATCCCTAGGAGTGCATGCCCCCACATTACTGTACCAGCGTAACTGACCACGTCTATGCTGGGCAAAGGCAATTTCCTTTGCAATTCCCCGAACATGATGTGTTGACTCTGGTCAGATATCCCACTGCAGATCAATAGACTCATGGATCAGTTGAGCAAGAGATGCCGAGGTGAGCGCTCAGCATTCGCTGACGTATATGACACTATTAACGAAGCTACGATACAACCTACTCATACTGCAGATACTAACAGAGGCAACAGCTCACGAAATTTCCGTTTTAAACTATGTTGAAAAATCGTTAAAATTATGTTTGTTGAAGTATGTAAATATATGGTTCTCTCTTGTCTCGGCTTTACTTTAGGTTATACTCCCGTAATGCAAACAGATTGTAGGTGAACCTTTAAAGATATCTTATATAAATACAATTTTATTTTCTGTGTCAAAAGTCTTTTAAACGAAATAAACACATTGTGGATTTGTTTCTCGTTTTGAAATATGTGCTACACGTCGCTACATTGTGTGCGCCCTACCGCTATTGGAGACGACACTTTAGACACGTCTTATATGCTTGAAGTTTCACAAAAAAAGACAACAAATTTCCGTCCGGAAGTTACATGGTTTCCTCAACTTCCGTTTTGTGATCACCTCTGATCGTTAGGTGTCACTTTAATTTTTCCAGTAAGACCACGGGTGTCATTAGGTGTCACTCTAATTTTACAAGTAAGACCACGTCTTTCATTAGGTGTCACTCTAAGTTTACAAGTAAGACCACGGCTTTCATTATGTGTCACTCTAAGTTTACAAGTAAGACCACGCCTTTCATTAGATGTCACTCTAAGTTTACAAGTAAGACCACGTCTTTCATTAGGTGTCACTCTAAGTTTACAAGTAAGACCACGTATTTCATTAGGTGTCACTCTAAGTTTACAAGTAAGACCACGTCTTTCATTAGGTGTCACTCTAAGTTTACAAGTAAGACCACGACTTTCATTAGGTGTCACTCTAAGTTTACAAGTAAGACCACGTATTTCATTAGGTGTCACTCTAAGTTTACAAGTAAGACCACGTCTTTCATTAGGTGTCACTCTAAGTTTACAAGTAAGACCACGACTTTCATTAGGTGTCACTCTAAGTTTACAAGTAAGACCACGTCTTTCATTAGGTGTCACTCTAAGTTTACAAGTAAGACCACGTATTTCATTAGGTGTCACTCTAAGTTTACAAGTATTTACACGGCTTTTATTATGTAGAACATTTTCTTCTACGGTGATTTATAGTAATTATGAACTGAATATATTAGGAAGTATACAAATCCGGTTTGAAAATAAGTAATATTCAAACAAGCAGCTATTACTTATTTGAGATTTCGTATTCCTCTATCTGAAGCCTAACAATACTATTACAATATTTCAATGTGCAATTACATGAGGGGTTGTGTAGTATATGTTATGTTGTCATTATACTAACCTCGCAGACAAACCTTCCCTATTCCTTAGGTAAGCAGTCTGGTATCAGTTTTGTCGTCATAATATCTTCCTCCCAGAGAGCACTTTCTAATATGGGGAAATGTAGTGTAGTATATTTTATCTTGCTATGACGCAATTCTCCGAGGAATAACATTCTCGTTATGAGGATCTTGTGTATCATCTATCTGTCATGAGACAATCCTCCCAGGCATAACCTTGTCCTTTAAGAGGGCAGTGTATTATATGTTCATTCGTCGTATATACTAGCAAAAATAAGCGACCAGAAGGGACATTATAATTGCTAGTGTATATAAGTTCGTGTATATCTGTTGCGAAGTGTGTTTTTTTGTTTTTGTCGGTGGTGACACAGAAATTGTAGGTCAGGAATAAAAACAGATAAGAGAACAATAGATGCGTGTTTCGTTTCTTTTTTAAGATAAAGTTCAACTGCAAAAAAAAAGTGTTGAAGGCAGGTGCGAAATGGCAGCCTCAATAAATATTTGAGAACATTTATCACGTATGGGCGGCAAATTTAACACATCTACCTACGTCCTTTGATCAAAGAGGTTCTCACCTATATCATAATATATCTCATCTAGACTCATCTTCCAATTCTTCTTGTGTGCAATTTGACATTGCCGTCTCCACTTTTAGGTGGACTATCGGCAATTTATTGCGAACCTCGGATAGTTGCATCTATATATTTCCTTATTCTATATCAGTTGATGTATAGTTATAGCTATACGTTTTTATAATAAAAATGTAAGGGGTTCTATCTTTTGTATGTCGCAATTCACGTCAAGATGCCCGACATTTTTATTTCTGTTTTTGCTCTCTGTTTCCAACTGGCATCTTTAACTTATCATATACATTGATTATCTGTTTTATACTTCGGAATTACAATTCAATTCCAATAACACATTTCACTAAAAAAGGATTAAGTATTAGCTATGCACATGAGATTGAGAATTCTAAAGACATATATATATATATATATATATATATATATATATATATATATAAGAGATGAAAGATGGGAATACAAAATTGTGAAGATATAATATTTCTTAGAACATCAAACGTTCAGAGCAAGGAGCTTCATATCATTAATCCATGAATTTTCAAAGATAAACTCTTTTCATCAGAGGATATAGAAAAATCGACAATGTAATTGTAAATATTATCGGCAATATTTAACTTTGAAAATTTTACATGAAATAAATCAAAATAAAGACCAAAAGGTAAAGAGTCTTATGTTAGATGAGAGCGTAGAGTCAGGGTGGACGCCGTCCAAAATCATGTTAAAACTAAAAACAGCTGTTATATTGGAATTGATTGTTCTATTTATTGAGCTTCATATAATCACGATAGATTGTTATTAAATTATAATTCAATTATCTTTAATTTAATTCAACATTTAAATATATATATATATATATATATATATATTCATGATAGAATATAATTAAAAGATATAATTTTATCTTTATTTACATGTCTTTTATTTTAACTTTCTAATCTTTTATATATATATATACATTTCTTCCCACTTTTTGTTAAAATAATGTGCTTTTTTTCATTATTTGGTGTTCGTCTTTGGTTAGCAGCCGGTAGACTAGAAACGACTTTTTTTACCAGGTAAATATTATGATTAGTATCATTACTTAATATATAAATTATCATATCACATTGTAGCCTTAAGGATAATGTTTTATTATTATTATTATTATTATTTATTTATTTACTCATATATATATATATATATATATATATATATATATATATATATATATTAGTGAAATTAAAACTGAATTGTTTCTATATTGGTTAGTCATTCTTCTCAACTAATGTTTCACACATGTACTTTTAGTTTCTGTCGATTTATTTGTTCACAAACTCCTTCCAGTTTTTTGTAGATATACCCTTATAATGGCCTTGTACCCTTACTTGGACAGTGATCACTCTTCCATTAATCTCTATTTATCTACCTGGTTAAGGTGGGGGCAATTTCTTGTCACTTAAATTCACATTAATGGACTGGGCCGCTGTTGCTCCGACAGATTGAGGGTATATGTTTGACAGCTTGTCTGGCTGCTGTTTCCGACTAGTAGTACAGGAGTCCTAACTTTTAGGGGACGCAAGAAGCGGCTGTTCTATATACAGTTGTATAATATCGGGGTAACTGTTGTGCCAGGTCGCGCATGGAAAGGGGCACTGCACTTATCTCCGGTGGGCTTTCCCAAGGCAACAACCCCATAGATAAAGACTCAGTTAATTATCTACTTGTGTGAGTTTATTGGCATCACACAAACACAGTTCTCTACATAATGTGTCCCTATGGAGATGGATCAAAATTTAAGGTAGCATATTATGTATAAGTTGCAATGTGTTTTGTTTCAGGTGAATTGAAGTTTTTTTTAAAAATTAATACATGCTTACCAAATGTTATTGCATTAAAATGTTTCATTTTAACCAATGTGGCTAGAATAATAAAATAGAGCCACCGTTCGCGCCAGCAATACATAAAAAAGAAACACGAAAGTTTACTTAATTTATTTGATCTATACATTGAAAATTACAGAATTAAATAGAAAATAAGGGTTCCGGAGTTAGAATAGGAGATCACATGCATCTTGATAAGTTTTATGCATATGCCTAACACTAACTCTAACCCTCATTAGTGTAAGGCTTACACCTAACTATAACCCTCATTAGTTTTTTGGGATACACCGGCAGTTTCTAGTAAAGATTATCAATTTATCGAAATTTATTTCAATAAGTGTCATTTTATTAACACCTTTCAGCCACACAACGTTGACTGTATTCCCCGTCAACACCTGCTTTCTCAAACCTTTCTCCATAGTCAGTTTAAATAGAAACATGTATTTTCTACTTTAAATCGCAATAATAGGTCAATTATTCAGGGTTTTTTGTTTTGCTTTCTTTGGAAATCGCCCCAGACAAAACACGAAGCTACTCGATGTAAGGAGCTAAAAAATACTACTTAAAGGTCAAACACTAGCTTACAATAAGTGTTAGATGGATAGATTCCAACCCAGAAAACAGCAATTGTCCCCCCTTTGCAGAAACACCGCTCAGTGAATGTGAAGACTAAATTTTACCGATACATACGTCGTGGGCAAATAGATCGGAAAGCTCGCTACGTAGATTCATGGATAAAAGAAAAAAAGAAAATAATATTTTTTTACTTGTCTACGGCGTATGTATCGGAAAAAATTGCGAGTACAGAAACACACACACACACACACACACATATATATATTTATATATAATTTGTTTTCATAGAGCCAGAATGGTCCGTAAGACTTTTTACCTTTCATTTTTGTTTTGTTTTTTCTTTAACTTTTTCTTTCTACCAGATTATTTTTTAAACGGTACATTATTACCGTATCGTTTCGTCATTAAGTTTTAAATTGTTAACTACCTTTGTTTAGGTGTTCGGATATATATTAGATAAAACTTACTACCTCTTATCAAATAAATACGCGTCATCATATTTGGAGGAAGCATGATCTCCGCTACTTTTTGACTGAACAACACATACCTTTTGCGGTTGATGAGAGTTGAAAATGTGCGAATGACCTTGTACATAATGAGACCCGGATAATCCCTTAAGTCGTTTGATATCTCTTTGCACTGCAAGCAGATGAAACAGATTGTACACTCCAAATAGATTTTAATGGAATCTTGCGGATTCTCGGAAAGAACTGATGTAATTTAATGATCTTTTAAGTTAATTACACTCGACGCAAGCTTTTAGACGTTGCAGAACTTACAGCGGATTTAATCCAATTGAACATATTTTGGGAGTTATTTATGCTTTATGCAACTAAATTGCACGGAACATGTGTAGTATTCATGTTTCTTCTACCTGAAATTATACTTTTAAATAGGCAAGACTATCCACACATCGACTAAAAAGCTACAAATATCTTATATTGTAGCGTTACCGTATATATATATATATATTTATAAATAGATAGTATACTATTGAGACCTACAGATGTAAGCGTTTCAAGCTTAATGTTCTCATCAGTGAAGGAAAGTTACAATTTCAGAAGGTCGGGCGGCGCAAACCCGGTTCACAGAGTTAGCCTAGAATCTACAATCAGTCGCCATATCAACTCGGCCACCGGAAACGGTCACGCGATTAAGGGTAAGTAAAGATATATATATATATATATATATATATATATATATATATATATATATATATATATGTGTGTGTGTGTACCTTTAAAAGCGTCGTCGTTTTTCTGAGATGAATGAAAGTTTCCTCGAAGAGTTTTTAAACTCCGAGTTTGTCGATTCGCGTTTCGAATGAATAATTTTCTAATTCACCATCAATTAAATGTTGAATCTCCACCTGTACTTCTCTTAACATTAATAATGGAGTTGCACGTGTCAGTCCGCCCAGAACTCAGGGAAGGTTCAAGGCAGTGGAAGGAGAGGGATGGGCTCCGCCTTCCATATGCTGTGCCCTAGACACGGTGATTCTTAACAAATCACCGCCGCCACGGCCATGGGCAGTGTGCGATGTCGGCAACGACACTCGTGCGCGTCCAGGCCTACGACCTTTACCTTACTTTACCTACGTGTCAGTAAACCGATTCCAATATATGGGGAAGTGTTGGATTGTTTCTCTTACCTGTATATATAACGTGGATGTCTGCTTAGAATCCTTTGTTCATCCCTTATAAAAGTGAACCCGGACCTTTTTTCATCGTCACAAGTGACAGAGAACGTCTATCCGAGCGTAAGATTGCTATATGGTGGGAATCTTTATTGAACTCGTGTATTTATCAAAGAATTCAGACGCAGCAAGTATCATTATATCATGACCAATATGCTTAGCACTTCATGTTACTCCGTCTATATTACAGATAATAAAGTAATTTTTAGTAATTTAATCGCGAAATAATCATTTTTTTATGGAAGTCGCTACAGACAAAGCATGAAGCCACTTGTTGTAATGGGCTTAGAAGAACTACAACAAATAACGCAAAAACGGGATATTCTTTTTTGACTCGACTCTTAACAAGACAAATACTATAAATAGGAGGAAACCGTAATCGAATCAGTAATCAGGAATCAAGTTCCACAAGCATCTAGTTCTTGGAAGCTCCTGGAATATGTATTAGAACGAAGTACGTGAACAGCGAATAGTTGAATACTACAAAACTAACGAGTCAGACGAGCTGACGCAAATGAAGCAGGAAATACATCAGCCATTTCTGAAAGAAGATATACGATGATAGT
>OY744540.1:83613211-83623211 GCA_963556195.1 Sepiola atlantica
CAAATTCATCATCTCATTATTACATGTAATCATGGAACACTTAGTCGCACAAAAATAACTTAAAAAGAAGAGGTAGTACGCCCTTTTACCCGCTCTAATTTTACTACTAATCCTTCCACCCACAACACCGTGAACTTTCTTAAAATAAGCACCACTTTCACCAGTCAGTTAAAAAATAACATAATACTATTCTTTCATTCTTACTCCATTCATTACAATACAAATACATAATCTAAAACAAACACACAGACCAGCACAAACCATTCTGACAAGATGTTGAAAATAATAAATACATCGTAAGTTTTTTCTCTTCACGTTTTCAAAAGATCAATTTAGGTGAATGATTATTTGCTCCGTCTAAATACTTATTCCAATGCTTTCTTCTTTCATTACAGAAAATACTAAACAAAAGCCTTTCTTTTTTTCAATCAACGCACATAATGACTTTGAACGGGTTAATTTGCGTCACTTATACTCTAACGTAAACCTTTTTTTAGACACTTTTAACATTCAGTCCACTGTTATCGATTTCTTAAGATTACGGCGAATTTATTTTCGTGAAACACTAAATTATGCTCATATAGGCGATTACGTGCGAACATCTACAGTATTTCGGAAGACTTAAAAACCATTTATTTAAATATATTTACAGTACAACTTTAAAATCACACTGTCATAGTTTACTCACAAATAAGCATATGACACAACTGCAGTTTAGCAATTCCTTTGTTAAATGTTATTTCAGTCCCGTAAATTATCTGAGTAAAGTAGATTTCGGCATTACTTTCACAAACTTTTCTTAATCGACAAAACTGTCATCGACATTTCCTCTGTGTTCACTTCTATTTTTATGTTACAGCAAATAAGTGCAAGCAAACACTATACAATTTACTTTTGTTATGACCTGCATACTTCTGAACTTCTGAAAGTGTTTTTTTTTATATCTAAATATAACACTTCGCCGGCATTCAATTCTTCGACGACAGTAAAACATCCTAAATTGCCAACCCATGAGTTGATATTTGTGTTGCACTCATTAATAACTGTTAAACTATTATTTACCACTAACACTAAGTCCGACTGGAAACACACCCGAATTATTGGTAGAGTCGTGACATTCATTTGTTTTATGGTCAACAGAATATACAATAAAAGATATAAATATTTTTTCGGACTTCTTTTCAGTGTAGGAAAAAGTTCCCCCCATCCAAGAAGAAAAAATAAAACCCAACACCGAAATGCTATAAAAATATCTAGGCAATTACGTGTGAGCATTCACAATAATTATGATCACTGGAATGCTATTTATTCAAAGTAAATATTGAGCATCCAACCGTCATTGTTTACATCCTAAAAACTTTGCCACGACTGCCTATTAGCAGATCTCGCAATTTTATTTGTTTTCATTTTTGAACATTACATTCGCGACAAGGGCAGACAATCACGTACTTTTCAATATGAATGTGGAAAAATGCTCATTTAGTTTAATCGCAATAAAACAATAGTTTTTAAAAATCTTATTTCAGTCACGTAAATTTTATACAGTGAAGTGTAAGATAATGAAGAGTGGCAAACATGAATCGTGGACGAGTCCATTGTGGGTGGGACGTCAGAAGAAAAAAAAAGAAGCGAATTGATAACTGTTAAAAAGAAGGTTCCGTAGTGCAAGCGAGACTTGAAAGGCGGTGGTTTCAGAAACGCGAAGAGCCGGGGCGCTTTGTGATTGGAGTATCGAAGTACTGGAAGAATGGGAGTTAACGATGTTTATGACACAGATTAAGCTTCATCGGCTATGTTACCCAAGCCGGTCTTGCTGTAAGGCTTTCGTGTCCGCTGACTAAAAATGCGGCTGATAAACAAGTTGGTACAGTGAAGGAATCCCCTAAGTTGTATTTCATCAAACAGACAATTGGATGTGCTTGTGGAACAATTGCTCCAGTTCACGCTCAGGTAGAATGCAGAGCAAATTACTTTCCAATCAGATGTATATATGAACGAGTTCGTAGCGGAAACCAAGTCTGTGACCTCAGCAAGAAACAAACTTTCATGAGACAAAAGTATATCAAAATGTTTTTTATATGTGTGTGCGTAACCGGCGTAAACAATCCGGTGATGGGAAATAAAGAAAACCAAAGTGTTTCCATATATGTTCTGTTTTTCGTCATTCTGGTTGGATCTTAACGGTTACCCCGAATGAATGAGTTATTGAACAGATAAAGATTTCGGCGTTATTTTCCAAACTTTTTTAATCGACAAAACTGTCAGCGGCATTCTTGAGTTTTCACTTTTTTTACTGTTACAACAAATAAGTGCTATCAAAGGCAATATAATTTACTTTACTACTGACCTGAAGTGTTTAAAACTTCTGAAAATGTCTTTTAGTTTTTTAAATTTCAATATAACATTTTGGCGATACCACTCCTTCGGAGACAGTAAAAGATACAAAATGGTTAACTCATGAGTTGCTACTGGTGTTTTATTCATTAAATTAAGTTAAAAAGTAACTTACTAATAACCTTTAGTAAGATTTAGTTCGGAATTAGAGTTATTAGTGGGGTAGTGGCATTCATATGTTTTATGGATAACAGAATATACAAAACATATAAATACTGTTTTTGCAATTCCTTTTAGTGTAGGAAATCAAAATACCCCCAAACAAAAACACTACAAAATTAAATACTATGATTATATATACATACGTAACACACAGATAAATACATTTAGCATCGTACCATATTACCTCTAAATGACCGGGGAGTTTGTGCTCATTTTCATTTAATTTCATAGTTAAATACTTCTTTCATATCTTCCACTGTGGGCAGCGCCCGAGACTGGGTCCTGGTAGTACTGCCATTTCATTCTTCCAAGAAAAAAATATAAGAAACCTGTTTTATTTACAGTCAAATACAGGTGTCAGCATCTCTCACCGGTTTCTCAAGCTTGGGAAAGCTTATCAACTGATTTCACAATTAATACTTGTGTAGTTTCCTTTCCTTTTCTAGTGGAATGACGATGAATACTACGAGATGATTGAAAATGTTTACATGCCACACACTAAAATCGATAGCCGACCGAGAAAGAAGAAAATTATCACATGCGATAAAAGATGTATCTGAAAAAGGGAGAATAATTTCTATTATTTTCAGTGGGTGTTACGTGAATATTTTCAGGGGTCACATATTATTCATGAGCATTAAACTGTCATCATCGATCGCATTAACACGTTTAGAGGCAAAAAGTCACTATACATAGTGATGCATTAGTAAAATAAAAAAAGAAATACAAGAAAAATAGAGTTACTTCTGAAATCAGTTGATGCGGTTCCCAGGGGCATTTAGAAGCTTGTGGCGAATTTCGGCGACTATACAAAATTCTAAATAAAACCATGTGCTATATATTTTCTCATCATATTCATTACTTTAAGGAAATATATGTTAATAATAAATTACTAACATATAATAGTAAGTATTAACTTTCCGCAAATAATGTATACGAGTACGTATGTACGTTTGTGTGCGTGCGTTTATATTTGTCCTGTAAACCCTAATCGATTCCATTGCGTGCTAGAGGGGGCGATCAATTTTTATTTATTCCTTATGGAACCGGGACAAAAAGTCTCGGAGTTAATATTCTCTGCTCGCCTCATTAGGACATGCGCACAGACTAGCTAGGAATCGATAACTCTGCTCACTCGACCCGATATTTTTTTTTTTGATAAATTTAACTTTTCTCTTTATACATCGTTTAATTACTTTTTTCGAAGTACTGAAAAAATAGCATTTCATGATTAACATCATACAACATTTTTCGCTTGAAGTTTTGTGATCAAAATTGCTATTGATCAATTGACCGGTACGAAAATCGAACTCGGAGAATTCACTTGTGGCACAACAAAAAAAAAAAAAATTCGAATGCGTAAAATATTTTTTATCATCTTGTTTATGTAATAAAGTTAAATTTTAATGTCATAAGAGACATTTTCATACTTTTTGTTGTTTTGAAACAAAAAGCTAGCATTAAAACATTTCACTTAAAAAAAAAGAAAATTAGGAAAAGAATCACGTTTCTGGCTGAAATTCCTAGAAGACCATAAAGATAAAACATATTAAGTCGGCCAAAAATAAATGTATTTTTTAAATATTGATTATTGGAAAGCCATATCAGTTCGATTAAAATATGACTTTTAATGTGCTCGATTGACTGCAGCACATGTGCGAACACGTATGCAATTTAATCCATTCTTTAAAATGTATATGATGTGTGTTGACTATTGTACGGTGACTGGCGAGGTCCTGTCGCTTACTGCTTTGTCGGTCAAGCACAAGAGCGAGTGTACAGCAAATCCTCGGTTAACGACGGTCTCGACTTCCGGTCGGGTTCTCAGCCTCATGTCATACACGCAACGAGTAAGTTGCCGTAACCCTTAAAGAAATATTGTTCATAAATGCTTATTCAAACCTTGACAGCTGGACGTTCGCCCTGTACGCGCTTCTGCTTGATCTCCCCAAAAGAGAGAGAAAGACAGAAGAAGAGATAGAGAGAGAGGGTATGTCAGATAGAGACATATAAAGGTAAAGAGAGAGAGGGTAGGACATATAGAGGGGGTAGAACAGAGAGATAGATATAGAGAGATATCCAGATAAAGAGAGAGAGAGAGAAAAAAAGACAGAGATAGATAGAGAGAGAGAGAGAAAAGGACAGAAAGAGAAAGAAAAAAAGGATTGACAGAGTGTGTGAGAGAGAGAGAGAGACAGAGAGAGAATGGCAAAGAGAGAGAGACAATGACAAAGAAAAAGAATGACAGAGAGATGGGATGACAAAGAGAGAGAATGACAGAGAGATAGAATGGTAGAGAGAGGGAGAATGGTAGAGAGAGAGAAGGGCAGTGAGCGAGAGGGACAGATCATGACAGAGAGAGAAGGGCATAGAATGAGAGAGAGCAGGACATAGAAAGAGAAAGAGAGAGAGCTAGCAAGAGAAAGAGAGAGAGAAGGAGTGAGAGAGGGAAGGAGAGAGAAAAGGAGTGAGAGGGGGAAGGAGAAAGAGGGAAGGAGAAAGAGAGAGAGCATGACAGAGAAAGAGAGATATAAAGAGAGAGAGAAGGATAGAGGAATGGAAGGAGAGAGAGGGAAGAAGAGAGAGAGAGGGAAGGGGAGAGAGAGGGGGAGGGGGAGAGGGGAGGAGAGAGAGGGAAGGTGAGAGAGAGAAGGAGAGAGAGCAGTAAAGAGAAAGAGAGAGAGCAGGATAGAGAAAGAGAGCAGGATAGAGAAAGAGAGCAGGGCAGAGAAAGAGAGAGAAGGAGAGAGAGGGAAGGAGAGAGAGAGGGAAGGAGAGAGAGAGAAGGAGAGAGAGGGAAGGAGAGAGAGAGAGGGAAGGAGGGAGAGAGGGAAGGAGAAAGAGAGAAAAGGAGAGAGAGAGAGAGAGAGGAGAGAGAGAGATCGAAATCACTCATCAATTCTGTCTTAAGTTTAATTACTCAACCTGGTTTATACATGCTGCAACCAAGTTGTCATTATTATTACAGAACTATTGAAGTTCATAAATAGTTCTTTATGACATCGTTACTGGACGTTCTCCTTTTATGGGCTTCTGTGTGATCCTCCCAGAGAGAGAGAGAGAGAGAGAGAGAGAGAGAGAGAGAGAGAGAGAGAGAGAAATAAAGAGAGAGAAAGAAATAGATATATAGATAGAAAAAGAGTGCGAGAAAGAGTAATTACTAATTAATTATGTCTCATTTTTATTATTCGGATTAATGTACTAACATTGAATGTTATTCAAACAACGGTTCGCTCAGTGTCGCAACGGATAAAGGTGCTATGTTTAATCAGTTATAAAGGACAGTCTTCAGGATGTTTAAGGTTCAACCCTCAGTACAACTGATGCTAAGAATACAATTAAGAATTACGTAAGATTTGTACCCGGTCATGGCTGACGGAAGCAGAGCAAGTTATCCCCGGAGACATTTTGTGCTGATTCATAAGTTCGACATTGATGATAGATTTAGGTAAGATAAACCTGAAGAAGGTCTGAGGTTACATCGGCCGAAACGTTTTGAGAATAATACTCAAAGGTGAAAACAGTAGTCCGTGTAATTGAACTAATACAAAATATTAACCCCCATCTAAAAAATTCTGAAACATTATTATATGTCCTCAGCCGATGTCATTGCACGTCTAAGCGCCTCGCGTGCTTCCCGTCGGACTGTTTTTTCTATCACCCTCTCTCTTTGAGCCATGTAACGTTATATCAGTCCCTAGTACATTACCAACGACAAAAAAATTTTCAACACAGAAACATCAAGCTGACCTCGGCTAACTTCTCAACGGTTGTATATTTACTGTTATTTTCAACTAACTTAATTATATACTAAAGGTTTTACAAATTCAATATATAACACTACGACGTTTGGTGCTAAAGCCAAGGCCACACGAATTCTTGCATAATTCTAATTTTGGATTTAAACGTTTACGTTTTAAATACGAACTTCCAGTTGAGCCTGATAGAAGAATAAATAATCAACTACGTGGCACTGCGACAGTTTACAGTCCGCTCATACGCCGTTTTGGCTCCTTGAACAGTGTTTTCTATTGTTTTACTTGCTTCTTTCAACTTTGTGTTCTTACTGATGCCCATTGCGTCAAAGCTATATAACAAAATAAAACATTTATGAAAGTAAAATCAGACAACGTGAAAATCTGAAACATTTACTTCTATGCGTTCCGAAATCTTTTGTTTTTTTGTGTGTTCACACTCATCACCCTATTAGGGTGCGTCGTTAAAAATCTATCTCCGACGTAACCCTAAGACATCATGTAATTAACTAAAATGAATGCCTTAACGAAATGATAATACCGACACATCCTATCCCTGTGTATTAAGTGCAAACGGGTTGAGGAAATAATTTTCAAGCACGCACTTTTCGAGTAAAATATGTCTAAATATAAAACTTTATAGCTTTTTATAAGGGAATTAAATATCTTCCGGATGATGGAGAGTCTAAAAATGATTAAAATATACTCACATGTTCGTTGTCTTCACGCTGTGTAGCTAATGTAAGTTAAAGTTTCATTAACATTAAGTAAAATATTATTCGTTTCAGGGTGTTAACTCTCAGCAGAATATTCTTTTTTTTAATTATTAACACATACAGAATGAGTAAAACATGACACTGGAGTCTCTGGTAGAAGTGATAAACCTGCACCTAGGTCAAGGTGTGGAAATACCTCTGAAGTACCTTACCGCCCCTGTAAAAAAACGTGTCTTGATATAGCGGGTATCTGGAACTCCATCGGGAAAGAGTTTTCACTCTGTCTTTTAATAGCAAATGTCACAGAATTAAATCAAATTTATTCCACTTGTTACTTAAGTAAAAAAAATCGATCAGTGTTTTCTCTCTTTTCTCCCATTTTCTTTTCTTTTTTTCCGTCTGCTCTTCACAACCTCAAGTTTGGATATGACTTTTTGACGACACATGCAATTCTTCTTTCTTTTATTGTGTTAAAAAAGACACACAAAACCAACTCGATACGCATATATTTTCTGTCCCGGATGTTACATTAAAAATAAACTAAAATTAAGCCTGTATTCTTAATCCATCTGGCAGTGTACAAATTATTACAATAGCACTTTATGTCTTAGTGGAACTATACCTTACTGGGGAGGGGGATAAAAGTGAAAATATAAAATGTATATAAGAAGTTCCGTAATATAAAGTAAAATCCTTGAGTAAAATGTACCAAGGAAGATAACGAAAGTGCACCCGTAAGAGGTCTATGAGGGCATAACGTTGGTTTAACTTCAAATATACAATTTGGATAATGGAATAAAGAATAACGAAATACTTAATAATATTATGAATTGTTAAATACATTATTATTACTAAACCTACTGTTAATATATATATTATTTTCTTTACGTTTACGGCTGTCGAAGAACATTGAATGATATTTTTTTCGGGTATTTTATGCGGACTCTGTTACAAACATCGCGTGTACTTGTTTCAGTGTATTTTTATTTCGCGTATATTATAAATAGAACCTTACCCTTTTGGTACGAAGCTACGTTCCTGAAATATAAATCAATATCTTCCTCCTTTGTAAAAAGCATTTCTAAGCCATAATACAAAGTAAAAGTATATATATATATATATATATATATATATATATATATATATATATATATATATATATATACATATATATATATATAATAAATATATATATATATATATACATATAAACTGTGTCCATCGCTTTATTGCAGATTACAAAATAATCAATATTTCAGTAAATATTAGTTATAAAAAGCTGAAAATTACACCATCCAAGGACTGTATTAAGGTGAGATAAATCCTAAAATTTCATCAAAATTCATGTCATATTTAAAAAGTTATGTTATTTTTTTAATATTCAAGGAATTTTCACCGTCCATTGCTTTATTGCAGGTATCATAAAATGCCCAAAAAAGGACGTTTAACAGCTACCGAGAAGCAGAGGATTATTGCAGGACTAGCAGAAGGACTCTCGATCATAAATTTAGCCACAGAACTAAAAAGGGATCCCCGAACTTTAGCTACATTCATCAAGAACCCCAACATCAAGTCCAGGAAAGATAAGGGCACAAGGAGGAACCTTTCTGATCGGGATCTTCGAAAAATTCGTAGAGAGATTGTGCGCAACCCAAACAGCACCAGTGCAACAATTTTTGCGAGGGCTGGAGTCATACCAAGGTCCAGACAAGCCCGATGCAATGTACTGAATGAAATGGCAAGGAACATCAAACCTATTCCAAGGCCTCCATTGAGCCAAACCCACAAAGAAAAACGATTGGCTTGGGCACAAAAATATATGAAAATGGATTGCCAAAATTTTCTGTTTACAGATGAGGCTCGTGCTACCCTTGATGGACCGGACGGATGGGCCAAAGTTTGGAATCCAAATGGAACTCCAACGCCTTATAGATTTCGTCGCCAACAGGGAGGTGGAGGCATAATGTTTTGGGCGGGAATTATTGGGGATAAGTTATGTCGACCATTCCGAGTGCCAGAAGGTGTCAAGCTCACCAGCAATGCCTACACTGCCTTTCTAAATGAGAATTTGTTACCATGGCTAGATGATCTTCCCTTGTCACGTCGTTTTAAGATTATTTTTATGCATGACAATGCCCCATCTCATGCTGCTAGGGCAACTACATCCTTCCTTGGATCTCAGGGCTTTGTTGGAGAAACCCTCATGTCCTGGCCACCGTGTTCTCCGGACCTTAACCCCATCGAACACCTATGGTCAATATTGAAACGAGGAGTTTATGAGGGAGGAGAGCAGTTTTCTTCGAAGGATGCCCTTTGGAACAAAATAGTCGACGTTGCCAGAACCATTACTCCATCTCAGATCAAACAATTGACCTCCTCGGTGGACAAAAGGTTGTTTAATGTAATTTCAAAACATGGGGGATATGTGGACAAATAATTCGTTTGTTTGACACTTAGCCCTCGGGATGTGCCTTTGTTTTTGTTAATTTTCCCCAGAAAATGTGTTCAATATAAATTTATGATGCTTTGGTATTGTTTTATTGAGCTAAAACATTATCTTAGAAGACTTGCAATAAAGCGATGGACGGTGAAAATTCCTTGAATATTAAAAAAATAACATATATATATATATATATATATATATGTATATATATATATATGTATATATATATATATATGTATATATATATATATGTATATATATATATATATGTATATATATATATATGTTTAGATAGTATTTTATAATTATTATTATTATTATTATTACTAGTATTACTATTGTTATGAATAATTTTATTTGATATGCAAATTACCATATCGCACGGTAGTCTTAAGGGTAGTATATTATTATTATTATTTTGATTATTATTATTATAGGTTATGTATATATAAGTAACATTTTAAGCTGAATTATTTCGAAACTTTAGTGGGGATATGGTAGTTTTATCTGTACCATTGGAGAGCCATGCA
>OY744540.1:83628211-83633211 GCA_963556195.1 Sepiola atlantica
AGTATTTCAATCGTTCGGTGAAATATCAGTAAGAAATAGTATTTCAATCGTTCGATGAAATATCAGTAAGAAATAGTATTTCAATCGTTCGGTGAAATATCAGTAAGAAATAGTATTTCAATCGTTCGGTGAAATATCAGTAAGAAATAGTATTTCAATCGTTCGGTGAAATATCAGTAAGAAATAGTATTTCAATTGTTCGGTGAAATATCAGTAAGAAATAGTATTTCAATCGTTCGGTGAAACATCAGTAAGAAATAGTATTTCAATCGTTCGGTGAAATATCAGTAAGAAATAGTATTTCAATCGTTCGGTGAAATATCAGTAAGAAATAGTATTTCAATCGTTCGGTGAAATATCAGTAAGAAATAGTATTTCAATCGTTCGGTGAAATATCAGTAAAAAATAGTATTTCAATCGTTCGGTTAAACATCAGTAAGAAATAGTATTTCAATAGTTCGGTGAAACATCAGTAAGAAATAGTATTTCAATCGTTCGGTGAAACATCAGTAAGAAATAGTATTTCAATCGTTCGGTGAAATATCAGTAAGAAATAGTATTTCAATCGTTCGGTGAAATATCAGTAAGAAATAGTATTTCAATCGTTCGGTGAAACATCAGTAAGAAATAGTATTTCAATCGTTCGGTGAAATATCAGTAAGAAATAGTATTTCAATCGTTCGGTGAAACATCAGTAAGAAATAGTATTTCAATCGTTCGGTGAAACATCAGTGAGAAATAGTATTTCAATCGTTCGGTGAAATATCAGTAAGAAATAGTATTTCAATCGTTCGGTGAAATATCAGTAAGAAATAGTATTTCAATCGTTCGATGAAATATCAGTAAGAAATAGTATTTCAATCGTTCGGTGAAATATCAGTAAGAAATAGTATTTCAATCGTTCGGTGAAATATCAGTAAGAAATAGTATTTCAATCGTTCGGTGAAACATCAGTAAGAAATAGTATTTCAATTGTTCGGTGAAACATCAGTAAGAAATATTATTTCAATCGTTCGGTGAAATATCAGTAAAAAATAGTATTTCAATCGTTCGGTGAAACATCAGTAAGAAATAGTATTTCAATCGTTCGGTGAAATATCAGTAAGAAATAGTATTTCAATCGTTCGGTGAAACATCAGTAAGAAATAGTATTTCAATCGTTCGGTGAAATATCAGTAAGAAATAGTATTTCAATCGTTCGGTGAAACATCAGTAAGAAATAGTATTTCAATCGTTCGGTGAAACATCTGAGAAATAGTATTTCAATCGTTCGGTGAAATATCAGTAAGAAATAGTATTTCAATCGTTCGGTGAAATATCAGTAATAAATGGTATTTCAATCGTTCGGTGAAATATCAGTAAGAAATAGTATTTCAATCGTTCGGTGAAATATCAGTAAGAAATAGTATTTCAATCGTTCGGTGAAACATCAGTAAGAAATAGTATTTCAATAGTTCGGTGAAACATCAGTAAGAAATAGTATTTCAATCGTTCGGTGAAATATCAGTAAGAAATAGTATTTCAATCGTTCGGTGAAACATCAGTAAGAAATAGTATTTCAATCGTTCGGTGAAATATCAGTAAGAAATAGTATTTCAATCGTTCGGTGAAATATCAGTAAGAAATAGTATTTCAATCGTTCGGTGAAACATCAGTAAGAAATAGTATTTCAATCGTTCGGTGAAATATCAGTAAGAAATAGTATTTCAATCGTTCGGTGAAACATCAGTAAGAAATAGTATTTCAATCGTTCGGTGAAACATCAGTAAGAAATAGTATTTCAATCGTTCGGTGAAACATCAGTAAGAAATAGTATTTCAATCGTTCGGTGAAACATCAGTAAGAAATAGTATTTCAATCGTTCGGTGAAACATCAGTAAGAAATAGTATTTCAATCGTTCGGTGAAACATCAGTAAGAAATAGTATTTCAATCGTTCGGTGAAATATCAGTAAGAAATAGTATTTCCAGCGTTAAACGCGCTGATTTAATGGGCGTATCTCTTAATATCCGTTTTAAATTGATTTTCATTTCGTTTGCGTTTTTTTTTTGCAGGGATGAGATTTGCTCGGTTTGTTGACGGAGAAGAGAATACAAAGAAAATTGAGAAAAAAAAACGATGAAAGATAAGAAAGTTAATCGATGGGAGAAAAGAAGAAGAAGAGGAAGAGGAAGAAGAAGGAGAAGAAGAAGAAGAAGAAGAAGAAGAAGAAGAAGAACAAGAACAACAACAACAACAACAACAATTTGCTGTTATTGGACAGAAGAACACCTTAAGACAAATAAAAGAAAATAAATATCGGAATGATTGACAGACTAAAATATTGAAATTAGAAAAATAAAAAAAATAGTTTTAAAAAACTCAACCTTAGCCAAAAAAGTAAATTAACTAAACAGTTATTCGACTGACGGGAGACAAGTGTTCGAGCACAGCTAAAAGCCGTGATATCGAATGCCGATTTTCTAAGCTAGATATTACTCTATCATTTGAAGTTTAGTGCGTGTCATAGAAGTTGAGATAGACTTCGAACTTTTTTTTATAAATACTGAATTCGTGATGGACTTGAAAAGTCTCCATGAGTTATTATTCAACTAGCAGGGGTACCGGGCGTTGCCCGGGTCTCTCTTCCCTGTCCGCCTTATTTCACCGTTCCCTCTCCCCGTTACCCCTTTCTACTCGTTGAAAGCTGTCTGTTCCCCGGTTGCCCGCCTCAACTCCTCCCCCTCTCCCCGTTACCTGGAACAAAAGATGTTTGTTTCCCGAATCGCCTCCATTCCCTCACCCCTCCTTTGCCCGACGCAAAAGTATGATCTATTTCTAGTAAAAGTACAACGACTGTCTTCGCTCTCATCCGCTCTTCGATGTATATGTAAGTTATCGTTAAAAGAAATTCCTACGGGTAATTTGAATTCTAACGCTCGACCTCCTGGCCAGGGTTCTTTATCTGTAGCCGTTATGCTACCGACGCAGATAACATAATTTATAGGAAAATAGGTCACTTTAACGTTGTGTTTTTTTGTCGTTTCTTTTTTAAGCTTTACTTTCCTACCCGTTCAGAAGGGAAACTACTCCCTTCTGAACGGGTAGGAAAGCAAAGTTTATTAGTAATCGCTTGAAGAGCTCCTAAACAGCACGCTTCTGTGGCGGCTGGGTGTAGTCCTTGCAAGTGAAAGTTTATTTTTTCATGAATTGGAAGAACACGACCTAGTGTCACATCGCATCGCTGTGAAGTGGATATTTAAACCACATGAAAACATAAAAAGTAAAAAAAAAGTTTTATTCTCGGACTTTGGCTCTCTCTGCTTTTCCCTCAGCACCCCTCTCCCCATTATCCGTAGCAAAAGTAAGTACTACCCATTTTTCCCTCTTTAGATATATATTTCGGTCACCGTTTAAACAAAATCCAATTAATTAGACGTCAATTAAGAGGCTTCCAACAAACTAAGGCGTCGGAAGTGGACAACAATGTTCATTAACTAAACCAAATCCCAGAGCAAATTCATGGAGTTATTTGTTGTTCTTTTAAATTGCATTTATTATTCCAGCCGCAAAGAAAAGAAAAAAAAGTACAGCATATATATGACAACTAATGTCTACACTACTGAGAGACATCACTATCCATTGGGCTGTCTACTTCCAACGTGTGAATAAGCGACTTAGCTCTTTTCTGTCAATGCAAAGATTGCGGGCCATCAGTTCGAGATCGAAGACATCTGCACATCCTGTTACAAGTCTTAGGTGAATCTATTTCTTCTTAAAATAAAAGAGAACTGTGTAGATTAATGTAATGTATTCGTATTACACGAATATCAATATTCATATTGTCATCCTTTTTTATCAAAGTATAAAAATTAAATACGTTATCGTACATAAAAAAAGATTCTACAACAGTAACGTTTAGTTCACACTGCTATATAAAAGTGAAACTTGTCATCTGAAAATCTGCTAAGAAAGAAGTTAGACGCGTGTAATTCCAAATGCCTTATAAAGATTTTAAGGATTAAATAAAAGGAATCGAAGGACAATAAGGAAACCGTACTTACCAACAGCTTGTATAACTAATAGTCTCAAAACGACATCTATGCTGACTCGGACTTGCCCTTAAAGAAAATAGCTAAACAAGTGCGTCATTTAATCCCTGATAGGGAAAAGAAAAGGAAGACCAAAAATGTACTGGTTACAAATCTTCTTCTTCTTTCGTGTGAATCAGATGATTCTAGTGTTGGCATTAGTTTCCCCGAGGTTTTTGGAAAGTCATCGGGTACTTACAGGAAGGACCACGAGAAGGTTGCCAACATCCCTAAGTGAAAGTGGTACTGTGGAACCGACTGGATTCGAACTTGGAACACCCAGGTCTTCAGTCCGTGTCGTTATCTACTTAACCGCCGTCACCTCCACTGGATACAAAGGATCTAAAGATATTTGCAAGGAAAAGGGTGGAAGCTGGTCGGATGCTGGCTACAGAGCAAACGCGATGGAACATTTTGACTGCCCTATGCGTCTCACGACGCAGGACTTTCCAAGTCTAAGACTAAGTAACATGACACTATAGCATGAGAGATATTTAAGACCGTATGAGAGAATAATGTCTTCCGAGAATTAACGACATCGTTAATATCCCTGTAAGGCAGAAGTCACATAAAAATGAGATCTTACCTTAATAAAAGTGCTGGGATGACAAGTGAGCGCGTGTTTAATTACTGACCCTGTGAAGTTAGAGAAGAGAGCCGTCGTGATTTATAATCTGTTGCAATAGGGCGTCACTTAAGGTAGTTTCCGTTTTCTAGCAATTAATCCAAAGTGCTATGATATTCGATCGTGCTTGCAGGCGCATCTGCTAGTCAAGTTACCTTTCCGGCTTTTCATGTTTTTTGTTTGTTTTTAATTTGCGATGAAGGGCTCGCTGTTAAAAATGAAATCTCGGGCAATTTTAGCGGACTGTTATTGTTTGGGTTGCGCTGCTTTCACAAGTCTTCTTATCAGAAACGTCAGTAACGATA
>OY744540.1:83635711-83663211 GCA_963556195.1 Sepiola atlantica
TTTTCTACTGAGTTCCGTTTTTTATCGCATATTAATCCGTTAATAGTTATGGGATGCCGACTCAGCATCCTTAATTCAGATTTTATTTGCTTGCTTTTTATTGCAGTCAAATGTGGCAGGAAGAGGGGGAGCCAGCTTCCCTAAGGAGAGGCATTCTTACTGGGAGACAAACGGACGAGAACAGCCCCATTGACATTCACCGATAGGGGGGCCCTAAGCCGATCAATAATAAACCAACACCGAATGAGGAGGTTATTCGAAATTAAGGCACGTATTATTAGATGTCGCTTAATGTGAGTAATGCCATCACTCACCACCTAACTCTAACCCTGGCAAGTACAAAAATAAATGAGATCGAATCCGTCGGCAATCGTCAGGCAATCGGCAATAAATAAGCTCCTTTCCCGAAAGATGAAGTATTGCGTGGTAGAAGGGGCTACTGGGACCGATTCGAACTATATCTTATTCCGATAGTATAGGCTCTGAAGTTATTCGAGTCAGCCACTAGGTTACCCAAGTGATGCCAAAGTGAATTTTGGCTGCTATGAATTGTCGGTGAAGCAACAGATTATGGCATTTACTTTATTCTGCCGCAGGATTTCGTGACACAAGGCAGAATAATGGTGCAATATAGACCCGCAAAAAAGCATTGACCAGCAATAAACCAACCCCTCCTATAAAAGTTAGAAGGTAACGCCTGGGAGCGTTCACCTCTTAGGATGGAATCGGACCATACTTCCACCCGACAAAGCAGAGCCAGCTGATTCCACAGCAGCTGATTCTCTGGTTGATTGGCTGTCGAGAACTGATCCGTGACTAGTGTGAATTATTTAAAACAACGCAAACGCGACAGGCTAAATAAACATAAGCTTGATTGACCAACGACAAAGAGTCTATAAGACTTGCGAGAACGAGTCAAAAAATAAAATTATTAAAAGAAACTTAAAGGAAAATTATGGAAATAAAATTATGGACAAAAAAATGATGGAAAAAAAATTATAGAAGAAAGATTATGGAAAAATATCATGGAAAAATATTATTAAAAAAAATAATTTAATAAATAAATAATTATGAAAAACAAAATTATGAAAAAAGATGATGAAAAACAAAATTATGAAAAAAGATGATGAAAAACAAAATTAAGAAAAAAGATGATGAGAAACAAAATGATGAAAAAAGATGATGAAAAACAAAATGATGAAAAAGATGATGAAAAACTAAATGATGAAAAAAGATGATGAAAAACAAAATGATGAAAAAAGATAATGAAAAACAAAATGATGAAAAAGATGATGAAAAACAAAATTATGAAAAAAGATGATGAAAAACAAAATAGTGAAAAAAGATGATGAAAAACAAAATAGTGAAAAAAGATGATGAAAAACAAAATGATGTAAAAAGATGATGAAAAACAAAATGATGAAAAAAGATACTGAAAAACAAAATAGTGAAAAAAGATGATGAAAAACAAAATGATGTAAAAAGATGATGAAAAACAAAATCATGAAAAAAGATGATGAAATAAAATTAAAAAAAACATGCAAATGAAAGAATTACATTTTCCAAAGGGATCTGATTGCATAAAAACTATTGGACTATAGTGTTACAATGATCGAAACACACTCGTATTCTACTAAATATGTACATTATGATAATTTATTAACTGTGTTTAGTTTTATAAAACAAAAACTATGTAGTGTAAAGCGTCTCGCACGGAATGCAAAAACTAAAAACGTTTGTTTTCGAAATAAACCTTTAATTTAATGCATGAACGGTTAGGGTTTGGATTTTTATCATTACAGATGCTTCATAATATTTATCCATCTCTCCTGAACACCATCCTGGTTTATTTATACCAGACCAAGGCTAATAATCGAAATATGAAGCAAAATTTAAAATCTAAACTCAAAGAAGCGATGGTGACAGAGAAAGTGACGACAAAAAGTAAGATCCGCTCGAGAAAAGTGTTAATGAGAAGGAAATGATTGCAAGCCGAAAGATATGAACACCATGCGAGTACTTATATTGAACAATGGGATAAAGAACATTTGAGTACTTAGTGGTCGGTGAATAACAACAATGTGTTGGCATTGAATTTGAAGAGGGCTAAGTTGTAATCAGTAGAGAAGCAGTCATGAGGTAATTTATTCCATACACATGAACACCTTCATAAGAAACTATGTTCATGGAAATTGGGTCCGACGCTAGACGTATGAAATTAAAGTCTCTTTCGTCGTGGTAGCAAAACGAGTCCTTGCTGTGAATGTCTGACAAGGACGAAACCAAAAGATTTGGGCGCAGTCGAGCACCTTCCATGGGAATAACGATAGAGTAGAGCGAGAGAGAGAGAGAAAAAGACAGAGAGAAAGACAGAGAGAGAGATAAAGAGAAGGAGAGAAAAAGAGAGAGAAAGAGAGAGAGAGAAAGAGAGAGAGAGAAAGAGAGAGAGAGAAAAAGAAAGAGAGAGAGAAAGAGAGAGATAAAGAGAGAGAGAGAGAACGAGAGAGAGAAAGAGAGAGAGATAAAGAGAGAAAGAGAGAGTGAAAGAAATAGAGAAAGAGAAAAAGAGAGAAAGAGAGAAAGAGAGAAAGAACGAAAGAGAGAGATAAAGATAGAGAGAGAAAGAGAGAAAGAACGAAAGAGAGAGATAAAGATAGAGAGATAAAGAGAGAGAGAAAAAGAGAGAGAGAAAGAGAGAGAGAAAGAGAAAAAGAGAGAGAGAAAGAGAGAGAGAAAGAGAGAAAGAAAGAGAGAGAAAAAAAGAGAGAAAGAGAGAAAGAAAGAGAGAGAGAGAAAGAGAAAGAGAGAGAAAGAGAGAGAAAGAAAGAGAGAGAGAGTAGCCACATATCTTCTGTAAAAATAGGAAGAAGAAAAGAAAACACTTACTAGATTACGAAGTCAATTTTGTACCCTGTCAAGGTAGGAAAGAGTGCCCTGTGCTGCACTACCTCAGCTGTGGTAATCGTCCTTCATTTTAAGCGAAAGTCAATTATTATGACGTTATCTTTGTTTTTGAACAAAGCGGTATTTTTTCGTAGGAGACTTTAGTTCTTTAAAAAGAACCATACATTTCTGCTCCACATAATACTGAGTGGCATTCTAGATGAATCAACTCAAATGTCTTATTTAAAATAATTGGATGAAAAAAAATGAAATTATATCTTTATTTGTATAGCACTTCTGCTATGGACTCCATGTGCTAGACAAAGCAGAAATGACACGGGTGGAGGGTTGAACAAGTACCGGCTGTAATTCTTGTAAGATTTAATATAGAACACATTTGGCCGAGTATCTTCCCCAAACGTTATCCTTTTGACATAAGTAAATATGATTTAGCGCATGCGTTAAGAATAAATCAAATACGCTGAGACCTTTCTCTCCACGTGTTTGTAGATAAATAGCCAGCCTTAATACGCTGACAACACAAGGAATGTTCATCTGCCTTAGTATTTGTGAATATAAGTGAAAAGTAAGCATTTGTTACGGATCACAAACTTTACAGTAAATTAATGCACAACTCTATGTGCCAGAAAAATGTCCGACCAAATAAGATCGCGGAAAATGTCAGCCATCTTCAGACTGCGATTATCAGGTACGTCTAAAATTAAAGAAGTGCAGATGATTTCAAATATTTCTAATGAGAGTTGTCTTTTTGTTTGTTTTTTTAAACCAGGAGAACTATCTACAGGGTTATCAGAAAGTACCTCCCTCGTATTAAGTGTTCGTAATTTTATTCTGAAACTAAAAAAATCTCTGTTCGAGGACGGGTTAAATTTAATCACCCGAACATAACACCAAGTGCATGCCCCTTACTAGAATGAAAATCAAGATATACTTCTACTAAACCTTATGTCTAGAAAGTTTATTCAAATTTTGATGAACAAATCCATGACATAACTTGTATTTTGGAAAAAGCCTAAAACTTATAAATTAAGCTTAAGGGTTCTGAAAAAGAAAATTTACGGAAGCTTGCTCACTTCGTGTATAATGACTGAGAATCAAATGCAATGCAAATTAGAAATATTTGAGTTTTTAAATAGTCGATTTTGTAAATATTATGCCCTTCAAAATTCCTTTTAAATATAACAAAGAAACTGAAATCTAGCGAATATTTATTCATTGATGTATGATATTCATTATTACAATTTCACAAAAATCGAAGTTATTGGAATTTTCACCGAGAGTTTCAACCTCTTTTTTACTCATTTCGCATGAAACTAAATTAAACTAAATATGGTCCACATTACGTCCCTTTAAGCATAGCAGCTGTGTTCGAAAAGTCATAATGACCGGTTCATTAGTTTAGGAGTGAATCCTGTACATACAAATATATAAATATCTACATATCTAACTTTATATCAAAGGGGATATAATCCTAACAGAAAATGAATATAATAAAAAAATTGTATAACATAGGGTTTTATTTAAAATATAATTTTGTCAAGCCTCCTGGCAAACGCATAAACTGATTTCACAAGAAAATCGCTTCGTTATTCTCACTTTCCCTCTATTTCGTTCTGAATTATCACTTCATATGAATAGTGTTTCTGGTAAAAAGGTGAGAGTGTTTCCCTCCTTCCAAGAGGTATAGGGTCATCTAAACATTTTGTGACCCCTACCGAAAAAGATAAAGATTAACGTCACAATTATCAAAGATTTTTAAAATATTACCCAAGTCATGGCGTCGCATAGGTTTCTGCCTCGAAAATGTGTGACAGTGTCAATCAAAGTGAATAAACTGTATCTATGACCATATTAATAATTCTGGTGACCTCGTCGTGTCACTGTACTTAAAGAATCATATCTAAAATGGAACACTTAAATCTAATCTTTTAGTAAGGTCGTTAGAAAATTTGTTTTGATCTTTCCATCGCTCAGGTAAGTACTTAAATTCTGATGCAATCGTTTACCTATATAAAATTAAGATAGTCCGAGGATGGAATATCGTTGCCACATCTGTGAGGGCGCAAAAATAGACTTCTAAATATAATTGGGAGGGCGATCTTTTCTGTTCTTTATTGCCCGTTTCTCACAGAAGAGACGCTGCTAATCTCGTTCTGTTTTGTCGTTACTTTCATGGAATGATCTCGAGTAAGTCCCCATATTTAGTGACCCCTTTTCAAAACAATCACAGTAAAACACTCTCGATTATACCACAACGAAGGATAACTTTTCATTTCTTCCTAGGTGTGCCTAGTGTCAGACGACATTTGCAAACACATTGTTTATTCGCAAGGTTTTAGTGTATGTCGAACATATTGCTGCAGAACTGTTTTCCTGTGGAATATACTTAAGCCTTCTTCATATTCAACGTCATAAGATCCCTTTTATATACTGTTTTCTTACAAATAACCAAACTCGGTGCATTCATTAAATCAGACTCAATACTCCCATTCAATTCTTCACTTTTCAACTCGCTATAATTCCATCTCATTGAATCTTATTCTCGAATAGCGTATGACCTTGATAGGTGTGACCCTTTAGTAAAAAAAATACGGAATCCAGGACATGCATTTTGTATCATAGTCTTAAATTTTCCTTTATTGTGGCGAATTGGTGATGGTAACAAACCTTTCAAAAAACCGTATAAGCACGAGAGTAGTAGGTATTTTACTTAAAGAAGGGCAGAGATCTAAAGCAACTATGATATAAAACTTTATAAATAGTTCCATGAAAACAATTTTTAATTCAAAGCTATATATCATAAGTATAGCCAACCGGGGCTACTATGATCAATGTTGGGTTATTTGTTCTTACTGTGTCAAACTTCTTGCGCAAAAATTCTCTGAATCAATGACAACTATGTTTGGATTTTCTCGAAGAAGTGAAGAAAAAAATATTTCCGTTTTTATACATTTTTTAATTTCAAATAATAATGATAGTAGCCTCGTTATACAAACTCATCATAATTGCGCTAACACGACACATAGACATCTCTCAGAAGAAAAAGATACGACTAGGCACATTTGCAACAATCAGTAGTATTTTTGTATTTCTCACACCAGGTGTAAATAGTCGGGAATCATGAATATCTCGCGATGAAACGTTTGTTCCTGAAGTAATGTTTGGTAAATGTTTGTTTTCTGTGTTCACCTTAGGCGAAATATATTCCTCAAGCATACTATCAACAGAATTTCCACGAACATCTTGTACTACACTAGCTTAGCATTGGCGGGAAACATCAAACATGTAAAAGTTGTGCTAGGTTTTAAAGATCTAAAAAATCGAGCTCTATTAGGTAAAAGCGATAAATATAGGTTAGAAGAGTTTTATCGAAGTAGATAACGTTCAGCTTCCTTGGCCTTTTTTGTGCCTTGACAATGAGTCCGAAAACAGCTGGGTCATGCTTCAGTAGGTGCTGATATTGCATCAGTCGGGCTCAGGTATAGTTCTGTGCAGTTCTATAAGGCCACACTCCCGGGAGTTATCTTCTTTCTTTGAGAAAGGATATTGTGTATGGCTAATCGCATGAAGTGCCTTTACCAGAGAATACTGACGGGGCTGGTCAAGCTTTAGTATAATAATAATTATATATATATATATATATATATATATATATATCATTATTTTACTGGGTTAAACAACGTTTGTTTCTTAGGATAGTTTTTTTTTATACATAGTCTAATGATACAAGACACATGCAAACATAGTCCATATGTCTTTGACTATGTTGGTAAAAATTCCATTCTTTTTATTTTTGGAATTTGCCGTAACATGTAAGTAACAGGACAAGGCACACATCTCTGACTTTGATTTCTACACATTTATCCGTATGCTAATTCAAACACTCTATGTTTTAATGTATCTGTGAGCATTTAGATAAATGACACATCTGTTTTTATTACTGTTTCTTAATAACGTTATTTTGTCATCTAATTTACATAGTGTGTTCGTATACATTTTAAAACATGTATGACAATTATAAACTATATTCTGCATAAGGATAATGTAGATTTAAAACGACTTATGACTTTTAGTTATGCAAGAAGAATACATTAAAAAAATTATTGTTTTCTAATTTTCCAATGAAATAAAATTGCTTCTGCTTTAGACGCAACAGGTCACGGTTATTTCTAGTACTTGTTAAATTCAAGACCAGTAAATGCTAATTCATTATCACAAAGACTTTAAAAATGGACAATAGAAACACAGATATGTATTTATTAGTAGAAAATCTATCTAAAGGAAAATTTGCTGAAGTAAATTTTTTCAGAACTTTGTGAAGATGCTTTTCTCGTCTTACTTTCTAACAAATCATTGCTTGAATACCTTTATTGTATGGGTAAGTAGAAAACGGCCGTAAAACCCAATCTATTTATTGGTAAATAAAGGTATAGTCAGTGTCATCTGTTGTTTCTGTTCTCTATTATGTGTATTTTCATGATAACAAATTTTCATTATTCAGTAATTACAATTTTCGAACGTGTTTTCTCACGTTGGTCGTTGCACTTAAAAAGTTCAAGTAGTCCTGAACTGTGACCTTCTTTAGGGAAAGTTGTGTCTTATGCGAGACCTCATGTAATTCTTAACTTAACCTTTTATTAAACGCCTGGAGTAACACGGTTCGCATTGCATTCTTCAGGCTTTGTGATGTTTTTTTCAGTACACTTGGTGAATATCTTGCAGCATTAAGTCAGGATTGAATTAGAATTGCCCCAGAGATACATAGACGAGGTGACCAGAACCTTGTTTTAAAGAGTCAAGGTTATCTATTGAGTCTGAGTTCAATCATGAAACTTGGCAGCAATAATGGTGGGTTTTAACACTTTTACAATATTTCAACTTTTTCCAACTGAGTTAACGCTTGTAAGTAGTTTAAATGTCTGCAATATTACAACGCTAATCCACAAACTCCCGAAAGTTATTTTTCGTAGTCCGTGTGAATATCTTACTTGATTTCAAACTACGGCGGAAAACGAATTCCTACTTTACTCATCATCATTGAAATTTACATATTAAAAAGATTAAAGTCATTTGTCTTATCCGTTTTTATTTTTAGATGTATAAGCCCCCTATATTTAGCCCCTTTGCTTTCCCGGGACCAGTTACCTACGACTAAAAAGAAACACTTTTCGACCATTCCGTTGGCGAATTTGCCTAGCATTTCTAGAAACATCTTTCGTTCGTCGTCTGGTTTGTAATTGAAGACTCAGCCATCAGATAACGTGATTGCATCGCTTACTTCATTTGATCTTACAATGTGTTCTTACATTCTTCTAGTTCCTGTAGCGAGAGGTGCTCTGATACATCCTCTTCCAGTATTAGGAGCAAGCGTTCAAGACGTCCTCGCTGCCCAGTCATAAAACTCGCACTGACGTTTTCTGATTCCTTGGTCAGTATCTATCTTATTTACTTTTATTCGGCCCAAAAAGGCATATTGCCAGTGAGATGTAAGGGACTACTGCGAAATAGGGACCAAATGTACGGTACGGGGTCAACCTTAGTGGGAAGTTGTGCAGCGAGATATTTGTTCACATTATATTAGAATTTATGCGTGTTGGTACAATCGTGGAAACACGGAAAAGGTTAAGAATTCCAAATGTAAACGGTCCGAGGAAACAAGCCATTATAGTAGAAAGTTGAACGGAATCTGTCGACCTCTGAAGTGAAGGAGTTCGATTTTTCTTCTTGTTGTTTGTGGTCCTGCCTACTTTACCTAACCAAGACATCACTTTTATTCATCTTTCATAATATTTATCAAAATATATCCAAATTTCGACCACCGCATTTCTAATTCCACGCTTAAACTTTTTTTGGCCCAGCGCCCCCTACTTAGCAATTAATATCACCACCAACCTTATGCTCAAAGACAATCTTGTTACAGATACGAACATCGCACCTCTATTGCTGTCTATGTTCGTAGATTTCACTCATCTTCGTGGTGAGTGTGGCCTCGAAGGTCTGATACAAGGATAGTGACCTTTGTGTAGTAGCTAGATTCTCCTTATTAAAAAACCTTGCGCCAGACAATATTTTTACTCTGAGTGAGACACGTAGAATCTAGAATATGTTATTGTTAGTTTTAACATTGCGAATGCAGTTCAGCATAGTTATAACTTCGGGTGGCGGCGGGATCTATCGAGATGACAACTTAAATATCAACAAGTAAAAGGCAAATAAAGTGCCACCCGAGACATGTTTAGCTGAGAGCATCAGTCACTTTCTATTTTTCTCCTTGTCTTTTTGTTATATATATTGTGTATTTTCCCTCCCGGTCAAATTAATTGATTAATTGATTGATTGATTGATTGATGGATTGATTGATTCTCTCTCTCTCTCTCTCTCTTTTTATCACCGTGAGAAGAAGAGTTTGATGTTGTTTTTCGTACGTGGCGGACGTATGCAAGCCAAGCTCACTCACTCACTTGACTTTAAAGTTATTCTCTTTTTATTCGGAAGCCAAAATGAATAAATAAATTATATTTTTCCATATAAAAAATATGGTTGTCGATCTTACTGCAAGTGTTCAATTGTAACACAGCGGTTCCCTCAGCTTACTTAATTAATAACCTGAAAGAATTAAAGACGCCCTAAACCAGACTTAAAACCCGTCAAGCCACATGACCGATCAACAACTTTATTGAAAGCGAAATGTGGCAGCCGTTTACCCCATTGATTCCGGCAAGTCATAATACTAGAGTTGGTCCGGTCCCCAGGCCTGTAACTCTCGCTTCCGTTATTTTGTTCTTTAATCCTAACATTCAATGAACTATACATTTCTGACATAGGGGGAATAATTGCTGTTGGCTGGGTCGAAATCAATCTATCTCACACTTATAGTTTGCTTAATAAAGACTAACAAGAATAAATAATTTTAAAAATATTTTACTTCTCTAGTTTCACATGTAATGACATTTTGTTTTATTACGTTTTAAGAATGACATCACTGAAATGTGAGCCGTTATTGTACAAATAATTTTCTATTATAGAACACTACAAGTGTGCCAGATTATTTTTACCCACCCTGTATATAATAGCTAGAAAATAGTAAAAGGAAAATAGAGTGAGTTTCTGGACTGAGCAGCAAAGACGTGTCGTCGACCCGGTCTGGCTAGAGGAGGTATCGGACTCGGAACCCTCAACGCTACTTGGAAGAGTTGAGATGACTTTGTACCATACATAACAAAGTGAGCGATAAAACTTCATTTTGTGTTTTTCAAGTCTTCAATAATAAGCCAATATGCAAGGGAGAACAAGTAAGTATTTCCCTATTTTGTTTTTATATAACTTGGCCTCCGGCTAAGAATTGGACCTAAACATGGTCTATTTTCGCTGTGGCTTCTGATACTAGACGATGCGCAAATGATAACCTATCCTTGTTCGCCAAAATGAAACTGAACTAATGCTTTTAATTTCAAGTTATCAATACAGGCAAAATATCATGACAACTTGTACTTTTATTCGCTATTAGAATATGACGGTACTCAGAGTGGGAGTGAAGGAGAGACGACGGTAGTTTTATTAAATAATAATTTTCAGACGCCATTTTATACGCTTTTCTGGATCCACTTTCTGTGAATTTGTCCTTCTAAATATGTTCCATAATTTCTTTGATGACGTCACTCCTCGTGCGTTTTTTTTTCACTTCTGATTTTTCTGTGGACACGCTGGTAAACGTTGACCGTTTGACCTCAACAGACAACCGCTTGCTAAATCCGTGTTGAACTGTTTAAAGATATTTTTCTGTTCTAATGAGTCACTATTTATCAAGGGTAAACTACATTTGAGGATAAGGATCCATATAGATTGTTAGTCAAATTGTGATTAATATTGTGAAAGTAATGAAAATAATACAACGGAATCAGTTAAGTAAATTATAGTAACAGGTTCCATAGATGAGGAGTTTTCGGAAATGAACTAATTTCATGGAAAGTCAGTTTGGCGTTAGACACACTGAGGAAACAAATATTCGCAGTGGTTGTAGTAAGACGAGTTCTTGCAGTAAATGTTTTACAAGAAATAATAGATTCCTGTTTTTTTTTTTTAATAGAGCGTCTTTTCAAATTGTATATTTTTGAATAAATAATACATGTATACTCCTCAGAAATCAGAAGAGCTGATGGATGGCCTCATATTACAGACAAGACTCTTCTTGAAATGGGCTCTTGTCTAAATGAGTAAGCGGGCATCATGGCGCACAAACTTCGTGAATGTTTCACCGTCAATTGATGAATGACTCAAGACAAGAGAAAGAAAACTCTTCTATTGTAAAGTACAAACACCTTTACGTATTCTTTAGGGTTAGAGTTTATCCTTCAACATATACAAACAAACAAGCATTTTCACAGGTTATACACTTTTGTTTTTTTGTTTTTCTTTATTTTTATTATAAAGATTTTCAATAATTTGCACTGTTGTTAATTTGTTTTTATCAACATATTCAAAGTAAATTGGATCACATTGTCGCTTCGATGCTGACAAGATTGCCAATATTGCCGATCATGAAGAAGCCTGAATAGAAATAAAAAACGGAAATTGGAAAAAAAACGGGAGTGGCTTGTATAAAAACGGCAACAGTAGAAAAAAAAAACGAATAGAATTGACACAATATCAAATTGAAAAGTAATTGGGGAAACTGGTTTGCCAATCCATAGAAAAACCGAAACCACGGCCTGTGTGATCGAACGAAGAAAAAAAAAGCAGTCCAGAATAACTGTTTTGTTTGGATGCAAATCGTAAAGACATGCGCGTGCGAACATATCAATTGAAGACTGACGTCGCAGAACTTTGGAAAGACACCCCGTTGACTCGCTCGCAGCTAAAACGCCACGGTGCATAGGAGGGGAACGAAGGTGAGATACAGTTGTTTGCTGGTCAATAGTAACAGCCGTCACATTATCGACAGGTCCCTTTTGTCGGCAAGGGACTCCTTTGGAATAAGAGAACTCAACATAATTAAATATTCATTTGAGCCGTGTATTAGCTTCGATCCTGTGACGCTACACCTGTCAATAGATCTTAGTAAAGTGTATTTACAGAGAATTCATGAAAATATTCTCGAACATCCTTACAACGTCTTAAGAAATACACTTTGACTTGCACGCATGGTCCAAGTGTAATATATTGAATGCGTTTTGGACATTAAATCACAAAGTAAAGAATACAAAACAATGGGAGGTTGGACGTTATTGAAGGTCTATATGTGGTGTCAGACAGAAGATCAATGGCAGAATATACATCTGCAGTTTGAGAAATTGACGAGCGTATAATATCCAGAGAGAGCATAGCTATAGTCAGAGACAGTCATGCGGCAGCAACCTTCCAGTCTAACTGCTAGTCAACCAGCCAATTATCATTACCCTTTTTAATATTATGTATAGAATGTCATTTCCAGACGACTTTAGATCAACAACCAAGACAACACTTTTGTAATTCAAGACTTTTATGACAACAATTAAGAGAGAGAAAGACTCATTAATTATCAGCTTCTTTTTTAAACCTTGTTTACGATCGCTTGCTAGTAAAAGTTTTAATTTTCTATTTGAATTTCCATCAATATTTTACTGGGCAATCAGAACAAACGAATTATTTCACTCTAGTTTCATGGTATTTCTACCCTCTGTATTCAGCCAGATAATATATAACAGCGATTAAGATATACACATACATACAAAGATGTACATATCCAAATACGTATATACACACACATACATATATATATATATATATATATATATATATATATATATACATATACATATCCAAATACGTATATATATATATATATATATATATATATATATATATATATATATATATATATATTTAAAAGGGTAAGGCTACCAATATTTATAAATGTTTTTTTTTTACATTTATTTATTATTTTGTTATTTTATAATTTTATATAACGCGTTTCAAGCGGTGGTCCACTTTCATCAGATATGTAAACCCATTTGAAGAATGGATTTACATATCTGAAAGTGGACCCCCGCTTGAAACGCGTTATATAAAATTATAAAATGATAAAATAACAAATTAATAAATAAATGTGGAAAAAAACATTTTACAAATTTACCCTTTTAAATATATACTTTTCTCACGTTGGAACTGCACTAATAATGCACTCCCCTATCTTATATATATATATATATATATATATATATATATATATATATATATATAACTTATTTTACGAAAGCTGTTTAATCCATGTTTGTTTCTCTAAAGCTTTTCTCTATTTATTTTAACGGCACAAAATATTAATGCATCCCTTAGTTAAGCGATTGTGTTATATTTTTAAAAATCTATTTTATTATTCTAATTCAATAAATTTGCAAGTGATCTATTTCTATCTATCACTTTCACACTTTTGATTTTTAGCTGTTTGATCATCCGCTTTTACTTACAACTGTACCTATCTCTTTCGCGTGCATCCTCTCTCTTCCCCTCTGTCTCTCTCTCTCTCTCTCTCTCTCTCTATCTATCTGTTTATTAACAGGTAATAAACAATGGAAAGATCATCAAGATCGGAATCGCCATTATAAACAAAAGGGAAAACACTACAAATAGTAACACTATTTCACCCGTATCTGCAGAAAGAAAGGGTTTGATATAGTGAGCCAAAAGAGATTACCTTTGATTATTATCTTTTTCTCATTAAATATTTACCTGGCATTGGAAACTTAATATTCCGTGATTCACAAACTCTTTCCTGATTGGGTCACATTATTTCTAGGGGATTTGAAAAAGCATTTTTTTTCTTTTTCGCATCCAGAACAACAACTTCTTCAGAAGGAAACACTTCGCAGTTTCGCTTTCCACTTCCGAATTGGTTTTTTTTAAGTGGTGAGACCCCTTCAACAAATGATGGTTATGTAGCACTGGTGGTATTTGCCCATAAATATTATCAAACCAAATTATCTTCCTGGCCCATTCTATTCAACAGTACAGTGATATCCACTGGGTATATTTGCAACACATCGCATTATGCATCGACCCAACGCTGTTAATGAAAGTAAGCTAGGAAAATATTTTAACTACTTAATATACGCACACCCACACACACACATATATATATATATATATATATATATATATATATATATATATATATAAAGATAGATGAAAGATGACGGATAAACATGTACGAATGACACATTTATTTCAATTTCGATTGCTCAATGCAAGGTGTACTCGGTAAAAACATGTTTATTATTCTTTCCTTAGTCCAAAACTTTTCAAAGATTAAAATCTTATCATCAGATGAATTACATAGATATATAAGTTGGCAGTCGAAATGCCAAAATTCAAAATTTGAAAAAAGTATTAAGGAATGGAGAGTGAGAATGTAAAAAGATGATAATATTTAAATCTTTGAAAAGCCTCGGCTTAAGGAAAGAATAATAAACATGTTTTACCGATTACACCTTGCATTAAACAATCGAAGTTGGAATAAATGTGTCATTCGTACCTGTTTATCACTCTTCTTTCATCTATCTTTATAATTGCTCTATCTCGTATATTGAGCTTAAACCATTTCACTAGAGGTTATATCTACTAAAAGTGTATTTTTAGTTTCATATTTTATTTTATAAATATTTTTTTTTCTGACGACGTTCGCTAACACGAACGAAACCGGTCAAATCTCTTGTTTTTGTTTTTCTCCTGCACGTTTGTCATTTTGCACACATTTTGTCTACCACGGCATTTTATTTTCATTACTTATCGTGTACCTTACCACACATATATATACATATATATATATATATATATATATATATATAAATATATATATATATATATTAGTATATATACATACACATATATATATATATATACTAGTATATATACATACACACATATACATATATATATATACATATATACATATATACATATATATATATATATATACTGTACAAAGGTAGATTGCTGCAATATAACATCAGGTATAAAGTGGTGAATTGGTGTGCATTCCGTGTCTGAAGGTATTTATTTATTTATCTGTAATTCCAGCCGTATAATTTGCAGAAGATTGCGTATCGTGAATTAGAAAATGGATCCTTTATCTCAAAGGAAATACGTAGCGCTCTCAAAACGAGGCAGAAACTCATGAAAACCTTCCTATCAGCCATTTTATGCGCGCAGTATCATATAAAACGTTCGCGTTTCTCGAGAGCAGCTGTTTGATCGTTGGACCATTGGCGTTATTTTGTTGGTAGCAGGGCGAGGCAGGTTCAAGAGACGGGCCGATATGGCTTCCGGTTTTCTGTTGCGCATCTGCCAACCAACTGACCGATAGTTAGACGGAGGCGATACGCTTGACATCAGTAGAAACACGGAGCAGCGATGAAGGCTCAGCGATAACAGGGAATAAAGTACAGAGGGGTGGGTCCCGGATGGTTATAGGTTTTTTTTATTAGGGATAAGTATAAAGATACAATGAAGGAAGGTATAAATACATTATTGTTTGAAGATATACACATGGTGGTAGGTTAGATCGTGATGGGAACGAAGAATATAAAAAAAGGGTTAGGGGCAGGAGAAAGGGATACCAGCATGGAAAGAAATAGAAATGAAAAAGTATAGTGTATTGAGGGGAAGGGTGTTATAGGAAGATAAAACAGAAACAAAAGAGAAGAGAGAAACGAGAAAAGAAGGGGACAAGAGGATATACAACGAAATGAATATAAAAATGAAGGAAAGGGATATGAACGCGAGAGGATGCAATAAAAAGGAAAAGTGGGAAGGAAGAAGGAAAGGGAAGAAAAAAGACGGAAATTAAAAGATAATGAAGGAAAGAAAATAATACAGGAGACAGGAAAGAAAAGCTGAAAAGCAAAGTCAAATAATAAAAGAAAACAGAGAGAGAATGGGAAAGAAAAAGATAGATGAAGAGAGAGAGATAAAGAGAGAGATAGAGAGAGAGAAAGAGAAAGAGATAGATAGAGAGAGAAAGAAAGAGATAGAAAGAGAAAGAGAAAAGAGAGAGTACAAACGATTAAAATTAACAAACGAGAAAGAGGGTGAAATTGAGATACAAAAAAAAATTGAAGATCGTATGTTTGGTTGACTATTAGCTTTTACGGCATATCAATCCCCATTGACCATTTTATCATTTTTTTTTACCTCTCTTCACTCAGAACAAGCCACATAACATGAGACGTAAGGGGTTACTGTAAATTGGGGGCTAGATTTAATAGGGACATCCTAAGCGGGTGTTGTGCAGTGAGATGCTTGTTCACATTACATTTAAATTTCTGCATGTTGATACAGTCAGCCAAACAGAAAGCAGGGAAATAATCGCAAAGAAAAGCGGCTCAAAGACAGAAGTTATTTGAGTAGAAAGCTCTCTGACATCTGAAGATCTTTACAATCGAAGGGGTGTGATTTTGCTGCTTATCGTTTTTTCTCGGGGATATTTCAGAGTTCACAGGTGCTGCATGTTCGGCGGAGAACATTCCGTCGTAGTACTTGTAAAACAAGTACAGGTATGCAATATTGTTATAATGGAGCAAAGATGGATATTTGTAAACAGTGTGGGATATATTAGGTGAGTATTTTTTCTGGCCTCTATCAAAGATGAAGAGACTAGTGGTTGGTGCACTAGCCCATATGTGCAAAAATGGTCTATGTGGAGTCACATGGTGGATTTGATGATATATAGGATACTAGAACCGTTATACAATAAGTACTCTTGCCCGGTAGAGGGAGTTTACCTTCTTTGCAGCAGACTTGACAGTATCGTCTATGTATTTGTACCAATTCAGGTTACCTTTGAATGTTAGGCCAAAGAGTTTGATTGGTTTCTATACGATTGGTTTATAGATAATTTTGTTTTGTAGGCGTGTATTTTGTAAACAAATATTCTGTCAAAGATAGTTTCTTTGTAATCCTAAGTGAGGCCCTGACAGGTAATACCATTACTTGTCAGAGGGGACTTGGGAATAGTTGTAACAAAAAGGTTTTGCGACACTCCCACATACTTTTAAACTGTGACATTTGCATTAGATGAAGTATTGAGTCATAATACGCTCAGGAAGATATAGCTTTACTTGATGTTAATGCTTTAGAAATAGTGTAGGCCGATAAAAAGTGTGAAACGGCTGGGAAATGATAATTTCGGATAGTGGTTGGGATAGATGCGAACATTTTGCCCAATGGTGTGAAATTTTGGTTCCGTGCCGGTCAAAAGGCTATTTAAAGCACAGATCGTACTACGACCCCGCTTAACAGTGTACTCGGGAGTAGTTATTAATAAGTGACTGCATACTCCCAAACCTCTGAAGTTTGATCCTAACCTGTGGCTGAACTTTAAGGTCATATATAGGGTCGTGAAAGAAGGACACATCAAGGAGGGTTTTGTACTAAGAGGGTGAGAACAGACGTTAGTAAAACTTTAATAAAGAATGAAAAAAAGGAAAAGAAAGAAAAATGAAGGAGAAATAGGAATGTATAACAAAGAAGGAAAACAAAAAGAGGAAGATGTCGTAAAAGAAATAAAAGCGAAAGAAATGAATACGGAAAAAAAGAAAGAGAGAGGAATTTTTATTAATTGGATGATTTGAACTACTATTCACATCTTGGATGCCATTCTTTCTAAAATTTCGACCTATGTAACTTCCGACCCTTTTAAGTGCATCTTTTCGGAGTCGGGAAACTTACGGAATTTCAAACGGAACCTGTTATTTTATACACGGGGACAGCATTCTCTTGTTCCGTCAGCCATGGCGAGTAGAAGTCTTAAGTGATTCGTAATTGCATTCTTCTTATAACCTGTAGCGTAACGAATATGAGTTATCATATGTTCTACATGACAGTTTTCTGGCGGTTGAAGTTTGACTCCTGTGAACAAGCATCTCGTTGCACAGCTCCCAATTTAGGATGACCCACAAATCGTTCACCCTAATTCTCAGTAGCCCCTTACGTCTACAGTGGCAACTTTCCTTGTGTGGGGTGAAGTAAGTTAAAAAGAAATATGTGCAAGCGATACTAGTAGTCCGAATATTCCAAATGATCCAAATTATCGATCCTAATCTAAAAGAATCCAAAACATAAAGAGAGAGAGAGAGAGAGAGTGAGAGAGAGAGGACAGTTTATAAAGGGTTAGGAAGAATGCAAGCGAATAGAAAAAGAATGATAAGAAATTATATAATAGCAAAGGAAAGAAGGAGAGCAGCAACGAAAGAGAAATGAAAGGGGAGACAATGCGTAAATCACACCAAATGAAACAAAAAAGAGAAAAAGTGAAAGAAACAAAAGAGGAGTGTGTGAAAAGAATTCGAACGAAAGTAAAGCAAGAAATACAAGAGAAGGAGTTAGTCAAATAAAAGGACAAAAGATAAGTATTCAACAGAAAAAAATGTATGAACAGAAAACTAACATACATACATATATAAAAAAGCACAAACAGTAACTCTCACTTCCGTTATTTTCTTTTTTAGTCCTCACACTCCATGGGCGATATTACTGACAAAGGGGGAAAATTGATGTTTTCTCGGTCGGAATCTATCTATATAGTACATATCGTTGGCTAGATTTTCACCAAGTACTATTTTTTTAGCTCCTTGCATCAAGTGGCTTCATGGCTTGTCTGGAGCGATGTGCATAAAAAAAAACTCATGACAGTGAAAACAAGGATAAGAGATATACAGAGAGAGAGAGAGAGAGAGAGAGAGAGATAGAGAGAGAGACGAAAGCGAGAGTTTTTGTTTGTTTGTTGGTATTTTACGATCTTTTAACCTTTATAAGGTTATCCCAGGGCAAACGTTTTTTTCTCTCAATTTAGACAGTTTTTACCATGTTTATTTGTGAAAGTGTTTTTTTCGAGGAGTGCTGAGATATTATTTGGGCCATTCTTTTGAAGAGAAGAAAAACGAAAGAGTGGAAAGAGGAGATAGGAGAACTATAGGGGAAAGCGAATGAGAAGAGGAAAGAGATAGGAGAACAAAGAGGTAAGAAAAAGAGATGAAGAATAGCCGGACCAGTGGGAGAAGATTGGGAGGTCGGAGATATAGAAATAAATAATAGAGTAAAGTTGAGAGACAATAATTTCACGCTTATCGGATTATGTTGGCGTTAGTTTCTGGTTTAATTGAACAGAAGAGTAGAAAGAAAGGGAACTAGTAGGAAAACGAATGTTTACTGGTTAAATATGATTGCCATATATATATATATATATATATATATATATATACATATATAGTCATCCACATACAGCCTGTTTTGCTGTTTCACAGCTCATCAGTGCGGCTAGATCAGTTAGTGTCTCAAGCCGGGATCGAAACGCAACCGTCGAGCTGACAGTCGGCGATGCTAACCCCTACGCCATCATGCGACACTGACTGAATGTACGTGATATCTCAATGTAACGAAATGTAAACATTGCAAATGCCTGAGCTCGAAATTAGTTTTACCTAATGAGCATTGCCTTAAAGCTAATGGCCGTTGACAATACCTTTACAAAAATAAGCTCTACCCGGAGGGAGCTTTTTATAGTCATCCACATACAGCCTGTTTCGCTGTTTCACAGCTCATCAGTGCGGCTAGACTAGTTAGTGTCTCAAGCCGAGATCGAAACGCAACCGTCGAGCTGACAGTCGGCGATATATATATATATATATATATATATATATATATATATATATATATATATATATATATATAATATTATTGAGGCGTTAGTTATTAACAATTCTCGACCTAGTCTGTGTAGACTAAAGATTTTTTTAAAAATCAGTTGGAGATCTTTAATGATTCAAATGCACCATAACGTTGAGAGATTTACATTTTTTTCTCTCTCAATCGTTTTCTCCAACTTAAACAACATTTCCCCTCATATCTCATTCGATTTTCTTAGATGTAAATTTATCATTCTTACGTTTCCTCTGAGAGGGTCAGACGATAAGGCCTTAAGGAAACATTTAGCAATTTTCTTTTTTTCCCACCCGCCTGTTTAATTGATTAAAAAATGTTTCCTCTGAAATCTATCCTACGATTTTGCTATACGCGAAATTTACTTGTATATATATATATATATATATATATATATATATATATATATATATATATATATATATATATAATTAATTTAAAATAAATTATATAAAATTATTTTTAGATTATTTTTTTTTTAATTTTATAATTTTACCTACTGGTACTGAAAAATTAGTACAACATCAGTACCGTCGGTTTCAAGCTCAGAAGGACTTAACCATCCGATTCTCTTCAGCTTATGTTGTCACCTGTTTCAGAAATGTGAATTCACGTGTCACTCTCGTTTGGATTATGTATATTTGTTTAAAATTAGTGTTAGGGTAGTTTAATAGGGGTTAAAAAAGGGGGAGGGGTAAAATGTGACAGTTGAGATTTTAAATTGGAATAAAATTAAAAATATTAATTTTTTTTTTTAATTAAAAATGTTTCTATACAAATCCCGTGCGTCAATGTTTATAAGGGCGTATATTTGGCCGTTACTGTTTTGAGGGTAAATTATGTGTCTTCTACAGAATGTTAAGGAGAGAAAATGGGTTTAAGGATTATACTTACGAAAAAGTAAAAAGGTAAAATGACACACATTAAATTTAAATTCGGTACAAATGTTGTACTAATTTTGCTGTACCAAAAAATAAATAAATATTACGCTCTTAATTTGTATTCTCGATTAATCGAGCACTCTGCTAGAATTTGTATTACTATGTTACAATATATATATATATATATATATATATATATATATATATATATATATGTGTGTGTGTGTGTGTGTGTGTGTGTGTGTGTGTGTGTGTGTGTGTGTACAGTACCGTCCAAAATTAAGGAACAAGAATTGAATCTTCTGAATCTAAACAAAATTAGATATTATTTTTTGTGAAATTGGTCTGCTCAGAGTCCAGACATGAACCCTATAGAAAACTTATGGAAGACTCTTGGACAGAATGTTATGGCAAATAATCCGGAAAACATCGAAGACTCGTGGCTGAAACTGAAAGATTAATGAGCCACGATAACTGTGGCCCAATGTCAAGATTTAGTAGCATCCTGCAGTCGTAGATGCGCAGCAGTTATTGAAAACAAGGGTGGAAGTACCAAATATTAAATATATTTAGCCTTTTTAATTTGATTTAGTTAAAAATGATATTTTGTCCCTTAATTGTGGGCACTTTAAATATGTAAAATGGTGGATAACTTTAATAATATTATTTTAATTCATGTGAAAACCTCGCTAAAAGTGCAACTACATCATGGGTATATTCAGTGAAATTTTTACAAATATTAATATATAATTTTGTTTAGATTATGAAGACTTTAATTTGTGTTCCTTAATTTTGGACGGTACTGTATATATATATATATATATATATATATATATATATATATATATATATATATATTACTAATATCACTATAAACTCGATACGTATCCTGCTATCCTGTCTTGTGTTTGATGGATGCACCAGAAGAAAATAGATGTTCTACTGATGCAATTGTAAGTATAGATGTGGTAACCAAAAACATTACATGTCAAATCACTGTACTTCACGTCCTCGTCAAATACTTATATGCTCCCACTCGTGTAGCAATACGAAGTACAAAAAGCAGAAATGCCAAATAATCTGCAGGGCAGTATAATCGTATGAAGTATAGCCATGATAAACGTATCAGTTAAGGTGGCGAGAGGTTTCTTTCTCGGCATATTAAGAGACGAATTCCGATTGCTGTGTGTCTTTGTAATCTGGTTATTGTTTTTATGCGCTCACGTACATTCGTTTACTATTTCTTTTTTATTAATAAACCATCGAAATAAAAAACGTTTTCCCAGCCACTTACAAGCGTTTCTCGAAGGAAGGATACCATTTTTTCCCTTTTACATGATGGCAGATTTTTATACTTTTGTCCGTTTTTTTTTCTATTTATTTATTTATCTCACCCCATTCTCCCTTCCCTCTTCCTCATCTTTCCTCCTTGATAAATCAATTGCTGTACCAAATGCAGACCGGAGTCTGGGCCGACCATTTTTTATTCTAACCAAAAATATCGTGTAACGCTTATACAAAAGCAAGGCTATGGAAATAGCAAATAACAAATTCAGAATCACAACACTAATAATACGGCAGCATCAAACGGATACAATTTCATTCGCTTCCGGTTAGCTTTTCTCCTATTCCTATGCCGGCCAAACTAGAAAAGCCATATGTATATACATATATCTGTGTGTGCGTTTATACGTACTTACATACATAGACAATTATATATAAACGTGTATTTGTATATTAGGTATAGGTGTGTCTATATGTATGTGCAAATGCATGTGTTTATATATTTACATAACTATATATATATATATATATATATATATATATATATATATATATATGTATGTATATTATTTTTCTTATCTTTCTGTTTTTTTCTGGAGATGGGGCATCCTACCGGATGCCAAACATTCACCGGCTGTTTCAGACACTCCAGCCTAGAGAGCGTTTTAAGATTCTAACCTTCCCTTTAACGGCAGTTGTTTGTAGTTCTCTTGCACTCGGTTCACTGGGTATACTCGCCAGATAGCTCTTGAAATTAATCTTCATTAGTCCTGTTGCTCCTATAATTACTGGTATGATGGAGATTTTCCTAAGATTCCAGTTTCTTTTCATGTCGTACATAAGACTTTGGTGTTTCGTAATGTGTATAAGCGTGTGTTCATATATAGATATCAATACATGTATTAGTGTACAAACTTCGTATAAAATAACAGAAAAAGTATGCTTCGCCAATGGTTGCACTAGCTACTTATCATTATGTAATACTTTTCTATATATAAATTAGATAATATTTCATAGGAATCAATTTTCAAACAAAACTAATATTCAATATTTAATTTTGTAAAGATGTATTTTCAAAACTTTTTAAATTGCAATAAAGCTGAAAATAACTAAAACAGACTCCAAAAACACGCCTCAGATTTTTCTGCACAAGAATTGATATAAAGTCTTATCTTCCGATGTATATATATATATATATATATATATATATATATATATACATTTTTAAACCACTTGTGGGTTTATGATTTTCTATCGACTGATGACACCCATATATATATATATATATATATATATATATATATATATATATATATATATATAGCCAAAAATTGTGTGTGTGTGATTTTAAGAATAGATATATGTGTGCGTATGTATGGAGGCGTATGTCACCAGGTCGGATATGTAGAAAGAATATGTGCGCTTAACTCAGACGTTATTATTTAATAAAAATAAACAAAAAAACCATAAGATCCCCTTAGATTAATTTAGTTAAATATAAGATGTTAATTCCTACTCGCTCTATGTTGGGTGTTCAAACCGGCTGCTACCACCACTCCCTCTGATTGTGTTTGAAGTGCCGAGGATAAATTCAATTTTCTATCAGTATCAAAAATGTAATTGTTAAGTTGGATGCTTGAATAAAACCGCAAGGTTGAAATAAATTATTGCATCGACAATCATGTAATTTCGTGTTATTATATTTTACGTTATTATTGCTCTGTTTACCACATTGAGCTCTCTTACCCGGATTTCTTCCTGGAATTATTCCATTATAACACTATATATATATATATATATATATATATATATATATATTTATATATATATATATATATATACATCGATGTATATGTATATATATATATGTACATATATACATATATATGCATATATATATACATATATATGTATATATATGCATACATACATATATATGTATATATATACATATATGCATACATATACATATATATATGTATGTGTATATATATACATATATACATACATATATATATATATGCATACATATATATATATATATATATATATATGTATATATATACATATATATAAATAAATATATGTATATATACATATATACATATATATATGTATATATATGTATATATATACATATATAAATATGTATATATACATATATGCATATATATACATATATACATATATATAAATAAATATATATATGTATATATACATATATACATATATATATGTATATATACATATATGCATATATATGCATATATATACATATATACATATATACATATGTATATATACATATATACATATACATATATACAGTTATATATACACATATATATATACATATATACATATATATATATGTATATATGTATATATACATATATATACATGTGTATACATATACATATATATATATGTAAATATATATACATATATATGTATATATATACATATATATATGTATATATGTATATATACATATATATATATATACACATGTGTATATATATTCATATATATATATATATATATATATATATATATATACTATTAAAGTATGTTTATATCTACAGACGATATTGTTTCGGGGGTTGATACCCTCATCAGTACAAATTGGCGGTTGCAGGCGGTCGCATGTGATCGAACGCATTTTGTGCATTCAGCCTAGAATAACACGTCTAACGCCTATGTCCACGCGGTCGCGAGAAATTTCGACATACAGTAATTCAAATCAATAAACACTTATCCAAAAAGGCGGTGGCAAGTACCTTTGTTGCAAAAAAGTTCGACGTGATACGAAAATGTTCGTAATAGCTAGTTACAAACATTTCGTAACTCAAAAGAATGCTCTACTATTAAGATATCTTAATCTTAAAGGGACATTAACTATATATACGTTGTTTATATATTAAAGCGTTTGTATACCTACATGTATAAACGTATATATATATATATATATATATATATAAATATACGTGTGTGTGTGTGTGTATGTTTGTGTGCGCGTGCGGCGGGTGAAATGAGACTAGAGCATATGTCTTAGCTCGTACCATGGCGGGCAAAATAAATTTCACAAATAAGACTGTTTTGTAATATGTTGATTCTCGCTTTACAAATATTTAAATCAAATAATTTTACTAAACGTTATGCTTAAGACTCCTATTCGGACATTCTTTCGGAAGCTAGTGTCGAAATTTAACGGATTAAGCTTGTTATTATATACACACATTATATATATATATATATATATATATATATATATATATATATATATATATATATATATATATATACACATTAGATATAAATATATATATATATATATATATATATATATATATATATATATTATAAATAGAGGAATATATATATATATATATTATATGGACACATTATATATATATATTATATATACACATTAGATATAAATATATATGCATATGTATTTATATACACACATTATATAAATACATATTCTATATACACACATATATATGTAATGTACACACACACATATATATATATATTATGTATACACATATATATGTATATAATATACATATATATATATAATATATACACACATATGTATATACATTATATAAATACATATTATATATACACATTATATAAATTCACACAGTATTTATATAGAGAGAGATATTATATATACACTGTAAATATATATATATATATATTATATAAACACACACTATATTATATATATAGACACATTATATATATTATATATACATTTTATATATTATATAGAGCCACAATATATATGTATATATACATATATATATAGACAAAAAATATATATTTAATATATATATATATATACAAATTAGCTATATATATATATATATAATATATCAACACACGCGACCTATATATTATATCTATACACACGCATATATATTATATATATATATATATATATATATATATATATATATATATATATATATATATATATATGTATGGGTGTCGGAATGAGCTTACATATATAAAGATACTTAAAGTAGAAAGTCTAAATCGAACATTATAAGTTATCTAACGTTCCGCCACCTTCCTAGAAACCAACTTCTTACTCATCTATTTCTTCCCCCCCCCCCCCTATCTTTTAGTAACAAAATACTGTTCTTTTACAAAAAAAAAAGCGAAGCATGCCCGGTTCTTTCATCCGAATCTTTTTTGTCTATCTAATGTCGTTTAGAATTGCGTTAAACTTACTTAGCGATATTATAAACTATACATGAAACATCTATCACTAAAAGTACCGCCTCTATGTCCGTTCGACCGCAGATTCGTGACTTAGTTTGTAAAGGCAGCCTTTGTTGTTATGATAATTAGAGATCACGTTACAGTGTTTGCTCTCTCTGTCGGTCCAGAAATAGATATATCTGCAAGTCATGGTTAGCGCTACATGTCTGGACCATTTTTTTGATATAATGCAATGTATATATCGTTAATACAAACATAGCGTAATTCCCGATTAGCATTTCAGTTTTATGTTCCGATATTGTTACGACGCGCTTAAAATCCTTTCACTATCCGACGTTAACGTTTACTTAATTCTGAAACATAAGCGCGTGATATTGGACTGGATAAAATAAGTATCACATAAAAGTTACAATAGTAACAATGACGTGGAATACGATGATGATGATGATGATGATGATGATGATGATGATGATGATGATGATGATGATGATGATGATTATAACAATAGGAACAACGCAGCAATACCACAAGAACATCACACGATTTATTTACCTTCTCAGGAGGTTAGGCACAAGGCCAGGTTTATCTCACTCCAACAAGGTAAGATGTGACCCAAGGTCGGGTCGGCAAAGTGGGACTTGAAAAGCAAGCGCCCGAGAAGGTGAGCACTCTGGTCATTAAAAATTGCTTGGACAGCTCTGTCGGCATTCTCTGGTAGTGGCGCCTCAGGCAGTAAGCTATAAACTTACTCCTCCCCAAAGAGGGCAGGCAAAGCCTGGGAGGGTGGACCTCCTAGAACTGCACAGGACAGACCCATAGACCGGCGTAAATCAAGCCCCGAAGCCCAAGACGATACCAGTTTATGGGGTATAGTATCCATCGGAACAGATACTACACTTTGATATCGGCCAAAATGCCGAGAAAAAATCACACGACCCCAAAGGGCATAACACTACAAGCAATTCATAAACTTACTCCAGAAACGCACACGTACACACGTAATGGCACGAGTCTCGTTTGCTATCGTACAAAACTTCCATGAAAAGCCAACTAGAATTGATTAAAAGATTAACGATAGAGAGACCTATCCGAATGAGTACGACTTAAACCGTGTGAAGGCTTATCGCTACTAAGAAATCAATGGTAAACGGCTGTTGTAACAACGTAAAATTACTAGAAGAAGCAGAGTGTACAGGACATCTGATGAGATGGAGTGTTACTTAGACTCCAGGTAACACCAAAAGTTCCGTCTATGAACAACGTTTAAGAGAACAGATAACAATGAAAATAAAAAATAAAGAAGAATAACTAAACAAGAAACATGACGAACTAAAACAAACAGTACTAGTAAATGGGTGTAGAATGAGAAGACACATATACAAATCTAAACATCATTAAAAATAGGACTTTGGAAAATAATGCAAGCTAATTTAACCAAAACAAAAGCAGAACAAAGCGACGCGACAGAAACGAAAAACTGCTGGCTTAATATATGAGAAATGC
>OY744540.1:83668211-83690711 GCA_963556195.1 Sepiola atlantica
ATATATATATATATATACATGCTGACCGTATAAACATACGGTAATTAAAATGTAATTCGAATAAACATTTTGTTGCCCAGCATCGCATTCAGGTTACACATCTAAAACTGGAACCTATCACAGTAGCCCTTTACAGTTCAGTGTATATATGCCTTTGGTAGGAGTGAATAAATGTAAGAAAATAATAGTTTCAGAGATATTGTCAATTTGTATACAAAATGAAAAATCTTAATATGTTTCTGCGTTTAATAACCAAGAAATGGTTGATGTGCCGCAAAGAACAAACCCATTAATTCTGCATATGATATATTCATGCATTCGGACTGTCGCAGCTCATTTAGCTATTGAAAAGAATGTAATTAACATGAACTTGCAAGTTATGACTTGTTGTACTGATTGATTTTGGGTTTTGTCATCAGTTTCCCATATTTTTTTTACTGATCTTTTTTTACTAAGCAGGTACGCGCAAGATAGACGACTGAAGGTTGCCAACATCCATAATGTTAATGATTCTATGGAACCCACAAATATCGGGCACAACACGTTTAATTGTCAACCCGCATCGATACTAAATTCACGTTCACCGCCTCCATGGTCCATCGATTCAGTGTCAAAAAAGAACATACTTATCGTTATAGATATTATGCCATAGGTTAAACTATGAATGCTCGCTATATCGTCATTTGATGATCTAAAAATCACTAGCATATGATCTGTTAGTCTGTATGTTACGATTAAGTATAAAATAGCATATTTGAACAAGACTATTTCCATCCGCATATGCCTGTCACGCTAAAGTGTGAACTATCATCGCGATAAGATACTTAGTTCATCCATGTATCTGTCACGCTTAAATATAGAAGTAGCATTATTAGATACGTACACGAATCTTCATAAAATATGTCTCTTTGTATGTCTGTCACATATAAGTTTGAAATAGCATTACTATATATATATCAACGTATGTCTATAAGAGATTCAGTCTAACTATATATCTCTAACCTCTTAAGCTTGAAATATCATTAATACAGAACTCAAAGAATAAGTATAAGAAATTCAGTTCATAGCTATGCCTGTAACGCTTAAGTTTAAAATAGCATCATTTAATAGTCCACGTTTCTCTATAAAAAGTTTAGTCTAGCTGTATGTCTGTCACGCTTAAGCTTGAAATATCATTAATACAGAACTCAAAGAATAAGTATAAGAAATTCAGTTCATAGCTATGTCTGTAACGCTTAAGTTTAAAATAGCATCATTTAATAGTCCACGTATCTCTATAAAAAGTTTAGTCTAGCTGTATGTCTGTCACACTTAAGTTTGAAATATCATTTCATATACGTCCACTAATCTCTATAAAAGACTATGTTCGTCTGTATATCTGTTACGCTTAAGTTTGAAATATCATTATTAAACAGGTTCAATCATCTCTCGAGGAGACGTTGGTGATTCATATGGCTGTCACTCCTAAATGTGAAATCAAATGTTTATATAAACCCACGAATCTCTGTAAGAGTTGCAGTCCAAATAAACGCTTTTTACGTTTATGTTCGAAATAGAGATATTAAATAATCCACGGCTTTCTATAAGAGACTAAGTCCGTCCGTATGTCACACGTTAGTGTGAAATAATAGTCATATCTTTTTTTTACAATGGAACACTATTTTCTGTTCCGTTACTGATTCCACTCTGAAAAGATTTTTTTTAGAAGACACTCAGTTGATGATAAGCGTACAGCATTCCACCTGGATGCACTGATTAACTGCAAGACAAGTCAAGTGCAATCATAGAGATGAAGAAATAGATACAGCCATAGGTTAGATTTCCTTTGTCTGATTGTAGTTAGCAGAACAGATTAAACATACAAGATGGCCGCTGATAAAATGGCGTTTGCCAAGAAACACAAACTTACACGCACGCAAATACGTATATATCGAAAACACATATATGTCTGTGTTTCATCGTAAAGGACACACACCCATGAACATAGTTAATTACAGCATCAGGTTTCTCTGGAATTTAGGAGGTATATGTATAAATATATCTATTCATACAGGGTGGGCCAAAATAAGGGTCCTATCTTTAAATTTGAATAACTTGAATTTGAATAACTTCCACAAAATAAAAGTTAAACTCACCAAACTTTATGTGTGTGTAGACTGACCCTTCCGAGATTTTTTGGAAATAAACAAAACAAATTTTAGCCGAAAAACACTCCTTAAAACTTACAAAAACTAAAGTATTGTTTTTTACACTGTTTTGAGTTTTTTAAGCAAAAATAATGTTTTCTAAATGAGGGTACGTTCCTTAGGGCCAATACGGCCCATGCTTGCTTCGGAAGGGGTCCTTTACTTATTCTAAAAAAAATATTAAAAAATCAATAAATAAAAAAGTTATGAATTTTTAAAAATAGGACCCTTATTTTTGCCCACCCTGTATATGGGTGAATACGCGCTGCTAGACATAAGCATTTATTCTTTAAAAAAATAATTGTTATAATAATATGCTCCCCACAAATAAACAAAAGAAGCAGTGAAACTAACAAACCAAATAACTTGGTTCAGAGGGTTTCAGATGGTTGCCGGACGGAGGAGGGATAGTACCAGACGGCTTTCGACTGGAAAACTAGAGATAGTACTGAAATATTTAGTGTCGCACAAATCCTAGAGAAACCCAACGAATGATTAACGGCTGGTGTGAACACACCGGGTAAATGGTAATGATTTGGTTTGGTTGTTCTAAAGTTCTTTACCGCGGAATCTAGCCAAAAAAGTATTGAAAATCTGAGAAGATTTGCTGCCACTCAAACACTAAGGAACATCACCTGTTTAACTTGCGGGGAAATTCCTAGCAAGAATTAAAAAAATAATAATAATAATAATAATAATAATAATAATAATAATAATAATAATAATAATTAATAATAATAATAACGAAACACACATGGATATGCTTACGAAAAGGACACTTGAATAAAGAAACGGAATGGCTACTCAAAGTCGCACAGTAAAACAGGATCAAAACGAATTGTATCAAAGTTAAACTAAACAAACCCCAAGAAAACAGTAAATGTAAACCCAGTGGCCAAAGAGAAAAAAACCCTTCTCTGCCAACAGATATCTTACTCTTAATCTTCTTTTCTTCGGATCGTTAACCTTTGGATTTTTTTAAAAACATATTTCACCTCAAACAAGACAGGCCGCCACTGTAGACGTAAAGGGTTACTGAGAATGTGGGTGTGGGTTTTGGGTGACACACCAAGTTGGGAGCAGTGTAGCGAGATGTCTGTTTACATTAGTTTTAAACCTATGCATGTTGATACTGTCGGGAAACAGGAGGCAAGGAGGGAGTTCCAGAGGTCAGTAGCACGAGGAAAAAAGCTATTAAACAAGAAGGCTCTCCGGCATCCGAGAACCTACACAGTGAATGGATGGGATTTAGCTGATTGTCGAGTTTGTCTTGTGTGTTTACGTCTAGGGGGGCACCAGAGTAGCCAGTTCATCGGAGCACAATCCATTGAAGTATTAAATTCGACTGTGCCAAAAGACAGCACTTTTAATGTAATGTCAACGAATAGTTTGCTGCTCAACTCCCGATCTAGGTTGTCTCCGTATAAATCTGAACCCCTATAACAGTGGCCGCTTTCACTTCAGTGGCAATATGCCTCGTTGTATATATGGAGTTTATATAATTTAAGAGAAGCATTATCATTATATGAAGTTCGATGTTTATATTTTCAGACTGTCTCTTCAATTCTCAATAAAACGTTTATTTTTCAACATCATGAAGTAATGTCAAATATTAAAGTTATTTTTGTCGTCTTTTTTTTAAACTTATCTAACACGTTTAAATGTGACTGTTGTTTTTAATTGGTCTAGCAGATATATAAAATAAATAAAAAATTATGTAAAACAAATATTTCAAAATATTTAAAACAAATATCAAACATACACGAATATATATATATATATATATATATATATATATATATATATATATATACGAATTAATATTAACAAAAAAGAATTTTAAAATAGTTCAATGAAAAAAGACTCCATTTTACGCTGAGATAATTTAATTAGGAATTTTTCGAAAAGTCCGTTGATATTCATAAATGTAGAAACATTTATAAAACGTCAAGTCAGCATTTTCTCGCGAAAGAAATCGATAAAAAATATATCGATTTTCGTTTTTTTAAAACACTTATAAGTCAATGGTTATAAACGCTGCTGAGTGTTGAAATTATACAAGACAACGTGAGACCCGTTGTGACAGTATTTGTTATATATCATTATTAAATACATTTTATATCCTGACATTGGTTGATGATTATCTACTTACAAGAATTACAGGGTCAGGATACAGTTTAATATTATGATAGCCCCTCTAACACTTCCGATATCACAAAGTAAGAATACATTGTGATGTCATAATATATTCACGCTTCTTTCCTTTTCGCCTTCTTCTACTGTTATATTAATTATTTACATCTTCACTATTAATCTTACGCTTTTATTTATCATTTACCATTTATTTATGTTATTCGCCCCTCCATTAATCATCTAAAGTGTCCACGTATAGACAAAGCAAACACACGTGATAACAAATATAATTCTTAGAGTGTTCGTATTAGCTAGATTTGCAATAATTTTATTCCGTCGGAGTTTCTTCACAAATCAAATATTGGCATGTGCATTTATAGGTGTATGTATGTGTGTACGTGTATGTATATATATATATATATATATATATATATATATATATATATATATGTATATATATATATATATATGAAGCAATCCAACAAAAGATATAAGCGTCAACTAATATCTTATAATTAGTGAAACATCCGGATAAAAACTGAAGCGCAATATACTGGATAGAGCATTAATATTATAATATGAAATGAAGTAATAAAATAAGGTGTCAATCAAATTTTATTAGAATTCAAAGTTCAAGCAAAGTATCTTAGAGTCCTTAGCTCATGAGTTTTCAAAGATAATTCTTCTCTTCAGAGGACCTTTATCGCAGTTATAACACTACTGGTAATAAAATTAAGCTTTAAAAATATATAAAAATATATACACAAATAGATAAAAATACATAAGATCAAATATATCAACCCCAAAACATACTTTTTTCTTGAATCTATACAATACATCCAGGTCATACAATTTGAAAAACATAATCAGGAAAGACACCCAGAGGGTTGACTGAAGATTAATCCAGGTTATAAATAGCAGTCCAAATACGATAAATTGAAGGAGCTGACAAAGTTATCCAGTCGTGAAATGTGTCAATAATCGATGAAGTGAAAAGTAACAGAAACATTGGATACTTTTCACTTCATCGATTATAATATATATATATATATATATATATATATATATATATATATATATATATATATATATATATATATATATATATATATATATATATATTGTTGTTGTTGTTTTCCCCTAACGTCCGGGGATGTCATCGGGAGGTAAGGCAGATACTTTATGTGCCCCAACTTTTCTGTGGGCATGATAGAACCTGGTATTGCCCATATCCTCCCGCATCTGGTGTTCCCAAATGGTCACCCATTTAGCATTGGCTATGCTCATTGTTGCTTAACTGCAGTGATTTATATATATATATATTTATATATATATATATATATATATATATATATATATATATATATATACATATATATATATATATATATATATATATATATATATTTATGAATGCCCGGGTGTTCATTCCTCAATCCTAGTACGGCTTCAGAAGTTGGTAAACTACTGTTGGCATGGTATTATCTACTAAGAAGATTCGAGAAAAATATTGAACAGCATGTGTGTCTTCGTCTGGTGTTTGTCGGTTTAACTAAGGGATTTGACATAGTCAACTATGATGCTCTCTGGGATGTGTATAATATATTATCGTATCATAGAAGAAATGAGAATTTTCTCCATCTTCTGTGTAAAAAAATATTGTATATCTAACAAACATGAAACACTTTGGAAAATTATCAAAATTGTTTCTCTGAACATTATTTTATTCATAAAGTATTTGATTTTGTCAAATGTTGAATTTGCTTTCAGATTGTATTATTTCATGATATTTTCTGTAATCAAGTAGTCGATAAAAGAAAATTGACCCATGATTTTCGAAACATCAAAATGGTGGCTAAATCATGATTAATAATTTTGATTTAGTTTTTTTAAATCTTTTTGTACTTTTTACATTTGATCTGATGGAAATAAAACAATTATTGTAAGCTGTTTCCTAATAATATGTATACTTGCAAATTACTGGACATTACTAATAATACCGTTCTCTTTAATTATTATTTAGTAGTAATTTTGGTGTCTACATGCCCCCCTCCACAGTCGCATGTTTTCCAGGCCTGTATTATCGATCGCCTTTTTAATATCGACAGGGATACAAATAAATGAATTACAATTATATTTAGAGTTTCTATTTACTTGCCTACACACGAAGGTAGGGTTACACACTCGGTATTTAATGTTGGAGAAATCTAGTTTCTAAAAATAGCGCTTTCAAATGTCCCAGTCTAAAAATGATTATCATTCACTGACTAAGGACAGAAAAGATTAAGTGTAGTATCAGAACAGATACTACACTTTGCTCATAACCAAAAAGCCAAATATAGTCACTATATAGAGTTAAATATATACAGGCTATACGGATATAGGTGTATCTGTTCTAGAGTTAACGGTTAAAATAAGCATTTTAAATAAAATATGTCTTAGGGTGTAAAAAATAATTTGGCGCCTGAAAGTAAGTGGAACCTCGTTGATGCCGAAAGCAAAACAGATTAGAAAACATTTGAAAGTTTTCAACAATGCAACAGAAACGTCTTTCAAAATGTTGTATACACACTTTATTTTTTTTTAAGTGTACCTAATCGAATTACACAACGGAGTCTGGAACTTACCTGTTTCTAATTGAATTCGCACGTTTTACACGGCGCCAATCACATTAGAGACAGGGCCGACATCATGGGGAAGAGGCGAGGCTGGGGATAGAAGAAGTAACAATAACGAGGGAGAAGGGCAAATGGAAGTAAATACGAGAAAAGAGCGAATGTCGCCACTTGACGTAATCTCTTTTCTATCCCTGAACGCTTTCCCGCCAAACAAAAACTATCTCACTTCGAAGTCCATTATTCGCCAGACTTTTCAGGATGCGACAATTTTGATCTGATTTCTGTCTGTTCTGGCAGATGTTCGCACTTTTGATGTCACTTCATCTTTCAAATGACGTCAAATAAAAGAATAAAGTTGCCGATAGGGCGAGAAAGGGGGTGAGCTTGCCGATGGGAAGAATCTCAAGCACTGTCAACTGCAATACCAGCATGGAAGCAGGAGCTTTTAAGGATTCAGTTTTTAAACATGTAGAGGCAGTTGATATTTTTTGACATATTCACACATTTACAATTACACATGTTGTCCCTTGAATCAGTCAAACATATAGACCCAATCTCTTTCTTGCTCCTACTCTCTCTGTATCATATATATATATATATATATATATATATATATATATATATGATAGTAATTATTTTCACAGGCATGCACAAAATCTGCGACACTGGCATGTCGATGTTATCAATACAACAGTTACTATAAACTGAGATCTCATCAGACAGAGTTAGAATCCGATCTTAACCTCAGATCATATTTGGAGAGAATGGAATGGAGAGAAAAGTAAAAAGAAGAAGAAAAGAAATTTAACCTTTCAAAATGTTGGGGTCACGTGGTTATGGGCCGTTAAAAATCAAAAAAGTTAAAGTCTAAAATCTGAAATCTAAAACAGGACAAATAAATAAATAAATAAATAAAATAAAATAGAATAAAGTGGAAAGAGAAACATATAATGAAGGGAGTAGAGTAAAAAAGATAGGTAGGTAGACAGGTAGAGAAATGGAAAACATCTGTTGATTCAGACCGATATATATATATATATATATATATATATATATATATATATATATATATGCAGTGTATTAGAAAAGTCACTGACTACCAATTCGTTAAGTCTCTTAGCAAATTCCAGTCCTGAGACTTAAGCTAATGGGCAAGTAGAATTTTGTATAGAAACATGTCTATGTCATGCTACATCCTATGTAAACTGTTGGGATCTTCTTCTGACTGAAATTGTTGGATCGACTTCCAGACATCGCTCAAATTCTTCCCCATGTTGTCGGCAGTTTTTACTGAACGAGACCTTTCGGATCTCTGGAGGTCATACTTTACATTGCTTTTAGAAAACGGCTTATTATGACTTTAATACCTTAGCTTATGTAAACAATGAAAACTGATAAAATGAATAACTCAATCCCAAAACGGAGTAACATATTTAAAAATTGTATCATCAAAATATAGTGCAAATATTACAAAAGAAACAAACACACTTAGTATTATATATATATATATATATATATATATATATATACATATATATATATATATACACACACACACACAACTATATATATATATATATATATATATATATATATATATGCATATGTTTGTGTGTATGTGTAACTGCAGGTTATATTAACAGGAAACATATAAAATAATAAAGTTTCCAATATCAATTCTATTAAGTAAAACATAAAATTATAGCTAAATGCAGATATATAAATAAATGTTTGCTTTGCTATTTAAGGGCAGATTAATTACATAAAAACACACACATGTTGGATTGCTACTGAAAGATATTTTATAATAGAATCAGACAAACATAATCACGCATCAATGGTTGTTATTGCTTACGGCATGTCAACCCTTTTAAGGATAATTAATTCGGAATACAGTTGTTTTGGTAAAACTGTTGATGCTTACAGTTATATATATATCTTCACATATTTAGTCATGGTGTTTCGTTTGCTTGTTTTGTAGAATAAAATGTTGTTTTTGTTTCTTGGCTTTTAAGAAAATGATTGAGTTTTGCAAAGGGAAAGGAAAAGAAACAATAACATCAACGTTTACTGAATGTTTGGTCAGAAAGTCAGTATCTTCAGGCTGCCCGATCTGGTAGCACCAGTACCTTGTAATTAACCAATGTTTCACGGTTTATGCTATATACAGAGCGGAAGTAACTTATGATATGATCAATAACATTGAAAGGTATATAGTACTACAAAAGTAATACATTCATTTGTACACGCATATCGGTGTACGAACGCATGAAACGTGCGGCCACGTGTATAAATGTCAGGCGGAGACCCTTCTCACTATCGCTTATTCCGTACATCTGAAGAAAATCTTTAAGATAAGTTCATTATATTATCATTTCTTTTTGAAATATACATATAATTTGTATGTACGAATGGGACACGTCTTTCAAGACCTAAAGGTCAATCGAGGATAAGAGTCAATGAGTGCGCCAGGTGGAGAGTGAGGCAACGAATTAGATAATGGCTGAAACTGGGCAAAACTTAATTATTTAAAACGACGGCTTAAAAAGAATTTGTTAACATTAGACTTGAAAACGACATGTACTACTCATTGACATCACAATTAGGAACGACTTCTGAAGTTCAAATACACACACTTACCTATACACATATATATATATATACCCATATACACAGGTACACATACAAAAAAAAAAAATATATATATATATATACAAACATATATATATATATATATATATATATATATATATATATATATATATATATTTATATATATATAAGTAATTATTGTGAAACATAAAAGAGTTCATCTTTTTTATTATACCTTTTTTTGTTTTTTCAATTGTTCTCATAATGTTTATGTCAAAATCCCCACAAAAGAATTATGTTATATGTTTCAATGTTTTGTTAAACGAGATAATGCAGGCTTAATACACACAATATAAATTGCACGACACTTCAGCCCAACACACCACTATTACTACTTGAGTTAATTTTGTTAAAAGGCAATTACTGATAAGTGCAATAGTTAAGGATTAAACCAATAACATACACATTGTTGATGGTCATACGTGCACTGACCTATTTATACAAATATATTAGTAAATATAACTCAAAATGTGATGTAGAGCAATTATTTTCTTTATTAAATCGTGTGTATCTAACTTATATATAAAGTTTTTTTATTTAGGGGGCACAATAATAAAGTGTACAGAAGTTATTACTTGTGTAAACTTTATTATTGCGCCCCCTAAATAAAAACGTATCCATGATACTCACCAGGTTCCCGAGAATATATATCTCAAAATTCATAATGATCCCTTCATAAATAATCAACAGATTAAAAAAGGATTATAATAAAAAAATCAATATTTCATAATATATATCTATATATATATCGTAAGTTATGAAAATGTATTCATGACAATTAAGCTACACAAAGGCTCCGCGTTTCATCCTCGTAGGGAATCGTCAGGCTAAAGTGCATTTTAGTCTAATTTCGAAAACATACTGTTGAACTTTATGAATTCGAATGCAATCCGACGAACCTTATCTCCAATTACCAATATACTGAACTCCATCAACGACTTGCGGAAATAATTACCAATTACGAACACCCTTACCGGATAAATATTATTAAAAAATAAATTGTATTACCCAACCATAAGCAACACTATATTAATCCGTCTGACCATAAACAATTAATTTCTAAATCTTGGACCTAATTGCTACCTTAATAATCGATTCAACCATCAAAATAAAAACAGCAAAAATAGAATCATCACACAAACACATAGCTGTACAAGAAACAGAAACTACAATTACCACACACCCAGACTTACGTGATTGATAAGCAGAAATGTTTAACAATATCAAAAATAACAATCCAATATATTATTTACTACCAATCTAAAAATGCGCTTATGAACTCTGCAATCATCCAAATATTATAAATAAAAGCGGACAAAAACGTATTTGTGGTACTTAATAAATCCGACTATCACACGAAACTACAAGATATTCTTAGTTAATACAGAGAAGTTAAAAAAATGTACAACAATTCTACTAATACATTAAATACACCAGTTAACTGACTTATTACTGCCAATAATGCACACATAAATAGTTACTAACGTCTCTAATAATCTGTGATTGCAAACATGGTTATTTATAAGGAACAGTCAAATACACATAAACCTAATTTCCCGCTTTGACCGATCATATCCCAAATTACTATTCTCATATATTCATTTATAAAGACTCTAAATGAACTTTCAACTATCTAATTATATCATTTATGTATAAATAAAATTAATTATTCGAAACTTAAAATTACTATAACAAATAACGATAATATCCAACATAATTACTAATACTATATAAACCTATACTATATAAACCTATACTATATAAACCTATACTATTGTAATCAAATGTAACCAAACCTTAGGTGAAGAGAAACAAGCCATAAAAGTATTGTACACCGATACATATCCCAATTGCCAATAATAATCAAGGGAGGCGCGATAGCGCTCTATCCCTTAATAGACTTCAGAAACGGCCTATGCTATAACATTAAACTCATTAATTAGTGAAGTTTAAAACCCAAAATATTGTAGTAAAAAACACCTGGTCCATTATCCATAAAAATTAGTAAGAACTACTATTATTTATAAGTTTAAATGCCATTTTGGAAGATTGCAACACTTGCTAATAGTTACATTGGTTTTACAACCACTACCCTATCCCGCGGGTTCAGCATGCAACATGTTAACTTTATCAGTATCTAGAAAAACATTATTGCAAAACTTTGATTTAAAACGAATTATTAATTCATAACACTTACATAATACATTCTGAAGCACATTTTTAAGAGATACTCCATCTTTATTAAAACCCCACAATATGAAACTAATAGCAATATATTAAAATGTATTACGTAATACATCTTGTCGCCCTAATTTTTGCGTATTGGAATTCAATTTTTTAATGTTTCTATTGGAACTACACTGGTTCGTTTTGTTTTGACGTCTAATAAAGAAGGTAACTGCTGCTTTATTTAACAATGTTTGCTTAAATAAGAGAATTCTGCCTAACACACACATTATATATATATACATATATGTGTATATATATATAGTCTAAAGAAGCTTTGAGTCATTAAAACAAAAAAAAAATGTTCAATGCAGTCTAAATTCCCAGACAAACTAACTAAATCCAAGATATTGCAGACTTAACATTCGTTGGAAAATTAATAAATGAAAAAATATAAGTAAGAAAAATTTTTTTAAAAAAAGGGGTGTGTGGTTAATTACCTAAGAGTGAAACAAAAACAGGAGACCTTAAGTGTCTAATATTAACACGGGGATCATCAGCTGTTTACCATGTAACTGTTTCGGAGATTTAAAAACAGGACAGTTATAATATTCAAGGCTCTTCAATGGTACTGATTATACGACCATTTCCCCAATAATCAAGTATATATATATATATATATATATATATATATATATATTTATATATATATATATATATATTTATATATATATATATATATATATATATATATATATATATATATTTATATATATATATATATATATATATATTTATATATATATATATATATATATATATATATATATATATAGAGAGAGAGAGAGAGAGAGAGAGAGAGAGAGCGCGTCTTTCCAAATATGATCGAATGTTAAGATCGGATTCTAACCCTGCCTGATGAGATCTCAGTTTATAATAACTTTTGATCGATAACATCGACATGCTAGTGTCGCAGATTTTGTACATGTCTGTGTAAATAAAAATAATCATATATATATATATATATATATATATATATATATATATATATATATATATATATATATGTATGTATATACAGGGTGGGCCAAAATAAGGGTCCTATCTTTAAATTTGAATAACTTGAATTTGAATAACTTCCACAAAATAAAAGTTAAACTCACCAAACTTTATGTGTGTGTAGACTGACCCTTCCGAGATTTTTTGAAATAAACAAAACTAATTTTAGCCGAAAAACACTTCTTAAAACTTACAAAAACTAAAGTATTGTTTTTTACACTGTTTTGAGTTTTTTAAGCAAAAATAATGTTTTCTAAATGAGGGTACGTTCCTTAGGGCTAATACGGCTCATGCTTGCTTCGGAAGGGGTCCTTTACTTATTCTAAAAAAAAATTTTTTTTTAAATCAATAAATAAAAAAGTTATGAATTTTAAAAAATAGGACCCTTATTTTTGCCCACCCTGTATTATATATATAAATATATAATCATTTCTACGTCTAAAATTAGGCTTAACCTGCTGCGTTTACACGAATCCAGAAAACGACACATTCTTACAGAACTTATTAAAAATAACATGTCCTTTTGCTAAACAAGGCTCGTTTGAATGTTTATGTTTTAGAGGAAATCAAAAGAATCCCGAGTGAGATTAACAAAAAACGTTTGATTTTCATCCTAGTGATACATCAAGATAGGACAACCCGGATAGCACGAGCCGTGGTCGCGTCTCCTACATACAGAAAACGAATGAAGACTCACTGAGTATTGAAAAACCATAAGCTTTCAATAAAATTGTGGAAAATAGCGAAATGGGTTAGCTAACACCAGCACCACTGAACACTTTTGACACCAACATACAATTGCCTGCAGATTTAACTGATATTTTCTCACATTTGTGAGGCAATACATTGCATTTACACTGTCTGACATACTACGACATTAATATTTTATGAATTACACGCTCGGTGTTATTAAATTTCTTTGCAGTAAAGAAAGCGTCACTCCTTGAGCTCCGACTCTGACAACCTCTCTGAATGATTGATCAGATTTTAACCGGCTGCAATGCGTAAAATAGCATAAACACTTCTCAGCTAAATAAGGAATATTCATATACATTGCATATTATCATATGCCACTGCAGATGTGCATGCATAATCATCATTATCATCATGAGCATCAGGGTTTTTAATCACTCTTGGAAGAAGAACCTCTCCCTTGTTTATTGTCCACCTTGTTTTATCCATTGTTTGGCGTGGCAATATATGACCAGTTAGCTGTCGAAGTCGTCTCTTCGCCGGGTTTTGCGTCATCCTCCTAGTTTTTCCATACCCTCGAGGTCAATTTCGTCGCTCTATATGTCCACCTGTTGTTTGTAGATTTCGAAAGGTGACCTTTCCGATCTATGTTTAACCGTCCGGTGATGAGATCTATTACTCCAGTTTGCTGTCCGATTCAGGTGTTTATTTTTTTTCACTTAGACTGATGTCAAGATCTATGCGTTTCATTTTGCGTTGGATAATAAATCTATTAGCACACTTATATATAAATATTTTAATCCATGTTAACCTTCGTTCTAATGTGTCAGTTAATTAAATTCTCTTCATGGAATAATTGTACGTAAGTAAACACTCTTATATCCTATGTATTTAATAAAATCTTATTTGATTGAACTAGTAAAAATTATTAAAAAAAGACTAAATTGGGAATCTAAATAAACAAAGGAGAAACTATAGATTATTCGAGCATAATCTATTCTTCGGCGTTTTATTTAACATTTATTAACACAAATCCGAGAGCGATTAAGTCTTTCACCTCGGCGATCTGTCTAAAAAAATACATGAAAAATAAAATAAAAGATAACCACCAACAAATATCGGAAGTGTATTCAATCTGTGATTATCTTTTTATGTACGATGATCAAGTAGTTATTCATGCAAAGAAAAGAATAATAACATAATTTAATGTCGGTCTCCCGAAACCAATTTAACAAAAATAATCCTGGAAGCTATCTACATAAACACACAGCAACCTAAAATTAACAACATCACATATAAAGCCAGTGGCAACTTTTTAAAATGCTAACGTAATGCGATTTCGTTCTGTGACGCCATCCAGCGTTGCTGAATTTTAATTGTCAACGTCTTCCTGGAACAATGCGAAAAACGTTCTATGCGCGTTTCTCCGCCGTCTTTTTAAAATTAGCTTCTCTCTTCAGCTGTTTTGTTCATTTTCTTTTGACACCTGTGGATGATTCGACGAAAAATCGAAAATGGTCGTTAAACCTGTGAAACCTCTGGAACATTTATTAATCGTTATTTATTTTAATACAAAAAAGACCATCAGAAAAATTGAAAAAATAAAAAAAAGTATAATCAAACGGACGAATTATGTTATTTCTAAGAATGTGTGCATATATATATATATATATATATATATATATATATATATATATATATATATATATATGAGAAAGGAAGGATGCATGTAATCCAACGTAATGGGAAATGAAAAGGGAAAAACCAAAACGGATGTTTTTTTATATATTCATCAACGTTTCGTCTTTATTTGTAAGACTTCCTCAGGATGATAATTTTAAGAAAAATGGCATGCAAGGACGTTAAAATATTGGGTTGACATGATGAGTAGATGTCTACTACTTTTCCCATCTCCCATCATGTCAACCCAATATTTTCACGTACTTGCATGACATTTTTCTTAAAATTATCATCCTGAGGAAGTCTTACAAATAAAGACAAAACGTTGATGAATATATAAAAAACATCCTTTTTTGTTTTTCCTTTTTCATTTCCCATATATATATATATATATATATATATATATATATATAAATAGATGATAAGCAAATAGAGAGAAACGTAAAAAATATATTAATAACAATATAAATGAATGAAGGAATATAAAGTGCACAGATAAACATATATACAATGAAATAATTCGCATAACAAAAGTTAAAAAATAATTCTTAAAAATAAAATAATATAAGCAATGAGGATCAGGAATAAAAAAAGTGAGTAAATAGTAAAAAGATACAATCTAATTAAGACACATCCTATTAGTTCAAATTGTCTACGACACAATAACCAACACCGAAATATAACACATCTATTATTCGGCCGTATCCTTTAGTTCTAAAACAACCATTGCCTATTGGTCGATCTATATGCAGGAAAAGTACAATCCAGTTAATTTTCTCTAACTGAACCCGGACATTTGATATCATCAGAAACCTAAAACTATGCCTTTTACCGGAGGTGCTTCTGGGATATTATGTCATAAACTAACCACACTGTCGCTTCTAAACGTCCCTACAACCATTTCCGACCTTATCGGTGAGAAATGAAAACATTCGGTATTTCAAGACTCAGCAATAACTGCCCGGCTTTAATGTGGCTTATCCGCCGTTTATATAAGAGACGCAGCTTTTCGCATCGCAATGCACTCATTGGACGCATATAGCCACCGTAACAAATAACAAAACTGTTGGGGTTTTTTTTGTTGTACATTGATTATACGGGCTTCCCGCGTGAAAAAGAAATTGCTACCCATAGAATTGATTTAATGCTTTTTTCTTTTTCTACTTTTTGACGTTCTTTTCTTTTTTCGTATTTGCTCTCGGGCTGAACGTTCGTTTTGATAGGTGTTTCCTTTTTTATATTTATTATTTGGAATGGACTATGCATTCAATGGCTCGAAAAATCGCAGTGATTCACTCCAAGCCCCAAGGTAATTTGACCAAGCAAATATTAATTCCGAAACCTTTTCAGTTGGCATCGAATAAGCAACACATTGGGGAAGGGAGAGGAGCGTTTTATGTTAGAAAGATTCGCTAAAATTAAAAGTGCGACACCTTAAGAAATAAGTGCGAGGAGAAATCGGTAAATATCTATTATTATACTAAATGCGAGTCAATAAACGTGTTTTACAGTAGTTTATTTTTGTATATAATTTAATAACACAAATACATGCAAAATATAACTTAGTTCTCCGATTAGGTTGTGTTCGGAAATTTTCGGTTAAATTGGCCGTAATTCATAATAATAAGTCACTCATCTTGTTCTTAGTGATGTATGTATCTTTCGCATCACTTCTGACGCTATGTTTATTAAACAACCTCCTAACATTTCTTAATAGGTCTGTGAGTATTTAAGGAAAGAGTGACTCTTTTTTTCAACGCAGTCATCTTACTTACAGACATGTGTATGTACAACACAAACGATGCATTTTAACTAGCAAACTACTTCTTTACTTCTATATACGAATAAAAAAATTAATACTTCTACATCATCATCATCATCATCATCATCATCATCATCATCATCATCATCATAATAATAATAATAATAATAATAATAATAATAATAATAACAACAATAACAATAACAATAACAATAATAATAATAATAATAATAATAATAATAATAATAATAATAATAATAATAATAATAATAATAACAACAACGGTTGAAACCACACAAAGATTTTCATAAAGAGTCAGAGATAGACAGACCGAGAAAAGGAAGCAAACACAAGATATCCATTGGAAAAGTACGAATATTACTCGGACATTGTGAGAATTATTTCAACCCAAATTCCAGACAAGACAATGGTCGTTTCTCAATGAGAAATCAAAAGTACGGCTGGTGCGATGACACACAATCATTTGTAATGGTTATCGAAATAGGTTGAGAGTACTGGTAATCTGGGAGACTTATTTTACCGTGAAACTCCAGAGAACACCACCGGTTAATATAAGTGAGCAATTACTGATGATGACTAAAACTCTTCGTGATTAAATAATAATATTATCATTATTATTACCTTAATATGGGGTTACTTTGGTCCACTTTCGAAATATATTTGTAAAATTCAAATAAATATATGGTAAGTTTTCTTTATGTTTGTGTTGTATTCAAGAGGGGCCATGCTTTGCTATCCGTTTAGGTGGAATATGAGGAAAGAGAAGCCATAACTAGGGGTGGCGAAAGTCACCGTGCCATGGTGTGACTTTGTCCACACTATACCAACTCTATTGTAACTAAAGTAATACTTGCATTGGGGTGTCTATGGCCACAGAGAATATAATAATTCTAACTTTGCTATCGAAAAGAGGTGGAGAATACTGGACATCTGGGGAGACTTGTTGTCACTCAGACTCCAGGGAATACCACCGGTTGTCGGTGAGCAATCAGCGATGACCTGTGTGAGCACTCCTAGTGAGTAAATACTAATTTTATAAATGGAATTATTCACGAAATGAAGAAGGTACCGAGGCACAAATAAATAAATAGTTCGTGTTTACTCGAGTTCGAACAATGAAAGTCAAGAATCGCTAAATGATACACCATTACCCGAAGCTAGCCGATGATGTTTGCAATTGCCTCACTCGTAAAAGTACTGCAAAATTGTATTTCTATTAACAAAAAGTAATCGTTTTGCATCGCACACATGCAAAAAAAATGCTGGAAGAAAGGTCTACTTTAACCATATTTGTAGTACTCGTATGTTTTCTTTTCTATTTAGTCGCAGATGTATTTGGCCGACATTGATTTTTGTTTTCCTGTTTAAATCGAATTAAATGCGATTTGTAGACTAGGCCATCTCGATGCTTGGTGTATCTTCTTTGCTGGAGCTTCAAACTATTTTTGAAACGGAGTACGTAGCTAAAGTTATAGTGGCAAGAAAACCAGACATAGTTTACTACTACTGTTGCTCTCAGTCTTCCTCTCATACAACTAATGCACTGATTCAACCATCTACTTCGGAAGTAAGGCACACTGGTAATTAAGATCTCCAAGGGTCATTAGCAATACTTTGTAGTTGCAGATAAAAGAATAAATCACTCTCGGCTGCTGAAAATGTTTCATACATGCATTCAGATTTCATTGACTGAAAAAACCTTAGCTGGTCGATAACAGACATAAGGGTTAGCGTAAGGGTAATGGTTAGGGTTAGGATATAGGTTTTAGGGTTAGGGAAAGGAGTTAGGGTTAGGGAAAGGGTTATGGTAAGGGTTCAGGTTTAGGATTAAGGGGTTAGGGTTTGGGTTTAGCATTAAGGTATGGTTTAGTGTTTAGGGTTAGGGAAAGGGTTATGGTTATGGTTGAGGGCAAGGGTTGAGGGTTAGGGTTTAGAGTTAGGGTTACGGGTTAAATGTTAGGTTTAGGGTTTAAGGTTTAGGGTTTAAAGTTTAGGGTTGGGATTTAGAGTTTGGGAAAGAGTTATGGTAAGGGTTGAGAGTTAGGGTTGATGGTTAGGCTTTAGAGTAAGGGTTAGGGGTTAAATGTGAGGTTTAGGGTTTAAGGTTTAGGGGTTAAAGTTTAGGGTTAGGATTTAGGGTTAGGGAAAGGGTTATGATAAGGGTTGATAGTTAGGGTTGAGGCTAAGGGTTTAGGGTAAGGGTTGGGGTTAAATGTACGGTTTAGGTTTAAGGTTTAGGGTTAGAGAAAGGGTTATGGTAAGGGTTGATAGTTAGAGTTGAGGGTTAGGGTTAAGCGTTAGAGTTAGGGGTTAAATGTGAGGTTTAGGGTTTAAGGTTTAGGGGTTAAAGTTTAGGGTTAGGATTTAGGGTTAGGGAAAGGGTTATGGTAAGGGTACACCCTTACCATAGGGTTTAATGTTACGGTTTAGAGTTTAGGGTTAAGGTTGATGAAAGGGTTATGGTAAGGGTTAGGGTTAGGGTTAGTCACAAACATGAGACTTGCTTTTTGCCAAACAGGCGGGCATCGAACTTAGCTTAGTACTTGTTCATCTAGCAATACTAAAGACGTGATACCGCTAAATATCATGTTTATGGATGACTATATATATATATATATATATATATATATATATATATATATATATATATATATATATATATATATATATATATATGGTACGTCAATGAAAATTAATAAGACCTGCAAATGGAAGCAAATCGATATCTTCAGTTGTTCAAAACAAGGAGCAGTTTAGTTAATAAAAAACATTTATTTTTCTTCTCTTTCATTCCTTAACCCAGGCTTTTCAAAGATTAAAATCTTATCATCAGAGGAAAATTTTGATTGATAAGTTGACAGGATAGGACTGTCAAAGTTCCAAATTTGAAATAGTTTTTTTTTTAAATTTAAAGTTCAAACGGGCATGGGAATCACCAATAACGAAATCCAAATTTCGTAGTAGAGATTGAAGTGATTTCTTAAGAGATCTAATCAATAACTAAATAGGACTCTCTACATTGTTTCAGTTCGAACGCTTAAAATCAGAAATTACCTAGTAATAGGCGATTTCCCGAAGCCAACATAAAAAATGTACAAATTATCTCAAACGTAATGAGAATCAGTGCGAAATGATATTCATATAAAAAATTAATGAACTTGTTTTTTCGTACATATGAAACGAATTGAAAGAAGTAAGTCTCCATTAAAAAGGTTTTTTATTGTAACCTTATTTTTTAATATAAATGACGCGATAGTTTGGATTGATTTTTGCATAGATTTGCCCCACATTACCGCATAACTTCCTTGTTGAGATCATCGCCTTATCGGGTTCCAACTTTTTTCAAATATTCAGGACGTAAGGATAGAATTGACCGACGATTCAGTGTGTGTCTCAAGAGATCAGCCTTTGATAAACGAACAACTCTGAGCCGGAACGAAAGAATTGAGACGAGAATAAGAGACGATTTTGAGTAGATGCTAGGGAGTGAAATTACGATGAGCTGACAATTATGACCCGTGAAAAAAATGGGCATATAGTATTGGTGGATGATTTTTAATGAGGCGAAAGAAAAAAATTTGAAATCAACTGACAATTTTGATTCAGGATCGAGCGATGATTCTGCGTGTGTCGCAATATGTAGTCTGGAAGAAGAAATCTAGTTGGTATGGTGTAGATGCAATTGAACGACACTGCTCCGTAGAATCAGAATTCTAGTATGAATGAACTGAACATTCTAGGAAAGAAAAGTTTAAGTGATTATTTGAGAGGCAGGTGATCAGGTTGAGATGAATTGATACATATGAGTCATGTTAAGTCCATTTCTTTTTTGTTGGGGTCAGGATATCAAGGTTGGGAACACTGACTATCCTGAGTAAAATGTTAAAATGACGTTGATCGAGCCTTTTAAATATAGGCATCAGAGGTTAATTTCGAGAAACTAGAAACTTAAATGGATAAAGCGATTATTTTAATTATGATTAGGAAAGCCAATTTTGAATGCACTTTCATTTATCTAAATAACTAGCTCTGCGATACAGATATTTGTCTCGATATCTTTTAACTATTGTAAGTATACTATCATGTAAAAGAATTATTATGTAAAACTAGTTCACATACCCGACATTCAATATATACAAACATTAGTAAATGCATAATAATGTCTGCTCTGCATTTCATTATTTAAATGTTGCAATTAAACAACATGTCTATAACTAACAAACATGTTAATACATTTTAAATGTAAAACTGTAAATTATTGAGTACGTTTTCATGTATAATTTTACTGCTCTGAACACGGATCTGTCGATAGATGTCAGTATTAGTATATGTTATGTTGTTGGACCAATCTTGTCTTTTCTCTATTGTAAAGTGGGGATCAATGCCTATAAAGGTGGACCTCCTAGGACTTCCTAGAACAAATACTTCAAGCCGACAAACAATAAAATCAACCGAAATGGCCCAGTTTCTGTCGAACTGATTGTTGAGATCAGATTTTCGACGGGTATGTACCCGATAACGTCACCTGACGGAAAATGAATGCCAGGAAAAACTGCCACGACGCTTCGTCGTAACTGTATTAATGTTGTCTGCGTAAGTCCATGTATTCTCGAAATAGGTAGATAAACTTACACGATAGCAATGTGTATCTCCTCATCTCTCTGTCGCTGTCTTGTTCTTTCTCTTCTCAATATCATCTGTTATGGACGTTATAAATGAAAAAACGAAGCATTATCAAATAAATTGTTCTCTAAAAATCTTTTGGGTATTTATTCGTACATCAGAGCATACGTGTACACGCATAAAACAATATCAACTCTTCCGCATTGGGGAGGAAGTATTTATATAAAAGCCCGACCGCACTCCTTTGCACGTTACATCAACACCATGACACGTAGTATTTCTTCTAATTGTAATTGGAAAATTAAACTCTACCTAATTTTTAGACATACGAAGAAATGTATCATACTAATTCTATTCTTAGACACCCGTCTATGATTGTGTTATTAAAAGAAGTAAGTGTTCGTGCTAGTGTATGAAAATAATCACGTGACGGGAGACACATATCTCTATTCTAGCTAGAATATATGAGATAATATGTTAGCTGTTCCTATTTACGTGCCTCCCCACATGGGCAGAGTTAGACTCAAGGTCTGGTTTTTAATGTGGGGAAATCCAGCAAAACTAAAAAGAAACGCTTGATTGGAAGAGAAAAAAAAATGCTCCAGTGTAGAATTATTTCTCCTTCACGAACCGAGGACAGAATAGATGAACAGCGGTATAAAAACATATACTACACTTTGTTCTTAATTAAAAGGCCAAATGAATATCAGTTATTACTGGAATTATTAAACCGCTTTCCCAGAAATGTTTAGACAGTTTACTTGAGTACTTGATTCTATTGTTTCTAACCTGAAGTCAAAAACTTAAAACAACGTCTATCAATCGAACGAGCTTCAGGTAAGATAGAACTTATTTTCATAGAATGCATATGAATTATTATACTTCATTTTCCCAACACTGAACACCA
>OY744540.1:83700711-83715711 GCA_963556195.1 Sepiola atlantica
TTTTTTTTTTTTTTAGCTATTACGGAAATAAACGAGTTGAACATCTGAAAGCTGATATGACCAACTAACTGACATCCGATTTCAAATCTGATCGTGACAGTATTTGATATTTGGAGGAACAAAGTAGTTTTTCGCTGGGCAGATGCCAAAATAATATGATGAATTAATGAAACTATAAACACGGTCGGATTCAAGTCACGAACACCAATTACAGTACACATCAATGCCAGCCAGAAAGCCGAGAATTTTGATGGACGAAAACATTGTCAAGATGATACGTTCGTTTACTTTCTTTTATTTAGTTTTTTGTCGCCGACCACAGTTTTCGTTTTTTATGCTTTCTTTAAATATTTTATTGTTCGCCATTTATTAACGCAGAAGTCGAACACATTTTTATAATATCTCAATAAAATTTTCTTTCATAGAGTATGTGTCTAAAATATATGTATCTAAATTAAACAAAATACACACACACACACACATATATATATATATATATATATATAGAGAGAGAGAGAGAGAGAGAGAGAGAGAGAGTAGGAGAGAAAGAAAGGAAAAAGGATATAGTCATCCACAGATAGCTGTTTAAGTGCTGCATAGCTTATAATTCGAAACCCGGACGCCAGGTCACTACTAAACGTGTTCTATGTCTTAGCCTATGTTATAACACACGATCTATTGGGGTAAAAAAATGATATCGTTTAATTTGACAACACTAGTAGCAAATAGGACATCTTTCTCTTTATTGCAGAGTAGTTTACTACTCTAAGTAAAAACCATACAATAATAATGAAATAATTAAATATTGTGTATTTATGTATAAAAACACCCGTTTCATTTTTTGAAAACCCGCCAGTATAGATTTAATAAATCGGCCTACTTACGAACAGACTTGACCCAATAACTCTGGGATTTGAAACAAATCGTAGTAAACTCCTTTGCAAAACCCGATCGACACAAGTCAATACACCTTTAAATAAACCCATACCGTCTTAGTACAAGTGTTCAACTAATGGGAGGGACTTTTAGAGTTACTGCCTTGCCGATGTAATTATTATGTCCCAATAAAAGTGCCCTCTGAGTAATATATATATATATATATATATATATATATATATATATATATATGATTATTTTTATTTACACATACATGTACAAAATCTGCGACACTGGCATGTCGATGTTATCGATCAACAGTTATTATAAACTGAGATCTCATCAGGAGAGTTAGAATCCGATCTTAACCTACGATCATATTTGGAGAGAAGTCTCTCCAAATGTATGTGTGAATAAAAATAATCATATATAAAGCTCTATTTGATATTGAGCACTTTTTATGAACCCGCTTAAAATTCTTTGGATTACTACCCTGTGGATGTTTTTACCTAGATTATTACCATTATTATATATATATATATATATATATATATATATATATATATATATATATATATATATATATATATATATGGGGTAAGGTGCATGATAAGTCATGAAAATGAAATGCCGTGGTAGAAAACATGTGTAAAAAAGACAAACGGAAAACAGAGTAAAATGCAGGAGAAAAACAAAAACAAGAGATTTGACCGGTTTCGTTCGTATTAACGAACGTCTTCAGAAATAGTGAAGATTTGGAAACAATTTTAATTTGAAGGCACACACATGGGAGAAGGGAAAGATGATCTGATTGGACAACATGGGAAGACTTTTAGCGACATTCCATTTCCCATGTGGGTGCCTTCAAAATAAAATTGTTTCCAAATCTTCACTTTTTCTGAAGACGTTCGTTAATACGAACGAAACCGGTCAAATCCCTTGTTTTTGTTTTTCTCCTTCATTTCAACCTGTTTTCCGTTTGTTTGTTTTTCACACACACACACACATATATATATATATATATATATATATATATATATATATATATATATATATATATATGCATATATAAACTATTAGTGAGCTGTTGAGTCACAACAACTATCAATATTCATTTTTCTTTGTCCTAACCTGTTACACGTCTGTTAAGACATGCATGCTTACATACAACATATGGTGTCTGTAAACTCGTATGTTTTCGAGTCTGGACAGGTGTTGTAAGTATGAACTTGTGTTTAGAATACGACGGAGTTGGAAATATATGCACTTGTTCTTTACCAGTCAGCCTTCGTATGCTCGCGACGAAGTTCCATGGCTCACCTGACTTTATCAGCGTTACAGACACATTTTAGGCATACTTAGTGCAAAGGAGTGATGTAAATTAATACCAGCACACCAACGAACAACACGTTTATTTAAGTATGTATTTTGTTCAACGTTTTTGCCCGGATCCGCTTGCTGTTTCGGAAAGATAAAATTGAGTTTATGGGGCAGCTTCCCTTCTGAAAAAAAACTCGTCAGGTCACCTAATATGATCTCTTATAAAAAGTGTACATAACAAAGTGTGACTAGACAAGGGGAGGCTGTCTCAACAGACATAAAGATATAAATATATGTACGAAATTGAAATGTTTTCCGCATGAAAGAACTATTGGTTATGCACACCAAATGTTGGAATTTATTTTTGCTATTTTCTTTGAGGTTTTTGTGCATCTGAAATTTTTCTGGGCATTTGCATTATATTTATATAAGAATCAAGTTTTGACTGTATTCCCATAAATTACAATTCATGTTTTTGTGTTATCTAAAACATTTCTTCAAAGTATTTTTATAATTAATTATGGTCTTGATATTGTATCGTTATCATTTGCTTTAGAATACGAGTTTTCGTGTGGCTTTTTGAGTTTGTTTATAATAATACCAATAAAAGAAGAAAGAAAATACAGGGTGGGCAAAAATAAGGGTCCTATTTTTTAAAATTCATAACTTTTTTATTTATTGATTTAAAAAAATTTTTTTTTTAGAATAAGTAAAGGACCCCTTCCGGAGCAAGCATGAGCCGTATTAGCCCTAAGGAACGTACCCTCATTTAGAAAACATTATTTTTGCTTAAAAAACTCAAAACAGTGTAAAAAACAATACTTTAGTTTTTGTAAGTTTTAAGAAGTGTTTTTCGGCTAAAATTTGTTTTGTTTATTTCAAAAAATCTCGGAAGGGTCAGTCTACACACACAAAGTTTGGTGAGTTTAACTTTTATTTTGTGGAAGTTATTCAAATTCAAGTTATTCAAATTTAAAGATAGGACCCTTATTTTGGCCCACCCTGTGTAACACATTGGAAAGATCTTAAGTAAAAATTGATTGTAGTCGGATTGTTATTTGCTATTCGTCTTTTCGAAAAGAATCCAATCGAAACAATTCCTTTTTATTTATTTGTTTTTCAACTTCACAATTTGGTCTGCAAGGTCTAAGTCAAAACAAGTCTATGGTCGAAAAATATCTGAGCATATTTCGCTAAAATGTATGAATCTGTAAAAGAGCATTTTAGTTAATATATTGTAGTACTTTTAAGTGAGCACTATTATATAAATGCGGCAAATATTCGATGGATGAATTCAAATGAACAAACAAATAGATAATTCATATTTAGATATATATTAAAATACATATGTATATGTATTTATAAAATAAAAAACACATATTTCATTGAAATACATGCGTAACTTAATTTGCGTGTACGGTTTCTTGTGTATACGAAATATTCTAGTTACTCCAAATACAAGAAATAAGTATGAAATTGAAAACCAAGGAAATAAAGTCGACGAATCTTGCATCGGAAATTTGGAACTCACTCGGCGCCATCTTAAATCAATTGGATTTAGTCTTATTTATAGAAATCAGAAAGAAAACATTTTCAGCCCGGCGTTTCTCCCCGTTGAAAGACCAATTTCTGTTACATAAACTCACTTTTTCTCTTTTCCTTTATTCAGAAAAAAATGTCATTCATTTACACACACACACACACACACACACACACACATATATATATATATATATATATATATATATTTATACTTGTTAATATTGATGTATATCTGAATATACAAAATCTGCCCACATATATACATATATTTTCATGGAAATCGCTCCAGACAAGGCATGAAACCACTTGATGTAAGGCTCTAACAAGAACGAAACATGATGATCGCAAAGACAAGAGATGCTTATTAGCCTTAGATGTGAAATGACCACGGCTATAGGTAGGAAAAAGCAGTCAGCAGGCTGAGAGTTTGACAAGCCCGCAGTTTTGGGAAATAAGCCACTGAAATAAGAAGCTGTACAATAAAGTATGAAAACAGCGATTTGATGGAGGCCACTAGACAAACCAGTTATACGATCTGGTACAAACGACGCGAGATATAGGTCACCCAATTTATAAAAACACATGTCATGATATTATTTATAGAAAAGACTGCGACTAGCAACATCATGTCTGTGGGAGAGAGGGGGCAGATTAGAAGGGTTTGGCTAATCAAATTACATATACATCTTTGCACTTTATCAAGAACCCTCGAATTGAACAGAGTTTCACCAACACAAATATGACGACAATACCCCATACATGGCGTTATAGTGAATTCATAGAGATACAGAATCGCCTTAGGTGTGAGGAAGTGTTCAAAGCAATAGAGAGAACTGTCTTTACGAGAAGCATGAATAGAATTGGAGCTAACATATATAAAACTATGAACACAACAAGAAAACCAACTTCTAAAGGAGCTAAAGATGTCAAATATTGGACATAATAGAGGCTAGTATATTATAAGATAGAGCTATATTAATAACTAGCGGAACTCGTCGCCCGGCGTTGCACGGGAGAAAGTACTACCTATTGCATGACGTCGAATAAAAAAAGAAACGGCATATTGTTCTTTCTCCCCCCTCTACCGTGTTGGCGAATGTTATAAATTAAAAAAAAAAGAAACAAAAGTGGTAGAGTTGGATGGGATCGAACGCTGAAACTGGCGACCATGACACCTGCCTTCCTAACAACTACGCAACGGTTTCGAGTTAAAATTACACGTGAAAATAGGTCAATTAAGCTAAGCTTGATTATAGGAGTGAACGGGAGCGGTCATTAAGTCTTTGCGTATTGCTTTATATCATGTAGTAAATTAATACAAGGCAATAATATATAAGAACCGGTGTTTTGTGAAAATTGAACTGTTGTATTAGTTCTCGGTGTCGATGAGTAGAGTGACAGTACAGAATTTTTAGGGAGAAAAGTTTTTGCTACCACCTATATGGAGTTGGTTTTTCGGAGAGACGTTGGTGGTGGGCCAAATGTAATATTTAGTGTAAGGTAGAAAAAATAATAACAAATTTACTAAAACACGCTCGAGTGAATAAGTGTAGTATAGTGGTGAGTTTAGTAGCCTGTGATGCATGTGGTTATTTTCCTATACTCCGAGAAGACACATAGGAAAATCGTCTCTACTTTATAAATTAGATGAATTATTATGAATGTACTTATCTGGACACTGTTTTTCCATCTCACCGGAACACTGATTATCAGATGTATGCGAGACTTGCATGGTTACATCAATCAAATTAAGTGTTTGGCGAAGTATATTTTAGTATCATTTATTACTTTTATACGTAAAGCTTTTTAGTTTATTCAAACAATGTATTGCACGATTGTTTCAAAGTTTTATATTTAGAATTTATATTTTTACAAAATATTATATTTTCGACATTATTTTTTTAGTTATGTATAAATCTGAACTAAGGAAAAAACAAATAAAGATGTTTTCATAAGAATATTTAATGAAAATCCATAAAAATTGCTCATCAAAATTACCAGAGTATTTATGGAATGTATAATATTAAAATAAACTAACTTATGTTAGCTCTTCAAGACTCTACGATCGAGGATTGTGTTTTTTAACTAACTCGTAATACATACATATATATATATATATATATATATATATATATATATATATATATAATTTTACCACCGTCACGCAATGGTCTACGAGTAAAACATTTGTCTTTTTCTAACGCTTGACGAAATAATTTCAAATGGGGAAAAGAATCGAGAAAAGAAATTACAAGTAAGACAAATACGTCCGACTTTCCTCAGCGCCTGAAATAAATTCGGAAATAAATGAAGAGTTCGACTGCAAAACGCGATAAATCCAATTTGTTTTAATTGAGCCCTTACACCATACTTATGTATTAAATCTAGGCCTCGAAAAGATTATTTCATTTGAAAGCAAAAAGAACTGATGCTCGTATCATTTTATGTAAAATATTATTTTGGGGTGTGTTTCAGTGTTAAAATGCAACACCTCTTGTAGTTATAGTATCATAATTTTCGAAATGCCGTTTATCGCGTTTTGCATTCAAACTCTTCAAATCCTCTACTAAAACAAAAAAAATATCAACGTTAGATGTGTTTTTCATTTAGGTCATCAGAAATGATGATAATAATTTACATATGAATAATTAAATTTCTCATGTAGTTTAATGATTTCATATCAATATTTTTCAAATATATCTAAACAAATAGCGAGAACGAACGCTGGCGAAGTATATTTTTTTTCCGTCATTTCGTGGTGGAGTGTATACATTAATATCAGCATAATTGCTTCGACCAACTGCATTTGCTAAATGTATGTATCCGACATGGTTAATTCCCCGTTCGATGTGTTAAAACCACAGCACAATCTTCGTTACGGCCAACGTTTTCTGTTTTCCTTCGATATCTATCTTCTGTATTCGTTGCGAACAGTTTCCCGGGTAATCTCTTCCACTAGTCAATTAGACGAGTCAGTTGCGTATCATTCCGAAAGCAATAATATGAATTTCATATAAACTCGGCGTCTATTTACATCAGCAACCGTTGCTTTGGAATATAACGCTAATTCTCAGCCAATGGACTCAATGGCGTCGTAATGAAACCAATCGTCACTAGTCGGTGTACACAAGGATCGTTCAAATACTGGGATGGCGCGTATGCGGAATTAAACTCTGTCCCGGATTTAATTGCTCTCATTTAGAAATTCGATAAAAGCGGGACTTCGGCCTTGCATCAGTTTATGTGCCACGTGAACCTGTGCGTACATGATAATGAAGGAATACGAATATGTTTACATAATCCTCAGAGAACCGAATATATGATGTTAGAAAAAGTCAGATTAAAATGGTACCTTAGGTTTCAAGCCGGGAAATTGTGGGTTTATTTTGTGTTTTCATTATAAACCGTTCACTAGCTTTCGTCAGCTATATTTGTATGGCTGATGACAGCCAGTAGGCGGTTTTACAATTAAAACTAAATAAAACCCATTTTGTTCATTTAATTTAATAAATCAAGCAGAAACGTTTAAAAGACAGGTTTGTTTTAAAGGCATCTAAAGAAAAGAGGCCAACTCGCTTTCCCCAACAAGAGAACAAAACGATCTTACGAAATCTTTCTGCTGAAAACGAAAAGACCTTCGCAAGGTGATAGCGACATATTCCAACGTTTTCAAATGAGAGAGAGAGAATCCGCCAGTATTTACTTCCATCCAAACACAGGAAGATGTGGCACAAAGTCCGGTGGGGAAAATTCAACATTTCCAAGGAAAGAAGCATTCTGGTCTATAATGAATTGCCTATGCGGCCTCGTTGGCATTCCCCGGTCGTGGTGCCATAGACAGTTAATTTTTAGATATTTAATTATGACAACGTTTAATTATTATACGTACACTTATTTATTAATAATTAACATCGATCTAATATGCATCTCAGCAAAATTCTGGCCAATAGGAAATTTAAAAGCCGAAAAAGAGGTATGGCTTTGCAATCTTCTAAGCTAAAATGCAGTATAAATAGATCTTAATTCAATCAAAACATGTCAGAAGGTGCGATTAGAAATTGTGCAACCATTGCTTCATTAGACTCCGCATGCAGGAATCCTTAGTGGGCATGATGAAGCAAAGGTTGCGCAATCCCTAACCATATATATATATATATGTGTGTGTGGGTGGGGGTAAAATTTTAACCATGGATGTATTATTAAGTTATACATTTATTTCAACCGTTTGTACTGGCTTCTTCAACTGTATGTTTACGTCTGTATGAATGTATATTGATTTTTTGAAGACGAGTAAGTTATCTGTGGCAATTCTCATGTGCACAGATGATATAAACAGTTTCTACTAAACAGTTGTCTTTTACTATCTATCTGAATCTGACTGTCTGTATCTCTTTCTCCATCTGTCTGTCTGTGTATCTCTTTCCCACTGGCTGTCTTACCTCTCTCTCTCGCTCCGAATGTCTGTTGAAATACTCATGAAAATTAGCCTGGTATGAAAACAACATTTCTTTAACTTTCTCCCTAATTAAATAGCCAAAGATTTGGCGCTGTTCGTGTTTTTTTTATTCTCTATAAAACTTTTTTTTGCAAAGAAACGAATCTAAATTAAAATCACTGCGAGAATAAAATGTTATTAAAAGTTTACTACCAAAATGTTAACTTTACCAATAATATATTCTTTCTGCGTCTTCTATTTTAATACTTTGAAAAAGTAGGAAAATTAAGTTACCAAGATTCTATCTCTGAGAATACAGCGAAACCATATGACAAATGTGTCTCACCACTGAACGTACTACTGCCTATTTGGTATTCTTTAGATATAAAATCTGTCTCCTTTATATAATATATATATATATATATATATATATATATATATATATATATATATATATGTTATTGTGTATTATCTATGTACGTATATATATATATATATATATATATATATATATATATATATATATATATATATATATATATATATAACGCTGAAGATGTCCATAGAAGGAAAATCTGTCGCCAACTCTTACAAGTATTTTTGAGACACTCGTACACTACATTAACCAGACTACTTAGATAAGTATTTTAAAGTTTAAATAAAGATGGTACAATAATATTCTGGTGTCTGCGTTCGCACCGGGCGTCTATAGAATTTTGCAGAGATATAGAACAGATTAAGGATACAAATTTGGAATTACTACTTGTCCGTCTTTTCTATACGTAATTGCCATTCGGTTCTGTCTAAGAGAAAGAATCTGTGATGTGTTTATACAATAGTGTTAAATAATAAATAAAGATTTATATTTGAAGAATTTGAATGCAAAACGCGATTAACCCCATTTTGAAAACAAGGACACTGTCTCTACAAAAAGTGTTGAATTTCAACACCCCAAAACTATGTGTTACATAATAGGGTACCGAAATAATTCTTCTTTGATTTCATTTAAAATCAGCTTTCATTCGAAGTCTAGATTTAATATATTCGTGTTTTATTGTTTACGGTCTCAATTTAAACGAATTGGATTTATCGCGTGTTGCGTTCGAACTTTTCATTTATTTCATGTAATTTATTTTTAAATCATATAATCCGTTGTGAGTACACATTTGTAGACATGCTTCAGTTAAAGCTAGGAAACAGTTGAATTATCGCTATGCTGCTTTTTTCAGTATGAAACCAGGGATATTAATGAAAGAATACTTATTCTGAGATTTTACAAGTAGCAGAGTCCTACTTTATCCAGTGTATTAATTAAAATGGCCCCATGACTCGGACAGGAGTCGAATTTTGGTAATGATTGTACAATCATCACTTGCTTGCATTATTGCGTATACAGACACGTTATATCGCCGATAAGATTGATACAAGTTGTACTTATTTTGTATATATGTTTTCTTTTGATTGATTTTCATCTTTTCTCGGCTTAAGCACTCCTATTTCAGAGATACTCAATAACCTTAATTAGATAGCATGTATTGATCGACCAGTCGTACACTACAAGGAAGTATCAGAACAGATTGCGACCAGGTCAACGTTAACCGGCGAGTGAGTACAAATTGTACAACTTAAAGGTCAAAACAAGCATTTCTTGCTGCGTCGACGAGAGTAAAAAAGAATGGAGATGGACTTATTCAAAAAAAAATAACATGCAGAATTACGTATACATTCGCACATACCAAGAACTGGTATTTGTAATCTGCGTCCATTCAACATGTGCGGTTAACGATGACAATAATATTTTGAAGAAACAGTCAAACATGCTATTTTCAACCCAAGTGTGACACACCGACCAAACTGCTGTTTAAAAATTGAGGTAACGAAAATAGTATTCCAAACTTATGCATAACATTCTGATTAGGAAACAAACTTACTTGAGTGAAGAGTGGAGAAGAGGTGGTGTTTTTATATACATATATATTGTATTATAGAAATATATATATATATACATATATTGTATTATATACATATATATATTATTATATACAAATATATTGTATTATATAAATATATATATATATATCTTGTATTATATACATGTATATATATTGTATTATATACATATATATATTATTATATACATATATATATTGTATTATATACATATATATATATATTATTATATACATATATATATATATATATTGTAGTATATACATATATATATATATATATATTGTATTATATACATATATATATATATATATTGTATTATACACATATATATTGTATTATATACATTTATATATATATATAAAATATATTGTATTATATGCATACATATATATATATATTGCATTATATACATATATATATATTTTATTATATATATATATATATTGTATTATATACATATATATATATATTGTATTACATACATATATATATATATATTGTATTATATACATATATATATATTGTATTATATACACATATATATATATTGTATTATATACATATATATATATTGTATTATATACATATATATATATATATATATATATATATATATTGTATTACATACATATATATATATTGTATTATATATATATATATATATATATATATATATATATATATATTGCATACACATTAGAGTGGCATCAAATACTTTTCAAACTATTCCCTTTTTTCATAATATTTACAAGCACTAAGCCTTTCAATTGAGTTCTTGGGGCATACAATCAAACACTTGGCCCGGGGCATCATTAAAGCAACACCAGACCTCGGCACACTACTGGACAGATATCCTTATTGTGGTACGGGAACGCATCTCAAATAAGACTTGTGTACCGAGGGGCGTACCATTTTAAAGTTAAGCTTGATAAACCAACGAAAAATGACTAATCATATTTGAGAATTGCCCGTCACAGACAGACGAACGTTCTATTTTTAACTTAAACGAAAGATACTGTCGATTATCTCACTCCGAAGTTGAGCATGCCAGGCAGATCAAAATGATATTCCAATTTTTAATGTGACATAACAATAACTATTGTAGTTGGAACTTAAGCCTGACAGATAAAAAATGATATTTGAATGTATAGCGTAAGATACATTCTAAAATGCTATGTAATGCTTTAGCGTGATATAACAACAAAACTAGCTCAAACTTAAACATGACTGACGAAGAAAAATGGAATTTTAAATTTACGAGTTACAGACCGACAAGAATTCTATTTTAAACTTAAACCAAACATAGAGACGAATATCGATCGTCAAACGCTTTAAAACGGCAAATGTAGGCTATATAAAATTGAAATGCTATTTTCATAACTCGAGCGTGACGAGGCAGTCGATCGTCTGAGCCTCTTATGAAGGACGGATCTAGAAAAGGTTTCATATGAATCTACTGATTTGTAAAATGGTGATTCACAAATGACTTCGGGGCATCTGGGGTATTTGCTACGAGAATAAATGGTTAGATCTGTATTATATACGTTTTTGAATGGACCAATATAGCTTTCTAACATTTGCATCATTGACCTATCTCAGGTGAAATCCCGGCGAAGTGAAATGAAAAAGGTTAACCGTAATTTGTATTCACTCGTAACAAGTTTTAAACATGTGAACAACATGGCGATGTCATTCTAGTGTTGTTTCCGAGAAATATTCATATAGCGGCAGGCGTTTAAGCATATATATATATATATATATATATATATAGTAAGCTAATAAAATATATTCATGTCAATTAAGCTACACAGAGGCTCCCGCATTTCATCCCCGGCGGAATCTTCATGCTAAAATGCATGGAGTTATTTTTGCTGGGTGTTTTTATATATACGGCTAGCTAGTTAACTAATCAGATTCTGTGTTGATCTCTCAGCCAATCGTAGGGCTTCCCACGAACAAAAGTATATATATAAATATACATATATATATATAAATATATATATATAAATATATATATATATATATATATATATATATATATATAAATATATATATATATATAAATATATATATATATATATAAATATATATATATAAATATATATATATATATATATATATAAATATATATATAAATATATATATATATATATATAAATATAAATATATATATATATATATATATATATATATATATATATATATATATATATATATGTATAGTTGTAAGTTTCGGCTTTTAAACCGGCTCAAACTCTTGAATGTGCATCAATATAAGGGCCGGCGGGACAGTTACGAAAATGAGGCGGGGCTTCTCCCACAAAGTGTGGGGGGGGGCGTAAAATACATGCATATGAACTTAATTATTAATGACCGTAAAGTGGTCGGGCAACTATCAAGTCAAAATTTAGGGGGCTTCGCCCCCCTGTCGCCCCCGCCTCGGTGCCGCCGTCCATGAATATACAGACAGAGCTTTATAATACTTGAATAAATTACATGTTCATAATATATAATCATCACTAGTTTTCTGCTCATAGCAATAATATTTAAGCTGTCTGACGATCGCTAAGAGCGTGAAAGCATTGGTAATTACCTATTAAAACACGCAATTTATTAAACAACGTAATATATATATATATATATATATATATATATATATAATTTTTATTAAGAAAATTGTGTAACAGCTTTTTTGTAAGTTAGTATATGTGCGTATGTGTTCCTCGGCTCTACGTGTCTTACACATTATTTTGTTCGTATTTACTGTTCATAAACAAAATATATAATGACGTAACATACGACGATTTGTAAAAAACAATCCTTTTCATTAAAATAATAGTCTCATGAAATTAAATCGACTATAATCCATTTCGTTTTTCTTGTAAGTCAGCCATTTTCATCTTTTGTTTATAAATAAAAATTCATGTCTTACTTCGTGATCTATTAAAATTAGGACAGAATTTGGAAGCATTTAAATAATTGAATAGAAATTAATTTGTAGCTTTAAAAACATTAGCAAACACTGGTGTATCACATGCTTGGATGATTTGGTACATATCTACACGCAATCCTTTTTTTTAAATAGAGATTAAAACAACATTACGTTAACAAAATTAATTATATCTTAATAAAAATTCGATTCAATTAATTATTTAATAATCAACCGGTACCGTAATAATTAAATTTTTCTGGTAAAAATAATTTGGTAAAAGAAAATACACGAAACAAAACATTCACAAGTACAAGGGTAGCTAGTATATAATAAATCATTACATTTTTACAGAACTTTGATTGGATATCCAATCGTCAGAACTGTATTATTTCTAAATTTAAGTGCAAGACGCATGCCGAAGTTTGTCTAATAAATAATTGCAGGGTCGTTAAATTATTTTGTTTAAATTTGTTCGGTGTACTAGATAGATGCACGATCAATTGTATACACTTAATTTAACATAAGTTGCTATTTTTACGCATAATTGTTTAGGAATGAAGTATCCATACTTTCTAAAGACAATAAGTTTGTAAATATCAGTAGATTTAATTGGTCGACTCCATAGTTTGCGAACGTATCCATTAGGCCAATAACGAACTCCATTCATGTAAGTTCACCCTCTAAACGCTTCTTGGTTGCTTGATCGATTGAAACATTTTAATGACCATTGGCGCCAGTAAGCATTGTTTGACAACGGTCCAGCATTAAGATTTTGATGATTGGAATTTAATGAGGTGAACTCCCATCGCTTGTAAAACTTGGAGGGGGGGGGGGGCAATATGTACTCTTCTTTTTCTTTCAATAATAGTTGACTCTGTGGCGTAATAACTGCGGAATTATCCGTTCTTCTCGCCGAACCATTGGTATATTCTCACAAATGTCAATAGTCATTATTCTTTGAACATTAAAAGTATATTTTAATAATGAACAAAATAGAAACTTAAAAACGCATGTACGTGCAATGCTATTTTCTATAATTTCTCTATCTCTCTGTATATATATATATATATATATATATATATATATATATATATATATATATATATATATATATATATATATATATATATGCATATATATATGAGAAAGGAAGGATGAGGGTAATCCGACGTAATGGGAAATGAAAAGGAAAAGACCAAAGAGGATGTTTGTTTTTTATATATTCATCAACGTTTCGTCTTTTTTGTAAGACTTCCTCAGGAGGATTATTTTAAAAACCATTCGCATTAATCTCATACCATGCTACTGACTTCACTAAGCCCGGACCTCAGTCTTGCGCACCCAGTCGTGGCGACTACTTCTTCTCTTCAACCCATCATTTCAACCCAATATTTTCACGTACTTGCATGACATTTTTCTTAAAATCATCATCCTGAGGAAGTCTTACAAATAAAGACGACACGTTGATGAATATATAAAAAAACATATTTTTTTGTTTTTCCTTTTATTCCTCTTATACATATATATATATATATATATATATATATATATATATATATATATATATATATATATATATATTAATGTCAATCTCTGTAAGGGTGTTCCCTATAGAAAGAAAGTTTAAATAATCTAAATAAAACAGATACCGAGGAAACCAATAGAAAGGTTTTCGAATCTCTAACTGCAAACCAAGAGAGTGGTATGAGGGCAGCCCTCTTTAAAACTTCAAATGCATGCTATTTTGATAACATTTGAATTATATACGTAAAATTCTCCAAGTAAAATAATGAAAATGGTTCCGAATCTCTAAGCGTCCTTCTAATAGATATAAGCGGGATAAACATCCCTAAAACTTCAAACGTATTCTATTTGATTATATTTAATCTATTATATAAATATGGCTTTATTCAAGCAATATAAAAAAGATGAACGCCCTTTA
>OY744540.1:83723211-83728211 GCA_963556195.1 Sepiola atlantica
GGGTCAGCCGGGCGATTTGAGTTGATTAGGTTCGGGCAGCTGGCGGCAGCTAGAGTTGGTTTGGGTCGGATCGCGGAAACCCTTGGACAGGGTTGATTTTATCGGGAAGAATCCCCGTGTACAGAGTATGTACAGGCTTGGAAAGTCAATGAGGGATTCCCGGCGTTTGCTCGTATGCTCTCTTTTATAGAGTACCCATGGGTTAGTGGCGAGGCTTGTGGTAAAGCCTGCATACGTTAAAATTGCGGACGGGAGAATGACGGTGATATGGTCATTCTGTGGGACCACGAGAAAGGACGGTGGTCAGTTATGGAAATTGTTGTTTTTGTGACCCAGGTGTGCCCAACTGCGCCGATAGAGTGTGTGAAAGTTGTGTAAAATGTTAAGCTTTGAAATTGTGGTCCCATTTATTTTTGTGGATTTTGGATGTTTGCCGACGAGTGTGCTGGGAAGATACCCCACCTCCTTACCGCATAGATAGGAACACGGGAAGGGAACGCATGGAATTGGTGTCTGCTCAACACCAGTGGGGATGGAGTTAAGCTGGGGTGTGGTGTGACTCGGGTGCGCGCGTCGGGGGCGGATAGAACCATGGGGATCGATTTAAAAAAAAAAGGAGGTACCGGGTGTTAATTGGATTTAATTATAAGATTATAGGTTGGACCTAGTTTTTGGTCATTCGGCGTGTTCCGGGAGCAGAGATGATTCGATGTGACATTTCGCTCAATACCGTATCGACTAGATAGATCCATGGGATGGGGTCCTCGACGTTTAATGAACAGGGCTGGGAGTTAGAAACTGGGTGTTTGTTCGCTGTCATTCGCGACGGGAGCACGGGCGTGTCAGAAATGTATGGTCCATATATAGCAAGCAGTATAGCGACGGTACCTTCAGTAAGCTTCGAGACTGACCATTAGAGAATAGGTTAATGAAGGTTTTTTTTGTTCTGTTTTTTGTTCCCCTATTTCGCGAAAATAAAACGCGCAGTTAGTTTTAATCGGTTGTGTGCCGACCGTTTGTTGAAGTTATCTAAGAAAGTGATGGTGGCCCGAAAGTGCAACATACCGGGAATTTTTGGGAAGTGGTCGAGCACGGAGAACGTGTGTGAGCAAGAGCGAATTTATGTGGTAGATTTTGCAGGAGATATAGGCGAGAAACGCCTGATGTTGATTTATGACAGGGGATGGCTTTTTTTAGCCGGTAACGACCGTAGGGAGCAAACTCTCCCACATCCCGGAAACATTGTCATGTGGTGCCGAAGGAAATTCCGGCAGTGGTGAAATGATGGCAACCCAGGAGTGCTCAGGCTCGGATTTTTACCAGTCCCAGGGAAGGGTTGGTTTTTTTTTAAAAAAGGGAAAATCTTGGGATTTTTTGTTTTTTTTGTTTATAGGGAAGGAAGGAGTGTTACAATACTGTAGGGCCCCATTATGCAAGGCACAGTAGGTTAACTAGTATCAAATAGCTAATTTTGTTATTGAAAAATAAGTTTTGTTTCTGGACTCAGAAGTGAGTTCACAGAAGTGTTTGATCCAAGAATAGTCATAATAAATTTAGACACTTGACGTGACCTTTGAGTCAGAGATCAGAGTGGGTCGTTTTTGTCCCCATCTTGTGCGTGGGAATGATGATTACGTCACCACAGAGAACAAGAACTTAGCTTTTTAGAATCAGTCTGAGCCTAGAGGCGATACCGTTCAGACCGGGTGCGAGCATGTAGCCGGTAAACTGGTAAGGCCCCGTTCTGGGAGGGCAGAAGATATCCCAAAAGGAACCGAAAAATAGCCGGGGCATGAGAGAGTCGAAGCCGGAATCCCCCTGACAGCAAACGAACCAGAAAGAAATAAGAAGCTTGTGTGAGAATAAAGAAATTTGTGTGAAATATCCCTTCAAAAAAATTCGTGTCTCGTGTATTCATTCTGTCTGAGACAGACCTCTTCCTTCGATCAAGACGACACAGCCAGCGAAGACTAGACGAATCACAGGCCAAAGAAGAGAACAGAAGATAAGGTAAACCTTGAGATTTATTTGAGAACTTTTTAGGAAGAAATGTATAATGAACTTTCCGTGATTTGATATAAGTTGAACTGAAGCGTTTATAAATGGTAAAAGAACTCTTTCGAGACTGTGAACAGTACGTTTTTATATGTGGAATAAGATTTATAAAAGTTATATGTGAACATTATGTTATTTGATGCCGAGAGCTTAAGAGTCGTGTCGCCATGGAAGATTGGTTATTTGATATAAGAAGATCTGTAACGTGTATCGTTACAATAATGATAATGATAATGATAATGATAATAATAATAATAATTATAATAATAATAATAATAATAATAATAATAATGATAATAATAATAATAATAATAATAATAATAATAATAATGATAATAATGATAATAATAATAATAATAATGATAATGATAATAATAATAATAATGATAATAATAATAATAATAATAATAATAATGATAATAATAATAATAATAATAATGATAATAATAATAATAATAATAATAATAATGATAATGATAATAATAATAATAATGATAATGATAATAATAATAATAATAATAATAATAATAATGATAATGATAATAATGATAATGATAATAATAATAATAATTATAATAATAATAATAATAATAATAATGATAATGATAATGATAATAATAATAATAATAATAATAATAATGATAATAATGATAATAATAATAATAATAATAATGATAATGATAATGATAATAATAATAATAATAATAATAATAATAATAATGATAATGATAATAATAATAATAATGATAATGATAATAATAATAATAATAATAATAATGATAATAATGATAATAATAATAATAATGATAATGATAATAATAATAATAATGATAATAATAATAATAATAATAATAATAATAATAATAATAATAATAATAATAATAATAATAATAAACGAAGAGAGTAAAGATCAAAAAGACGGAAAAAACGAAGCAAATACACGGAGCTTGCCAGAGAACTGAAAGGAATATGGTGCATGAAGAAAGTCATAGGATGAGACGGATCAGTTCCCAAAACATGTAAGAAAAGACTGGAATCAAAGGGTCATTGAGACATTTAAATGGAAGGCAATGATAAAAACACCTGCAATCTTAAAGAAACCCCTGGAATGCAGAAACCAACCCGCATAAGCTACAAATGGTAACCAGTCACATGAACGTACAAAAAGAAAACAAAGCCACAGGGAAAACATCATCGCATGGACAGAAACTGCAAGAAATATAATACGCTGCCCGACCCCAAAATGGTGCAGGCCTAGGCTGACACCACACAGAATATGTGTAGAGGGTCAAGGAAGATAAAAAGACCGAGAAGGGATGGCACAAACCCGACTCTCAACTGGACGAGTACGGAAATGCTGGGACCTTGGGGAGGCTTATTGCCACCCAAATCCCAGATAACACCTTACAAGCGAGACACCAATGGTAAGTGGCTGTTGCGATACCGCAAAGCCATTTGTGGTGATATCGAATAGCGGTGGAGACTCCTGGATATCTTGGTAGGATTCTTATCACTCAGACTCCAGGGAACACCACTGGTTGTAGTCGGTGACCAATCACTGGCGATGACCTGTGTGATAACTCCTACTGAGTCTAAAAAATAATATTTATATCAAGAAGTCTATGGCGTATATATGTAATAAAATAGGAGACTCGAATAATAAATGAATCGGAATTTTAGTAGACACTGAGAAAATTAGTATGCAAATAAAATATAGCTGTGTCTGTGGTTTGTATTTTTTTTCTGTCAGCATATATTGCGTATTTGAAAATATTTTCTTGTATCATTGAATTAAGTAAACATAAGATGGTTTGATATACATATAGTTCGGATCAATGAAAAGAACTTTCTAATTCAGTAATTTTGATAATACTTTTATTGGATTATATAAATTATTTAATTCTTGTCTGTACTGTAGATGTGATAATAAAGAAGATATACCTATGGTTATAAGAGAGTGAACATATAAATTATCCAGCTGAAGACATGCACAACAATCTACAGAGGTCGGTTATGATTTATACAAAAAATGTACGTTCTTACGTCAAGTGGCGCCAATATGTGCAGTATAAACATTCACATGAATTGCCAGTTATAAATTACTAACTGTGCCTATTCGGCGTTGTCCGTGATTTTTTTTTACTTTCATTTTTGTTTCTTTTTTTACAACTATTTATTGCTATTATTGTTAACAACTATTATTAGTTGCATAAGAATTTTGAATAAGAAGTTTAATAATTACAGTATGTTTTTTTACTTAAAGCATTAATTGAATCACATTGCTATAAAACGATAACATATTTGACAGAATGGTTACGGTTTTGGCTAATGAGTTTGAAGACCGGGGTTAAATCATCGGTCGAGTCATACGAAGCAATGAAAGATGGTAGCTTGATGCACATTCTAAAACACTCAGTATTAGAAGGTGAAAGTTTAAGTTGAGTATTAATGACCAAAAAGGGTTGCGCTCTCCACTACACCTCAGTGTAAGAGCTTATAAACAAGCAGACTTCGAGTAACCCCAGACTATTGTTGACCATTTTACTTAACTTTTTAGATATATTGTTAATTAAATAGATGTTAAATAGATGTAAGCATGCATATGTGTGTACCATTCACTAAAATGAAAACACGGGTAAATCGCAAATTGTTATCGAAGGAAACGCAATCATTTAGTCGCTGGCGTGTTTCTCTACATTATAAATCATTTCTCTTTGGTGTGTTTTCGCGTTCGTCGTAATCGGATACTTTGTCCACTCGTCAATTTGCAATGCTTAAGGTTAATCGCATTACATCCAAATTGAGCAGACGTTGGCTCTCGCCTAATCTTGAGTGCAACAATAACAAAAGGTGAGATTATGCCGTTGGAAAGTTCTTCTACGTTCAGTATTATCCGCTTTCAACGATGCACACAATGGAAGCACTTCAATCGGTCATCCCTGCTC
>OY744540.1:83733211-83771035 GCA_963556195.1 Sepiola atlantica
GAAGAAATCAAAACTCTGAACCGAAAAAAAAAACGATTGTCGCAACTATTAATATATGTACATGAATATATAAACATATGTATATATATATACGCGCATATATAGATATATGTATATACACTGAGTATTATAGAATTTTCGACACCGCCGAAAGCAAATCTTACATCCAGTAATATAGCATTATTCATTATTTCCATGAACGAGAATTGCAAGATAATTTACTTTTCTTTGATAATTGATCTTCTCGAAAACAAAGTACATATTTTTAATTTCAATCAAATTATTTGCAATCTATGATTAAAAGTAAATAAAACATCAAAATGATGTTCTATTAATTATCCGCTATAGTTTAGAGCAATCATTTCAATCCATTCTTCTGGCTATAGAAATAGGAACATTCGTCGATTGATTCTTGATGTGGAAAACAATTTATACCAATTTATTCAGTAAATAGTATCAGATTTTTTATATGAGGATATTTCTACCATGACGTATTGCTGTATGTAAGTAGGCCAACCAATTGATCCGTAGGCGATTAAACGCATACGCTGTACTGCTGCGACAGTTTGGCAATTAGATTTAAAGCTAACAAAGGCTGGCCGGAGACGATGGTTTTAGCCTGCGGTAGGTGTGTAGACCCACGTGCTGCCCTTCCGACGATCGTCGACTACAACTTTATGTATGCTGTGTTTTTTTCTCGTCTTCATCGCTGTTCTTGCCGTGTCGTCTATTAATCGGACTAATTGTCAAGGGCACAGCATTGGCTTACAAGTTTACAAAGCAAAACAACGCAACTCACAACATAAACACAAATATATATATATATATATATATATATATATATATATATATATATATATATATATACATTGTATTTTTTTTTAAGTTGTACTCTGGTTGTGCGTGATACCGAAAGGGGCCCTCAAACGTTAAGTCCACATTACATATATATATATATACATATACATACATATACATACATATACATACATATATATACATATACATATATACATATACATATTACATATACATATTACATATATATATATATACATATTACATATATACATATTACGTATATACATATACATATTACATATATACATATTACACATATATATATATATACATATATTACACATATATATATATATACATATACATATTACATATACATATATATATCTATACATACATATATATAACCATATTACATATACATATATATATATATATTCATATTACATGAGTTAACTGAGACGAAATTGTCTCTTGATGCTATCAGTATCGTCGCTCCTCAGCTTATCTCATCACTTGCTAAACTGTTGCCGAAGTCTTCCTGAGATCTGTTCTCCTCCGCTCTCTCCCGAGGTTAACTCCAAACCGATCGTCTTTTCTCCGAGTTGCTTACTCGTCAACTGTCTAGAACTCACCACTAGTCATTTGCCGTAAAGATAACTTTAAATTGCCGTAAACAAACATACTCTCGTCAAATGTTGTAAAAAACTCCCACTTCGGACCAACCCAACCTGTTCTATTGTCTTAGTCATCGACAAGCCCTCGACCTCTAAACAATACAAACTGATCACGCCCACGCTCGCTTTTATGTGCGTTGATGGGTCGTTTTCTTATCATTGTTTTTACATCCATCCATCATCCGACGGTTCCCCGTCCCGTGAATCATTCCCCATCACAGTACGTTTATTGTAGTATAGGTCCCGCGAATAAAGTGGGCTGATCATGTGTCGAATGCATCGCTTTTCGGCTGGAGTATAACCTGTTTTTTTTTGTGACGGCTAAGTGCATTACTAATGTCGTGCTCCCTGAACATGGAGCTGCTCCAACATTATACTAACTCCTGTATCCCCTCAATGTCGTAGAAATGATAAGATTCTCAATTGAAGATGTTGCTCAGCATCATAACATCCGACATGACGAAGATGTAAGCGCTTCATACTGTGTTATCAGATGAAGGTCAAAATAGGGGTTGGACATTCCTAAACAAGGCTGGCCATGGGATGGTATCGTCTGGCATGCAGTTATCTAACAAATTGATGAAAGGGTTGCTTTTGATCAGAATTTCCAGGAGAAAATGCCCGGCTTACACTAGTGACTGGTTTTCTGTCATAAGAATACCGCATTCTTTATTCCACCTCAAAGTCCTGGAAGCTATATATATAAAGTCAGTCAAACCCTCTCTTTGTAAACGAAAGAAGTGGCTTCTAAGATTAATGTGATCAACTTGTGACCTTCCCCCTATTTTTCTCTCTCCTAAACTTGTCACTGGTCTTTATTCTACGTATTTAAGGTTTTAGTCGTAATTGCTTGAATTATTTCCATGTAGATACTCTGATGAGTGTGGACAAAAGACGGCTTAGTATATTCATGATTTTATTTTTAATTATTTCCTCTCGTTTTTATATTTTTTCAATTTCATTCAACCCCCAAAAATGTCACACACGTCTGTATTCCTTGCTGTAATAAAATTGGTACCACTAAAATGTATTTAAATATATACATATACATATACATATACATATTAAATATACATACATATATATATACATATACATACATATACATACATATATATACATATACATATACATATATACATATACATATACATATACATATTACATATATACATATTACATATATACATATACATATTACATATATACATATTACATATATACATATACATATTACATATATACATATTACATATATATACATATATATATATATACATATTACATATATGTATACACATATTACATATATATATATACATATACATATTACATATACATAAATATCTATACATACATATATATACACATATTACATATACATATATATATATTTATATACATATTACATATAAACATATTACATATACATATATATATATATATATATATATATATATATATGTATATATATATATATATATATATATATATATATTTACATGAAGCTGTTTGAGTGTGTTAAAGAGCGAAGTCAGGAAAAGAAATGCTCAGCTAGGATGAAATCTGACACCGGGCAAAAGAAAGTGGGTTAAAGCGAGTCAAGTCAGAACCGGAAATTAGAAAAGAATTCAGAAAGCAGCGAACGGACATCATCTTTGCTTGCCTAACCAATCGAAGCCCACACACACATTAGATACCAAACAGATCGCAGCTGGTCGATACGATCGAAAATATAACAACAGCTGAAAGTAAAGTCCAAGGGAAACTTTTCCTTCTTTTTCTCAGCCCCGACTGAATTAGTGTTAATAGGTTTTGGGAAGTGTACGGTATTGGAGAGATTAGGGAATCGAACCAGAATTTAGGTAAAGATAAGAGAACAAATAAGAAGAAAATGCGTTCCTGGTTTAAACGGTCTATAGCACTGTCTTGTTAGGTTGATATATTTTACGGTATATCAACCTTTTTCGGGTTATTCTATTCTAAATCTAGTTAATTGGTTTAATATTTTTTTGTATGCTTCAAGTATTTAATATTCTCAAATACGTATACACATTGTGCATTTCGTTTCGGTTTATTTTGTTATTTGAGCGTTGTCACGCGAAACAAATCGATTAACAGTTTAATACAAGTTCTTACATATACCTTCACTTTCGAATGGATGCCCAATATCTCGTAAGTCACAATCAAACACAGTAACTGTGCGTTATCAAGAAAAATCACGAATCATAAAAGGACAATTACACCCAACCTCGTGTCGACAGTTCCTTCCGTGACTGAGACATTTTATCCACGATAATCTCCATAAACTTTCACCACAGCACTAAAGAAAGGCATAATCTTCTGAGTTTGCAGAAGGAACAATTTCGTAAGATGTTGACGTCACCTTCTCTTTTGCTAGTTGCGGCGCAAGTTCCAGGCTACAGATATATGAAGCCCTTTGCCCCTTAATTACACTAAATTATTAAATCATTCTCTATACGTGTTATTCGCTCGAAAGCTATAACGAACTTGCCTACTGCTCTCTCTTCCTCTCTCTAAAGGTCATGTGACGTATCGTGCGTTTCTGGCAACATCAGGTTAAGGAGACATTTGAGGGCATACTCGCTGAATTCATGACCCCGGTTTTCTAGTGCACGTGTAAACGCTACCCTTAGACCCAAACTAATCAGATCGATACAAGCAAACGTACAAAGTGTCAAATGTAAAGGTGACAACTCACTTTGTCTAATCGGTTTCAGTCGGCGCAAGAGTTACGTCCCTTGGTATAAGAAATAAGGGAGACAATTGTTTTAACTGTGCTTACAAAATAATGTTTCATATTTGTTTTCGTTAAATTTATTTACAAATAGTAAACACGAGTTTAGGACTTGCGCCTTAGAGAGTCATCGACTTCATTTTGTTTTGAGAGTCGTCAACTCCGTCAGGCTCTCTTCTCCTTCTGTATCTGCATCAACAGTGAACATGTTACATCATATTTTGTTTACGTCATCCGTAAACAATTAAACCTCGATTCACGACCTTAGCTTTCACTGACAATACAAGTGTTTTGATGGTTATGCTTTTTAACCTAGCTATGTCATGGACAAGGAATGTTTTCGCTTTGTTAATTGCTTACAAAATATTAATTTGTTTCTTCTTATTTTGACCTCAGATCTGTTTGCAGATGACCCGAGTTTAAAACTTGCGTCCGACCTATGAACATTTATTTAACAGCATGCCAACTATTTTGAGGTTAAGCAATGCGTAATAGTCTTTGACATTAATTTCTCAATATTTTCAAATACTTTTTATTATGTATAAGGTTGGAAAGAAAGTAATGTCGTATGTTTTACTTCATCACTTTGCAGCCTCCTAAGTTGTACACAATTCTAACTTTTTTGGTGAATTGGTGTCTTAATATATTGCTTTGCATTTGAGATATAGTGATTAGTTGGAAAATATTAAGTGCAACGGACTCAGCCGTCAAGAAATGGATATTAGTAAGGAGCATCTGAGAAAGTGCATGCTTTATGAATTAAAAAATTGAAACTCAGCTGTAGAAGCTACAAGGAATATTGGAACTGTCTATGGGATAAATGTTCTGAATGATTGAAAATGTTAACAATGGTTTGCCAAATTTTCTTCTGGAGACTTAAACCTGTCAGATCGGCGACGTTCGGGAAGGCCCAAATCAATTGAAAAAAACGGCATTGAAGACGCTGTAAAAGGTCGGAGAATAAGCTCAACAATTACATAAAACCCATACCAAAATTAGTTCATGCCTTCACGAGTTAGGAAAATTGTCAAAACTTGGACTTTAGGTTCCATACGATTTCACCGACGCTCAACGAAGTCAAAGATCTGATGTTTGCAGATCTTTGCTCTCCAGTGAGCATCGAGAACCATTTTTGCAAAGAATTGTAACTTGAGATGAAAAATGGGTGATTTACCCGAACACCCAACGCAACAGACAATGGTTAGACAGAAACCAAAGTCCACAGCCTGTTCCAAAACAAGAACTACACTCAAAGAAAGCTATGCTCCTTTGATTGTAGGACATGAGAATACTGATTCATTATGAGTTACTAGAGCCTAATCAAACAATCACAGCAGAAAAATATTGTTCGCAGCTAGATGATCTAAGAATTGCCTTATCAAAAAACGACCAGTATACTCAATAGGAAGGGTGTAGTGCTTCAGCATGATAACGCGAAACCTCACACAGCAAAACTAACCCGGGAAAAGGTCATGAGTTTCAATTGTTTGCGTCATCTGCCTTATTCACCTGACATTGCTCCATCCGACTACTATCTTTTCCGGTCCTTGCAGCATCACTTAAATAATAAAATTTATGAAAATGACGACCAACTCAAAAATGACCTATATGTGTTTTTCTGTTAAGAATCAGATAATGTTTTTGAAGAAGGCATCAATAAGCTAGTTGATCGTTGGACAGAAGTCATAGAAAACGAGGGAAATTATTGTAAAGACTAGAAATTCCCTAATGTGAATGTTTCAGATGAAATAAATGTGTTGGCCAAAAACGACATTACTTTCTTTACAACCTGATAAATGTATTATTGATTGAGTTTTTTATCAATCGTTTTAGAGAAATTCAATGCCAAATCCATTTATTTTGATGCAGATGTTTTTCCTTATGCTCTTAGCCTTTGGTAAGTGTCGCGTTATAGCTCACATATAGAATTAGCTTTGTACAAATTGATCCACGAACGGTCATTCCAACTTTACGATGAGTAACCTAAAAACAAAAAAAAGTATTCACTCCATTTCGTGTAAGGTACCTGAAAAGTAGAACTCCACCTTTGTTGCCTAGCATTTCTCATGAAAAACAGATAGTGATGTGTATGTGCTGTAGAAATGCTTTATTTTGTATAACAATTTCGTAATAATAGCATTTTATACTTTCTCTCTCTCATACATATATACATATATATATATATATATATATATATATATGTCTGTGTGTGTGTTGTGATTTTTGAGAAGCTTATCAAAGCATTCCGTTTAGAAGCCCAAACAACACCACAGAATATTTTTTTCATTCAAAAATTATTTATTTATCATTTTTCAAATTAAAGAGTTTTTTTTTTACCTACACGTGTTTCACTACCAAGCAGGTACTTGCCTGGCAGATTATCAGGGAAGATTAAGCACATTGAATAAGAGTTACAAGTCAAGGTGCTTAAGCTTTCAAAAAATCACATATAAATGCTCTTTACCCTGTAATCGAGTATCATCGAGCTTGTTTTTATTGGACTAATCCCGGTCTTCACTGAATTATCTTTTTTCTAAGTGAAAAATCCATATATATATATATATATATGTGTGTGTGTGTGTGTGTGTGTGTCTGTGTTTTGAGATACAGCAGTTGTAAATACATAAAATGGCGGAGATTTACGTTCAAGTGCTCTTTCTATCAACATTTCGTCGGGAGACAATCGTGACTATAAATAAACACCGACTTAAAACAGTAGTCAATCGTTTGATAACTGTTATCTAATGTAAGGGGGCGTAAAATGGTTGTACTTCTCGAGACTAGGGAAATCGTCAGTTATATTTAACGCGAGATAGTTAATTTAATAAGAAAGGGAGTATCAGTACTTTCTCTACAACGTAGAGAAATACATTTTGAAACATGTTATTTTATCGGATGTATAACACTAATAGGATCAAGAAAGCTTTTTTTATGATGCAATTGTATTACTACAAAAATGATAGTAAATGAAAATAAGAGGATATTTTGTAAACTATCGGATACATTATTTAGCAGACATTCATCTGTAGTCTGCAAGGACCCGTGGGGCAGTGGGTATATTACTTAGTATAATTCAGTTCTAAGTGAAAGTCAACTGAAGATTTAAGGTTCAATCCTCAGTAAGGGCGATACGAAAAATTTCGAATTACTGAAGACTTTTTTCCCAGTCATGGAAGATAGAACGAGAGCATGCTACCCCCGTGGATTTAATAAAAGGTTCCGTTCGAAATTCCGTTCAGATTCCCGAGTTCGACAGAAAGATTCCCAAGTTCAACAAGGTACACCTGAAAAAGGTCAGAGGTTACATCGGCCGAAACGTTGTGATAACAACACGCTAAATGAGAACAGTAGTCCGAAGATACCAAATTCTAAAAACGCTCTTGTATATTAATAATCTCATAATAGTGTATATGTTGGTACTATGTTGTTTAGGGTTTAGTAGTTTAATCAGTGAATATGGAGAGAAGTTTTACCAACACATAATAATTAATTGCATACGATTTTCAGCGCATGCACTTATTTTCAGTTTATCTGTGGTAAATTATGAATTTGAACACAGTAGATATGATAGGATTAGAAATAAGCATCGAAGCATCCACAACTCCAATATCCTTGACGATATATGTTAGGGGTAGGGTTAGGGTTAGGGTTAGGCTATATACATCCCGACTAAAATCCGTGTAAATAAGCCAAGAAAATAAATCATAAATCAGTATCAAGAACGACAGAAGAAAATGGCATTGCTATAGCTGAAAAAGAAGGAACGAAGACAAAAACAGGAAAAAAGAAAAGAGAGAATTTGAAAAAAGGAATTGAGGAATGGAAAAAAATGTACAGACTAAAACATGAACACACTATGTAACAAAATAATGCCCTTAAACCACACTTAGTTGTTATTTTACCATTAACTTACAATTGGATGTACTTTCTTCATTAGAGAACTCAGTATGCGTTATAAGTTTCTGCTATCAAGATATACGATAACCGTTGAAAATAATGATGAACAAATTAAAATTACTGGGAAAACCCAAAACAGATTACTATGCGGAATTAACAAGCTGTGGCCAATTGGAAAATTGTTGCGACTCAAGGCCTCACATCACTTATGTAAAGCTTTTATATTTTAAGGAAAATGACGTGTGGGCTCCCGGGAGATGAACGGAATACGTGTGACTGTGACTTCACTTGATAATTACGAAACATCATGTACGTTTTCTAATAAAGCCGCGAATGTACACTAGGTAAGAAAGTGGAATGGCTTAACTAATATATCTCCAGGGCAGACCATTCTTGCCATCGCGTAGAATATGTAATTCCAGAAAAAAAGGCCAGGAAACTTCAAACACCAGCTTGTGTATTCACTTTATTTTATACCATTGAAATTGAAACTACACTATGCTTCATAAATCTATAGAAAGTGGCTATAGGGAAGTTTATAGGGGCAGGGACTAAGCATATTGAGTGAAAAGTTCTAATCATGTCGATTCCGTTGCATTACTTTTACGATAGACGTTGGAAACCTTAATGCGGTACCTCATCTAAGTACATTATCTGAGACGTTAGCAGCCTTAATGCGGTACCTCATCTAAGTACTTAATCTGAGACTTGGCACCCATAATGCGGTACTTCATCTAAGTACTTCATCTGAGACGTTGGCAACCTTAATGCGGTACCTCATCTAAGTACTTCATCTGAGAAAGAATGCTAACAACAGAATCGAGCCGATCAATAATGTGGTACCCTGACGATTCATACGAGTTTACGCTTTGCACAACAAACATAAAAAACTTGTTAAGAAAAAAATGGTTGCCAAAAAGCAAACGTTGATATACTTTTGTTTTAAATATAACCACAAAACCAGAATTAAATATCATTTTAATTTTGATATTAATTAAGATTCAGACAGGTTTTACTAGAGCAGTTATCATGATTTTCTAATTCTAGACGAAATTATAATGTATTTATTCATTTTGAAAAATAGTTTGAATACTTTGTCTTGTTTAAAAACTAGATATGCATTTTCTATTCGGGAATTAGTTAAGATGCAGTTGTTGCCCTGTGAATTAAAAAGTAAAATGTGGTTGTGTGTTTATTAACAATAGTTAACATATGTTTGTAATTCTTTTGGAGAATAATTGATATTTTTCTTCTTTCTTTTGCAGAAGAGTTGGCATTTCCTAGCATTCGCATGAATTAGTATAAATATATAGAAGATGCTGCCAAATCTGCTGCTAAAGAAGTTATGCTCCCTCTAGCAGGAAAAGAACACTTGGTTGCCAAACGTTGAACAGGTGCACGATATCATTTTTAAAATAATGATCTGTTACTCGGATAGTATAAGCAAGAATAGTCCTACTAAGATTATTAATAATTAACAGTACTATACATGTTGTCGTTGCTTTTTCAGTGCTAACAATTTTGTTCAAGATAGAAACTGAGTGGCGTAGGCTCATTTGCTCGCCATATTAATACTTAAACTTTCTTTGTATGAACATGTTTGATATTAAACAAATGATGACATCAAGCTTACTCTAATACTCAATAAAAACTTAACTGTAATGTATATCATACTACCATAGCAAGGATACAACTTTGAATGAAAGTGTCTCTCTTGACGACCTTCCCCAGATATAATATATGCTATGGAAATTTGCCAAGTATTATCTACGCCTAACAGTGTTTCCATTTAGCTGATACCCGAAAGAAGTATGTCGAATAAATAATCGTAAAAAGAAAATATACACAAAGGTAGTTTGTTTCTTTCTCTACAGCCGGCCATTGTGGGATGAGGTCAACTATTGACATAGATTCACTCTGACCACGGCTCCAGCAGCCACGCCGACCACGTGATCATCATGGATGCGCATTTCGTGCGACTGATTTATTTGAGATTTATTTGGCGCGTTTTTCGTTACTGTTTTATATCTCCAATAAGAAACCGATGCAATAGTGGACAGAATCACAAAAAGAAATTCGTTCAGCTCTTTTGTGATTTGAGGGAACAATGCATTCTTCCTTCTCTCCTATTTTAGTTCATTTTGATTTTCTATCAGCAATCCCACAATTCCTTTTTTTGCAATCAATGTTTTACTTTTCAATTCGTTCGTTTCTTATTCCATTTCATTTGCTTCTATTCTTTTCTGAAAGCCACGGGCTTACTTGTTTTTGTTATGTGGTCTTCGAGTCCGTGTAGAAATTAGTGTATTTAAATTAAGGAAGGACGAGTCTAAGTGACAGCTGGCAAGAATACTTAAGTGACCGACGTTGGAGGAAATATTCAAGTTTTAAAGAAGATTTACAGTTTGATGAGTAATTCGTAATGCCATCCCCATTATTTTTTTCGTTAAGTTCCATATCGATTACATGGATCGAAGTGTTTAAGATCGAAACAACGATCCAAATAAGCGATGCTATTTATTAGTTACACCATGACTTGCACAGCTCCCTCACTTCAGCACATCAGAAAAACAGTACATATATATATATATATATATATATATATATAAATATTTGTTATTGTTTATTTATCTATGGACGTATACGTTTCGTCTCTTTTCAATCAAGACTCATCAGCATAGAAGTAAGACTATTCACTACCGGTCACATGATTCCCAACCCTGGATTACAAGTATTTTTCAACCCAAATCCAACGTCGCTAACCGATGGGCCAATTCTGAACAGCTTATAAACAATGATAATTTTAACAGATTTAAAAGTGGCTAGACATACAGGCATTCAACTTAGAAACGCCAAAAACTATGTGATTAATGAATTCATATCGTCTTTATTGAAAGACTTCTGCATGGTTGTTGACGTGAACAAGCAGTGAATGAAAGACATGATTTTGGTAATGCTCTGCGTGTTCACGTCAACAACCATGCTAAAGTCTGGACACTTTCTGACAAATCAAAATTAATATTCTGTATGATTTTTCTACATTGTTTTCTTCATCCTGATGAAGTCTTTCTATAAAGACGAAACATTGATGAATACTTAATCACACAGCTTTCCTTTTTTTATCATGTCGGATCATGTTACCCCCACTTTTATTCATATATATATATATATATATATATATATATATATATATATATATATATATATATATATATATATACTGAGGCAGCATTTCGTCATTGATTCATGTTTGATTCAACAACAGGGGCAATTCCTGTTTGTTTGTTTATTTTTTGATCCATCTTTTCACGTTGACGGACTAATGATCTAATGTTCTGTTCGAGTGTGAGCTAACGTTTTCGAATCCCATGAGTCATCATCAGGCGCGTAAGGAGTTATGCAAACCAAAAATGTTGAATTTATTGAGAAACTCGATTAAAACATTTTTTTAAATATATATTAAAGGCATTTCAGTATACCTTCTCACATATCTCTCTCTCTCTCTCTCTCTCTCTCTCTCTCTTTCTCATATATATATATATATATATATGAATAAATATACAGATAAAATGTACCGACATAATGGAAAATGCAAAGGGAAAGCAAACATCTATATTATTTATGTATTTATCAATGTTTCGTCTTTATTGCAAGACTTCTTCAGGATGTAGAAAATGACGAAAAAATCAGACAAGCCTCAATTTGATTTGGCTGAAAGACGCGTGCTTTAGCTTGTTTGTGAGTAAAAAAAATCAAAACAGTGAGAAGGCAAGAAGGCTGTGCATCAGAAGCAGCAGTCTATTGAGTCTTTAAGGAGGGAGGATGTGTTTATTTAAAATGAGTTGATTACGTCAGCCTTAAAATACAGCTTTTGTCAAACGAACGTAGTTGCCGACAGTGGAAGGGAGCGACAGTTGAGCTAAGGCGTAACTTTAAGGATACGTACTTCAAAATATTTTATAATAGCCCAGTAAAATTAAGCTAAATTTCTTTACAAAAAATTAATCACCTGTAAATTGTTTTCACTGTTAAGAGAATATGAAGTGGACATTGCGTTTACTTTCACCAGCCTCGTAACTCTAGCTTCCTTTATTTTACTCTCATGTCCTCACATTCCATGAGCGATGTTTCTGACAAAAGGGAAAGGATTGCTGCTTTCTAGATCGGAGTATATCAATCTAACACTTATCGTTTGCGAGTTTTTACCTTGAAGTATTGTTTAAAACTCTTCCCATTAAGTGGCTTCATGTCTTGTCTAGAACGACTTCCATAAAGCAATACTTATAAATACAGAAAGAACAAAACAAACACTGTTTTATATCACACATTTTTAGTATTTTTTTTATTTATTAGACATTTTTCATCAGAAATATATTCTACATTAGAAAACTACGTGTATTAGTTTAATAACTTATGTTCTATATTTTGAACCATAGTTGATCAGAATATGTTATTAAAAGCAAGTTCTTTCATGCGTCTGTAGTTTTCTCAAGGTATAAATATATTTTTATATTTTTAAATTTTCTCCAGTAGTGGCTACTACTTTCCTCCCTTCTTCCCATAATGTCAACCCTATATGTGCACGTACTTGCATGACATTTTTCTTTATATTATCATCCTGATGAAGTCTTATTAATAAAGACGAAACGTTGATGTACACATAAAAAACATCCCTTTTTGGTTTCTCCTTTTTTCATTTTCCTATTACGTCGGATTACCTTCATCCATCTTTTCCCATATATATATATATATATATATATATATATATATATTTTTATATATATATATATATATATATATATATATATATATATATATATATATAATGTATGTATATAGGCAGCATTTTCTAATTCATGCAAAAATTGTTTAAAATAACAGAATTCGTATGTTTACTTAATGGATGTTCCATAGGTTTCACGTAACTTATGGAACTTTTCTTTTTATTTTAATACAAAAAAGACCATCAGGAATATTGAAAAGAATAAAAAACAGCATAATTACACATACGAATTCTGTTATTTTTAACAATCTTTGTATATATATATATATATATATATATATATATATATATATGATCAAAAACAAACAGCTATTTCGCCGTATCACAGTGTATTTTTTTATTTTGGCAAGACGTATTACATGTTGTCACGCTGGGGTTCGGAACACAATTGTCCGATTATTTTTGCACTGTGATCAGAAGTAAGAAATACTGCCTTCATGCTACGATGTTTGTCCAGACAGAAAGAGAAAATTGAGTTTACATATTTTACATTCACGCTACCGCTTACGTGAAAAACTCTATTCTTTATATGGAACACTTAGGCTTTACGCTAAGTAGAAAGCGTGGTACTTCGTTCTTTATAGCTCAGCTCGTAAGTTTGGAAATATATTTATTCAAACAAACACAACTGATTCTGTGACTTGATGTGACAAGTGTGTTTACGCTGAGATGTATGAGCTGGTCCCGACATAACTTGCTATTGTAATCCCAGTCAGGAACCTTACCTCTACGCTACCGAGCTTGCTCTTACATTGAGATAGATTGTAGCGCTTATGTGTTTTTTTTTGTTTAGTTTGGCGCTTGCGGCTACCACAAGAACTCTATGGTATATAAAAGATAATGTATTATCTCTATGCTACCGAGCTTGCAACAAAATAACATCAGCCAGGAAAAATAATCATTAACTTGAATAAGAAATGTCATTTTCTGATCACAAAGCAGACGATTTAAAACATTTTCTTCAAAAGAATGGCCCAAATAATACCTTTCTTCCATTCCCCCTAAAAAGCATACTTAAATCTGAAAATCAAACTGAACGATGATACATCGAGAATAGTCAAATCCTACACGCTAAAAACAAAAACAAAAACAACTCCCCAAAGAAGAAACATTGCAAAAACGATCTGAATATCACAAGGGGTCAAAGTTTGACCTGCGATGACCTTATAATGATTGAAAGGTCGTTAGTCACCTATAAACAAACACACTTACATTAAGATACGTTTTAGCGCTCATGTGTTTTTGTTTACCTTGACGCTTTCGGCTACCCCAAGAACTCTATGCTATATAAAAAAAGTAATGTGTTACACTAAGGTGAAACCTTTATTCAATTTACGTGTATTTCCATAGATATTCTTGTTGGTTTTCCCAAACTGGCACACAGCATACAAGTAAACATAAATAATGAACTGACAAGTTGGGGAAAATGATTGCTTTATTAGCCAGAAAACAAGTCTTGTTTTGTTTCTGACAATGTCTAGTACCAGGGGATTCGGTAAATCAGACAGTTTTCTCACGTAAAAAACTGAAAACTCGTTGGGACATTTATGGCACCTCAAGCCAAATCTTCAAATAAATATATACATTTTTGCATCGTTCGACAACCATTAAACTGATCTCTGGACAGTTATATGTGTACATGACTACACGATAAGTGTAGGTCGTAAATACGGACAAGCAAAAACAATGTTAATTTATCAGTGAATAGCTGACTAGATGTCTTTCTTCTTATAAATGTTTATAGCTTTTGTTTCGTAGTTGTTTTAAAAATGATGTATCAAATCGGCCAAAGGAGAGAAAAGTGTGTTTAATATCACTGTTTTGTTAACGTTAGGTTAATTAATTTAGAAAAAGGGAAACTTGTGCACGTAAATGTACATGTGGTATTATGCAGGGCTTAATAAAAATGACAACACATTATCTTATGAAAATATAAGATGTAGCTTTATTTTTGGTGACGATAAGGGTGGTGTTTGGAGAGGCTTTGTGCACATGGAATCAGACGGTTGATTCTTCTCCGAGGCTCGATCGTCAACTAACTTCTTTCAGTTTTCGGTTGTTATTATATAACAATTTCATGGCCACCTCGACGACCTCATCGAGCTTGCACTCGGTGACGGCTTGAACTCATTTGACAATTCAACCAATCGGTCTATCTTTTCTTGATAAATTGCATTTGATAAAATGGCATTTAACCCTTCCGACATATCTCTTTCTTTTGACATTGGGTTCTTACCATTTAAGTGATTCAACTGCAGGTGCATATCATTTTGTCAACATGATTTTACATTATGACAATTGATCAGTCTATGTCGATTCTTCCATTGCAGGTGTTTCATGTTTTGGTACAATGTTTCTTTTCAAAATTGACCTTCATGTCATATCATGCCGATAGTTTTATTACCTTTTGACAATCGATCATATGTTGCCTCTTCCTGTGCAGGCCTTTGTCTGGTTGTGAGTTTTATTTTATTTTCAAATAACTTTTTGGTCATCCGATAATAATCTTATCTGTTGACAATCGCCAGGTCCATCTGTTTTATCAACAACTTTCTAGTACACTGACTTCGGATATATAACATACATTTACTTCTTTTATGGCAAACACCGCAGCCCAAGTGCGGTTTACACGGTCAATGTGGTATGAGATGGCTAGTCACCTCAGAAGACAACGCATTTTTCGACCAAATACTGTTGAAAGATACCTATTTACTATCCTAGCCACGAAGGAAGAGTTAGATAAATGCCGGTGTTTGATGTAGGGAAAATCCAGCCCCCAAAAGCGACAATCTGGATTTGGCAAAAATAAAAATTGCTTTAGTCTACAAAGTTATTTTAAAAATCTTTTTTTAATTTTTTAACTATTAAATAATGAAATAAATGCCATTATTTAATGGCATTTATTTCAAAATATTAATAAATACCTTATTCGTCACTTGGACATTGTTTAGTTCAGTAGCAAGAAATACCGATTCCACAAAGTCTACAAAGTAAAAGTGAAGTGTAGTATCAGAGCATATACTGCACTTAGCTGCAATGCAAAACCGTTGCAAGTTCATTTTTAATGGTTGCTTGGATATTTACTTCCTTCCCACTGCAGGAAGGTGCAGCACCAGTCCGGATGAACGGACAGAAGATCCAATGGATATACATGGACGCAATAGAAAATACTATTTAAAATGCAGGCGTAATAGCGCACCGAAAAAAGTATGATAAAATTTAGCGTGGCATACCAATGGACGGACAAAAGCTTTTCATGAACAAATTGGGACATACTATTTATGATTTTGATTACTCTTATTGACTACAAAGACAATATTGCGCTGAATGGTTTAACAATATAGGGGATTGATTTATAAGCGTGCAACTTGGACAGGGAGTTGGGCAGCAAGATGTTTGTTTGTATTACATTTAAATGTCAGCATGTTGTTACTGTCTTGTTTGGTATGGTTTGGTAGTTTTGTTTTACGGCATATCAACCCTTTTTGGGTTATTTAATGCCGAATCTGGTCTTGTTTTCTTCTCTTTTTTGTTTCTTTCCCCTTTTAATATCTGTTTCTATTTAACCCATAGTTGGGACCCTAACAGGTACTACCACTCCGGGTCAGGGTGGACCTGGGAGCAATGGTAATTAAGAGGAGGCTCCACATTCCCCAAAGTCCGTAAGCCGGATCTCACCATCGGATGTAGTTTAAGGTCATATCCAGGACCGGGAGTAGGGTAGGAAAAATAAAAATAAAAAAGGGGAGGGAGAAAGGGAGAGGGGCTGTTGTTTTTGTTTTTGGTTTTGTAGAACATAATTAAGTTTTACAAACAAAAAAAAAAACGTCAATGTAGGTGAATTTCGTCTCAGGGAGCCACAGGGCAGCCTGATCTGGTATCACCAGGTTACTGTCTGGAAAACATGTAAGAGAAATGGAAGTCAAAGGTAAGCAATGTGAGAGAGTTCCCCCTCCAGCCCCCTAAATGCATATTTTAAAATTAAGCGTGCGGGACCGACCTAAAACGCATCTTATTTAGATGCTGGGACGCATCTAAGAATATACAAGAATTAATCACCATAAAAGTCGGCATTAAAACATGGTTTTCGATATAAATGCCGCATCGTAAAAGACATCCATGATTCTTTTGATAATTGGACAACCATCTTTTTAGGGGAGGAAAAACTCCGTGAAAATCTCTGAAACGGAAATCTAGTAAGAAAAAAAATAACAATGTCAGTAACGCGTTCTAAATGTTTAGTTTGTAAATTTAAAAAAATATCAAAGAATAGTCTTATAGACGGAACTGAAGTGTTTGATTTGGTTTTGTCATTTTGTTTTACGGCATATCAACCCTCCTCAAGTTATTTAATGACGAACCCGGTCATTTTGGTGAAAGTTTTCATGTTTTAAGTTCTTTACATATTCAAGTATTTATTCATGGTTTCAGGTTAAGTGAGGGTGGGAGGAGAGAGGGAAATAGAGGTGAAGGGGAGGGAGGAGAGCGTAAGGGAGGGAGGAAAAAAATATTTTGTTTGGGATATTGCAGAACATGATTGAAGTTTGCAAAGAGAAAAAACAATAAAAATCAATGTTTGGTGCATTTTCTGTTAGGAAGCCGGTATCCCCAGACAGCCTGACGTAGTAGCACCAGACGAAACTGAAGTAAAGGCTTTATTCAATATCTAATACGATACATGTTTTATGTTTTTACCCAGTGGAAACCGTTGCGTATACTGTGAGGATATGGGTGTTCGTGCTTTCATATATTTCCCATGCTAGGGTGGTTATTACATCTCTTCGATACTGTGTTTCTCCCTTGAACGTTTTTCATCCGCTATAGTTTTGTGGTTTTTGCTTGTTGATTAAAATAAGTAACAGTAATTAGATCTTGAAAAGTGTAGTTTGCTATTTTGAATTCATACTGCTATTCATTTTTCATGAAAAGGTAATTATAGACGCAGCGATGGGGATCTCCAAAACATCTAGGTGCTGGTGAACTCCTCAGCTTGCTGTTATCATGCAGTCTTTTCCTCATATCTGTTTGTATGTCTGTCTCTCTCATCTGCTGTTGCGTAACTATGTATATTCTAACAATCCAATGCCTATTTCTTATTCGGCGTGATAATTACTCATCCGATAACCAATTGTTCCTTCGTATAATGACCTTAAGTTTGCCATTAAACTTCGAAATTTGCACCAGCCGAGACTGATAATATATTTTAGAGCAGTTATTGTTTAATCACCGGTTTTTTTCATAATTTTCAAAACATTGCGATTCATTAGATATGGTAAAATGAACACAGGTTTCTATTACATCCATAACTGAGAAAGGCAATTCATATATTTCTAGTAAAAAGGCTGATTTTATAATCATAACTGGGTGATGTAGGTTTAGACATCTTTCAAACATACGGTGCAATTATAAGTGTATTTACATATTTCTGAAAAGCATTTTCACAAATTTCCAAAACGGCACACAACCCTTATACACATATCTGGCTGATACAGGTTAACACATTTACCAAAACACACGGTGCTATTATTAGTCTGTTCACACATTTTACAAAACCGCACGCCGCTCTTATACACAGAACTAGCTGATACAGGTTCACACATTTACCAAAACACACGGTGCTATTATTAGTCTGTTCACACATTTTACAAAACCGCACGCCGCTCTTATACACAGAACTAGCTGATACAGGTTCACACATTTACCAAAACACACGGTGCTATTATTAGTCTGTTCACACATTTTACAAAACCGCACGCCGCTCTTATACACAGAACTAGCTGATACAGGTTCACACATTTACCAAAACACACGGTGCTATTATTAGTCTGTTCACACATTTTACAAAACCGCACGCCGCTCTTATACACAGAACTAGCTGATACAGGTTCACACATTTACCAAAACACACGGTGCTATTATTAGTCTGTTCACACATTTTACAAAACCGCACGCCGCTCTTATACACAGAACTAGCTGATACAGGTTCACACATTTACCAAAACACACGGTGCTATTATTAGTCTGTTCACACATTTTACAAAACCGCACGCCGCTCTTATACACAGAACTAGCTGATACAGGTTCACACATTTACCAAAACACACGGTGCTATTATTAGTCTGTTCACACATTTTACAAAACCGCACGTCGCTCTTATACACAGAACTAGCTGATACAGGTTCACACATTTACCAAAACACACGGTGCTGTTATTAGTCTGTTCACACATTTTACAAAACCGCACGCCGCTCTTATACACAGAACTAGCTGATACAGGTTCACACATTTACCAAAACACACGGTGCTATTATTAGTCTGTTCACACATTTTACAAAACCGCACGCCGCTCTTATACACAGAACTAGCTGATACAGGTTCACACATTTACCAAAACACACGGTGCTATTATTAGTCTGTTCACACATTTTACAAAACCGCACGCCGCTCTTATACACAGAACTAGCTGATACATGTTCACACATTTACCAAAACACACGGTGCTATTATTAGTCTGTTCACACATTTTACAAAACCGCACGCCGCTCTTATACACAGAACTAGCTGATACAGGTTCACACATTTACCAAAACACACGGTGCTATTATTAGTCTGTTCACACATTTTACAAAACCGCACGCCGCTCTTATACACAGAACTAGCTGATACAGGTTCACACATTTACCAAAACACACGGTGCTATTATTAGTCTGTTCACACATTTTACAAAACCGCACGCCGCTCTTATACACAGAACTAGCTGATACAGGTTCACACATTTACCAAAACACACGGTGCTATTATTAGTCTGTTCACACATTTTACAAAACCGCACGCCGCTCTTATACACAGAACTAGCTGATACAGGTTCACACATTTACCAAAACACACGATGCTATTATTAGTCTGTTCACACATTTTACAAAACCGCACGCCGCTCTTATACACAGAACTAGCTGATACAGGTTCACACATTTACCAAAACACACGGTGCTATTATTAGTCTGTTCACACATTTTACAAAACCGCACGCCGCTCTTATACACAGAACTAGCTGATACAGGTTCACACATTTACCAAAACACACGGTGCTATTATTAGTCTGTTCACACATTTTACAAAACCGCACGCCGCTCTTATACACAGAACTAGCTGATACAGGTTCACACATTTACCAAAACACACGGTGCTATTATTAGTCTGTTCACACATTTTACAAAACCGCACGCCGCTCTTATACACAGAACTAGCTGATACAGGTTCACACATTTACCAAAACACACGGTGCTATTATTAGTCTGTTCACACATTTTACAAAACCGCACGCCGCTCTTATACACAGAACTAGCTGATACAGGTTCACACATTTACCAAAACACACGGTGCTATTATTAGTCTGTTCACACATTTTACAAAACCGCACGCCGCTCTTATACACAGAACTAGCTGATACAGGTTCACACATTTACCAAAACACACGGTGCTATTATTAGTCTGTTCACACATTTTACAAAACCGCACGCCGCTCTTATACACAGAACTAGCTGATACAGGTTCACACATTTACCAAAACACACGGTGCTATTATTAGTCTGTTCACACATTTTACAAAACCGCACGCCGCTCTTATACACAGAACTAGCTGATACAGGTTCACACATTTACCAAAACACACGGTGCTATTATTAGTCTGTTCACACATTTTACAAAACCGCACGCCGCTCTTATACACAGAACTAGCTGATACAGGTTCACACATTTACCAAAACACACGGTGCTATTATTAGTCTGTTCACACATTTTACAAAACCGCACGCCGCTCTTATACACAGAACTAGCTGATACAGGTTCACACATTTACCAAAACACACGGTGCTATTATTAGTCTGTTCACACATTTTACAAAACCGCACGCCGCTCTTATACACAGAACTAGCTGATACAGGTTCACACATTTACCAAAACACACGGTGCTATTATTAGTCTGTTCACACATTTTACAAAACCGCACGCCGCTCTTATACACAGAACTAGCTGATACAGGTTCACACATTTACCAAAACACACGGTGCTATTATTAGTCTGTTCACACATTTTACAAAACCGCACGCCGCTCTTATACACAGAACTAGCTGATACAGGTTCACACATTTACCAAAACACACGGTGCTATTATTAGTCTGTTCACACATTTTACAAAACCGCACGCCGCTCTTATACACAGAACTAGCTGATACAGGTTCACACATTTACCAAAACACACGGTGCTATTATTAGTCTGTTCACACATTTTACAAAACCGCACGCCGCTCTTATACACAGAACTAGCTGATACAGGTTCACACATTTACCAAAACACACGGTGCTATTATTAGTCTGTTCACACATTTTACAAAACCGCACGCCGCTCTTATACACAGAACTAGCTGATACAGGTTCACACATTTACCAAAACACACGGTGCTATTATTAGTCTGTTCACACATTTTACAAAACCGCACGCCGCTCTTATACACAGAACTAGCTGATACAGGTTCACACATTTACCAAAACACACGGTGCTATTATTAGTCTGTTCACACATTTTACAAAACCGCACGCCGCTCTTATACACAGAACTAGCTGATACAGGTTCACACATTTACCAAAACACACGATGCTATTATTAGTCTGTTCACACATTTTACAAAACCGCACGCCGCTCTTATACACAGAACTAGCTGATACAGGTTCACACATTTACCAAAACACACGGTGCTATTATTAGTCTGTTCACACATTTTACAAAACCGCACGTCGCTCTTATACACAGAACTAGCTGATACAGGTTCACACATTTACCAAAACACACGGTGCTATTATTAGTCTGTTCACACATTTTACAAAACCGCACGCCGCTCTTATACACAGAACTAGCTGATACAGGTTCACACATTTACCAAAACACACGGTGCTATTATTAGTCTGTTCACACATTTTACAAAACCGCACGCCGCTCTTATACACAGAACTAGCTGATACAGGTTCACACATTTACCAAAACACACGGTGCTATTATTAGTCTGTTCACACATTTTACAAAACCGCACGTCGCTCTTATACACAGAACTAGCTGATACAGGTTCACACATTTACCAAAACACACGGTGCTATTATTAGTCTGTTCACACATTTTACAAAACCGCACGCCGCTCTTATACACAGAACTAGCTGATACAGGTTCACACATTTACCAAAACACACGGTGCTACTATTAGTCTGTTCACACATTTTACAAAACCGCACGCCGCTCTTATACACAGAACTAGCGTATACAGGTTCACACATTTACCAAAACACACGGTGCTATTATTAGTCTGTTCACACATTTTACAAAACCGCACGCCGCTCTTATACACAGAACTAGCTGATACAGGTTCACACATTTACCAAAACACACGGTGCTATTATTAGTCTTTTCACACATTTTACAAAACCGCACGCCGCTCTTATACACAGAACTAGCTGATACAGGTTCACACATTTACCAAAACACACGGTGCTATTATTTGTCTGTTCACACATTTTACAAAACCGCACGCCGCTCTTATACACAGAACTAGCTGATACAGGTTCACACATTTACCAAAACACACGGTGCTATTATTAGTCTTTTCACACATTTTCAAAACTGCACGCCGCTCTTATACACAGAACTAGCTGATACAGCTTCACACATTTACCAAAATACACGGTGCTAATAATTGTCTGTCCACACATTTCCCAAAAGCATGTTCACACATTTCCAGAAGCACACGACATTCTTTTACACATAACTGGATGATGCAGGTTCACACATTTACCAAAACACACGGTGCTATTATAAATGTTTATACATTTCTGAAGAGCATGTGCACACATTTCCCCAAAACACACGCAGCTATTATACATATAACTGGATAATGCAGGTTCACACATTTACCAAAACACACGGTGCTATTATAAATGTTTATACATTTCTGAAGAGCATGTGCACACATTTCCCCAAAACACACGCAGCTATTATACATATAACTGGCTGATGAACGTTCACACATTTACCAAAGCACACGGTGCTATTATAAATGTTTATACATTTCCCAAAAGAATATTCCCACAATTCCCACATGCCGCCTCGATACATAAAAATGAATTGAAAATCTATGTATTTGCCAACTATTATACCAATAAAAGTTAAGAAGGTTCACAGATTTACTAAAATACAAGTCGCCATCTTATCTATACTTGTATAGTACGTGTTCATACTATACAGAAAGCACACCTTACTATTATACTGAAACCTTGGCGATACAGGTTTATACATTTCCCAAAAGACGGGTGCTATTATATTAATAATTGAGAGATTGAGGTACATATATTTCCATATAACCCAAGTGGTTTATTGAACCCAGTATATACGTGTGGGTGTGAATCTGAGATTGCTGATTCCATAATTCATTACTATAACCATTAATCTCAAAATTCTAGGAATATTAAAAGAAACCACAGAACATTTGGCAACAGAATAAAGAACAAAAGAAGTTTGGTAGTTTGGTAGTTTTGTTTTACGGCATATCAACCCTTTTTGGGTTATTTAATGCTGAATCTGGTCATTATAGTAAAAGTTTTTATGCTTCAAGTTCTTTATATCTTCAAATGTTTAATCATCGTTTTTGGTTTGGTAGTTTTGTTTTACGGCATATCAACCCTTTTTGGGTTATTTAATGCCGAATCTGGTCATTATAGTAAAAGATTTATGCTTCAAGTTCTAAAAATAAAATAAAAAAGGGGAGGGAGAAAGGGAGAGGGGCTGTTGTTTTTGTTTTTGGTTTTGTAGAACATAATTAAGTTTTACAAAAAAAAAAAAAAAAAAAAAAAAAAACGTCAATGTAGGTGAATTTCGTCTCAGGGAGCCACAGGGCAGCCTGATCTGGTATCACCAGACAAAAGAAGTAACTGATAAATATTATCGAGATGACCATGACGAGGGTGAAATACTGATCGATTAATAACTATGCAAACGAATACGTTTTAATTGTATAAATATGCATTTTCTACAATAGAGTCTGTTTTATATAAAAAATAAATAAAAACCTAATATAATATTGGATTTTGAAATGCAAATAACTGATCCGCTTCGGGCAAGATGAGCAAATTTAGTTTTCTTTAAGAAATATAATCTTGCAATCGATTGGATTTCAGTATTGCAGGAGATCTCAGCATAAAATCGATATTTCAAAAGAAAAAAGCTGTCGATGATGGAAGTAGAAGCTGTTCCCACGAGTGCTGGAACACTTGGAAACGACTTAAGGAACAAAACCAACGAGAAGTTGAAATGTGTGCGAATTTTATAATACTATCGAAAGGGCTGTTTTATCTGAGAATGTATGAAATATTAACCAATTGAATTTCTTTCTGAAAAGATTTGTTGTTCGGTTGCGTATTATTTATAGCAATAATTCCAATATTGTTAAGCAGTTTCATTGCTTGTCATCCCTTCAGTCGTTCTTTCCAGTCTATAGGTTTTACGTGACGAATGTAGTCAACATTTTGTCTTTTTAATAGTAACCAGTGACTTGATATAATGTTTACATGTGCGAAATGTGGGGTCGGCCTTCCAGATCCATGTTCTAATCTGGCTACTTGCTCTTGGCCTTTTGGCTAAGATCTAAGTGTAGTATCTGTTCCGATGGATACTGCCCCCCCCCCATAGACTGGTATTGTCTTGGCCTTCAGGGCTTGATTTACGCCGGTCTGTGGGTTTGTCCTGTGCAGTTCTAGGAGGTCCACCCTCCCAGGCTTTGCCTCCCCTCTTTGGGGAGGAGTAAGTTTATTGCTTACTGTCTGAGGCGCCACTACCGGGGAATGCCGACGGGGCTGCCCAGGCCATTTTTAATGACCAGAGTGCTCAACTTCTCGAGTGCTGCTTTTTCTAATCCCACTTTCCCAACCTAGTGTCACATCTTACCTTGTGGGAGGTAGATAAATAAAATTGGCCTTTTGGCTAAGATCAAAGTGTAGTATCTGTTCCGATGGATACTGCACCCCATACTGGTGTTGTATTGGCCTTCGGGTCTTGATTTACGCCGGTCAATGGGTCTGTCCTGTGCAGTTCTGGGAGGTCCACCTTCCCAGGCTTTGCCTCCCCTCTTTGGGGAGGAGTAAGTTTATTTCTGACTGTCTGAGGCGCTACTACCGGGGAATGCCGACGGGGCTGCCCAGGCAATTTTTAAACCCTACTTTCCCGAGCCGACCTTGGGTCACATCTTACTTGTGGGAGTAAGATAAAAACTGTCCTTGTACTTAACTCCTGGAGAGGAGTAAATCAATACTTGATTGATCCCGATTATTTACTTTTGAATCACTAATAACAATAGTGCTCACTATCCATTACTAAATAACATAGAGATTATCTCGCTCCCATACTCACTTTCTCTTCTGAAAGAATTTGTACCAGTTTAAACAGATAGTATATCGATTAACTACTAAAACGCTTATGATGCTGTTATTTTTATTATCTGCTTGTCACCGTGCACGTATTATCTTAAGTTGGGAAGAAAAGTTATCGCTGTAAATATGTGTAAAAAAGAAGAGGAAGATAGAGAGGAGGCATCTGTTATGACAGTACAATGAAATAGTGGAAATAGGAGGGATGGGAAAACATTGTCATCCCTTAATACCAGAGTTTATATATATATATATATATATATATATATATATATATATATATATATATATATATATAAATATATATATATTATTTAATTGATGATTTTATTCCATTAATTGCGACAAAATATATTCTGTTTCATTAACACTCGCAAAGAGCGTCAACTTCTCAGGCTATTCCATTATAGCCATAGAAGTTTACGCTTGTTGCGAATGTTAATGAAACAGAATATATTTTGTCGCAATTAATGGAATAAAATCATCAACAAAATAATATATTTTGCTCTGAATTTTCATTGAGCACTCTCATAAACCCGGTTTCAACTGCCTTCGAATTCATACCCCCTGGATATTTGTAACAAGTTAATTATATATATATATATATATATATATATATATATATATATATATATATATATTAAATAAGGTATGAAACTTAAAGTAGGATGTATACTTTTATCAATTTGAATCTATCGTGAAATTATTGAAGCTCAATATACGTAATAGAGCAATTATGTAGATAAATGAAAAAAGTAATTTTAAAAATATGAGAATGACAAATTTGTTTCATCTCTAAGTGTTCAATGCAAGGCGTATTCAATCAAACACTGTTTATTTTCTTAAGCCAGGCTTTTCAACGATTGGTATCTTATCAGATGGGTTAAATATGTTGATAAGTTGGCACGGGGGTATTGTAAATTTTAAAAATATGAAAAGATGATAACAATGTCATGTAAGTGTGTGACAAGGTTATCAAAATGCAAAATATTTATATTCTTTGCTTTTTGTCATTCTTACATTTTTAACTCCCTTTGTTCATATATATATATATAAATATATATAAATATATATATATATATATATATATATATATATAAATATATATATATAAATATATATATAAATATAAATATATATATATAAATATATATATATATAAATATATATAAATAAATATATATAAATATATATAAATATATATATATAAATATATATAAATATATATATATATATATATATAAATAAATATATATAAATATATATAAATATATATATATAAATATATATATATATATATATATATATATATATATATATATATATATATATAACTAATAATGACAGGGTTTCAGATGGTCCCTGCAAATTGTAGTTTTTAGTCCTTTTATATGTGTATGACTAATATTACCAAAAGGAACATCTGAAAATTCCACGGTTGCCATCCTTTTTTATGTTTTCATTTATTCATTATTATAGTTTACTTGCAATAATAAAAGTGTGTAACGCTAAATGACATAAAGAAAACTTATCTCTTCTTCCGTAAAATAACATATTAATACTTTTTCAACAATGTAACGGATGCTTTAACATTTGAATGCATTTAATGTAACAATATAATTATCTTTAATCAATAACCCCTTTTTTCTCACCGTAAAATTTGTTAATGAATAATTAACTTTACGTATGTTGCGTTGATGCCCCAGTCTGGCAGAGAATTCCAATTGTTCACAACCCGTAGCCCACACGAATACTTTCTGATGTTTAGCCTACTATGCTTCTTTTCCAGTTTCAGGTTGTTGCCTCTTCTTCCGGTGATCTTGCTGAGGAGTAACAGTCTCTCCTGGTCCATGTTGTCTTTGCCTGTGAGGATCTTGAACGTCTGTGTCATATCTCCACGTTACCTTCTATAGTACATGGACGGGAGCTTAATGTGTCTCAGCCTATCTTCGTATGGCACGTCCACAAGTGTAGGACACAATTTGGTGGTTCGGCGCTGGACTTTTTCAACCTTGTCAATATCACCGACAAACTGATGGACAGTCGAAATCTTGGTATATTTATCTATTTCAAATTGTGTCATATTTGACGATTCCGCGATCTGTTTTTACAGTGGATGTTAAATGCCTTAGCGTAGTATTAGTTTAACTAGCAGGACCCGTGTAAATTACACGAAATGATGTTTTCAATACTAATTATCTTGTCCTAACCTATACATGTTTAAATAAAAAAATGATAAGATTTGACTTGTATATGTATTTTTAAAAAAATGAACAATACATGAAACAATTTACAAAACTTCTTTATATACAATCCTTCTAGTGAAGGTAATATTTCGACGACTAAACCTTACTTTGTAAATTTTTTAGATTACATTTAATGTGGCTCCAATTCATGAGTAGGATACAAAGTTTCGGAAATTCGTTGCTTTTGATGTAAACGTGACACACAAACTAACACACACGCTTTCGTATTATTATGTGTCTTCCCAGTCGTCCACTCCCTACCCCCCCCCCCGCTTCGATGTAGAAAAACAATATTAGGGGTTGGTTTGGATCGAATAATACACCAGATGGGCCAACGTCAAAATCCTAAGTCAAAATCCTATTTCGCTAACCGTTGCGCTAAATAGAAAATAATTGAAAATAGTACGACCATTAGGTGACTTGAACGATTTTCCAAATGTAGGTGCGACACGCATGCGCAGAGCTTTTGATGTAAGCGTGACACACGAACATACGCTATCGTATTGATACATAGATTATAATCATAATCATTATCATCATCATCATCATCATCATTAGTAGTAGTATAAGTATTATTATTATCATCAGTAGTAGTAGCGGCAATATTATTATCATTATTATTATTAGTAGTAGTAGTATAAGTATTATTATTATCATCAGTAGTAGTAGCGGGAGTATTCTTATCATTATTATTATTATTATTAGTAGTAGTAGTAGTAGTATAAGTATTATTATTATCATCAATAGTAGTAGCGGCAGTATTATTATCATTATTATTATTATTAGTAGTAGTATAAGTATTATTATTATCATCAGTAGTAGTAGCGGCAGTATTATTATCATTATTATTAGTAGTAGTAGTAGTATAAGTATTATTATTATCATCAGTAGTAGTAGCGGCAGTATTATTATCATTATTATTAGTAGTAGTAGTAGTATAAGTATTATTATTATCATCAGTAGTAGTAGCGGCAGTATTATTATCATTATTATTAGTAGTAGTAGTAGTAGTAGTAGTATGCAGTAGTAGTATTGTACAGAGGAGGAAGACATCGATTATGGTACTTCCTGTAATATTCATGGAAGCCAGACATTGCCGACAGACTTAAACAGTCGTAAGAATAATTTCCAGGGAGAAAAAGAGAGAGAATCAGTTATCCCCTAGAAGTTATGTGCTGTTCGGCTGGCGTCGTTGTTCGATATCAAATCTCTTTGGAAACGGTAGAAGACAATCGGTGTCTTCCCACCGCTATTTAAATCCGGATGTCTCGAGAGAGAAACCTGAAACACTCGTCATCGCTTAGGACGTTGCGTTCGTGTTGAAGTTTCCTTCCGCGACTACTCACACTCTTCCGTACACGAATCCATAATTTCCTGATTTACACTGTTTGCTAACCTTTGGAAAAAGTTCCGAGATCTTGCAAAATCAAACTTTCATTTAATATTAAAAGTATTGGTTTTTTTTTTCTCAAATAAAAACATGATACTTACTACCTGCCATCTGGTCGCTATTAATCTGGCTCTTAGTATTATTTCATTTCATATCATTAATTAAAATATCGTGTAATTAAAAAAACACGAATACTTTTATTTTAAATTACTTTCTTTGAATATTAATGAACATATTTTAAGAACGGTTTTTTTCAGTTTATAGTTTTCTTTTATTAAACTGATTTCATTAATTACCGTTGGAAAATGTCAGCAAACTGTTATTTTATATCTAAAGGTTTGTTTTCCCTCCAAAAAATGATTGTTAAAGAGAATCGTGAAATATGAACAAAGAAAAAAAAACACCCCGCTATCTGGTGGCTATTAATTTAGTTCTATATGTATAACACACATTACATATCTATAATATAAATCTATTGTAATTTTAAATACTAATAGTTACCGTTTAAATTACGTACCTTGGAAATTGATGAACCTAATATTTTAAGAAAGTATTTTAATTTGTATTACATCACTTTGATGAATTACTGTTTATATCGACATGACTATTGCATATATATATATATATATATATATATATATATATATATATATATATATATATATATAGGGGAATACGCCAATAACATTTCAAATGAATAAGACTAAATATTAATTTATAGTTAAAGAATATTTATGCAAATTAGGCATACAAATGACGGTGTTAGGTTCTTTGTTGAGTCCTTTGCTCTCTACTATATATACAGTATTTAAAAATGTATTATTGATTTAAATACTAATAAGCCGTCCTAAAGTTTATATAGGTATGTCAAATTTAAAAAAAAAACTCATTTGTTCATCTTATGAATAAGTGCTACATCTTTAGCGTAACAAAATTAAGAATTATTTTCACGAGATGATTATTCCATTGTTTATGTGGAACTAAATAAGTAATGTTCAGGGATCACAATTGGTGGGATTCGTGTTCGAAAGTTTTAGCCAGAAATAACTTTAGAACAAAGCAAAAGGGGAATGAAGAAAGTGAGACATGGCCACGTGGATAACAACCTTATTTAATATATAATTTAGAATGGCATTTAGGGAGGGAGGTACTAACGTTGGGAAGCCTCAAAGACACGCAGTGGCTGGCCTTTGTTTCCTGACTAGGACAATGAACACTGTCTCTCTGTCTCTCTATGTGTGAAACTTGGGGGAAGTTTTAACGTTTGGGGGGTCTTTTATTTCCGCTTTAGTTAGGGAATTCGTTTAAACTTTGGGCATGACGCTGAACCACGTGGGACCTTTTAAGATCTGCGATATCGCAGACCAGCCGAAAAAACAACGTTAGTTAATATATAATTTAGAATGACATTTGGGGAGGGAGGCCTCTTTAGTCCTGATCGAAAACCATTCCTAGAGCTGGAGCTCGAACAAAATATCTAGTATGCAAACCTAAAATCTCTTACGGAGTAGATGGGTTCTGCCTATCGAACGGCTTTCGGACCCCTTCTCTGTCTATAAGCTAGGCGCAGAGGTACTAAGGCTGGGATGCCTCAAAGACACCCAGTTTCCGGCCTTGTTTCCTGACTAGGACAATTAACGCCGTTGCTCTTTCTTTCTATCTGGGAAACTTGGGGAAGGTGTTTACGTTAAGGGGGAGGGGTCTTTAATTCTAGCTTTTGTTAGGGAATTCGTTTAAACTCCGGGCATGACGCCGAACCACGTGGAACCTTTTAAGATTTGCGATATCGCAGACCAGCCGAAAAAAATACATTTCAAACACGTAAATAAAGAAACACCTGAATGACAACATAATTTAAATCAAAGAAAAAGTTAGCGAAAGAAGTGGGGGATGCTGGAACTCTAGGGAGACTTTTACTCAGACTCCAGGGACCGCTACTCGTTGGCTTGAGTGTTCATATTCACAATGGTTTCTTGTGGTTATAATATGCCGCGTTAATCCAATTGAACGTGAAATGCTCTTTTAGCGCAGATATTCGTCTCCCCTTCATCGAAAGACTCACATGGAAAACATTTTATGTAAAGCCTCGCACGCCGGAAAGACCAGCAACCCGATTGTGGAACTGCGTGGTGTGCAAGTTCTGCCGAAGTGAGTCTATAGTCAAGATGCTGCGTTAACGGCTATTTCAATCAATGCATCCTATTACTTCCCCAAGAGAAGTTATCTGAATAGCATGATGGACTTCGTCTCCCGGAAATTGTTAATTGTATATATTTTTCATTTATATGGGTTTATCTATTTTAGAATATACTTATGCTAAATGTTACTTTCATGAAAGTCAACTAATGTAACGATGCTGTTATGTTCATGACGAGTTTCTATTTCATCTTATTATATCAACTAGTTCATTTTTCGCCTATAATACCAATTAAGCTTTCTATATATTAAAACTATCAATCATGTCTACAACATAGTTTCTATATATAACTTATCATGCTATCAAAAGGTTGATGTATATATGTGCACAGATAAACGGAACAGACAAAAACAAATTAAATGTAACATGTACATGAATATAGATACGGATAAAACGTTGATGGATGAAAATGGGAAGTGAGATCGATAATCCGGAATAAACATAGATTGTAAATTCAGAAAATGATGACTTGCCAATTCAGTATAAATATTATCTATTAGCTTGCATTTCTTTTAAAACGCGCAGACTCTAATGGAATGCCACTCTAGAATATCAATAAAAAACACTTCATCTGTAGTTTGTGCTTTTAGAAAAAGATCTTGCATTACTGTATTCATGGTTAACTGCTAACAATTCATGATTTATTTATCTTTAATATTCATATTATTATACGAGCTTTAAAGCCAAAGATTCTGACGCCGATTAGGAATGTTACATTTGTACTTAGATTTGACAATTTACTCTTGTGTCTAGAAATGTTAAATATTAAGGCCGTGTGTACCAAAGTAGGCGCAGTTGACACGGACAGACACTTGTCCGAAAAAAACAAAAACATAACAGGATTGTCGAAATTAAAATAATTGTTGAATGAAGTCAAGTAACTTGGTACTGAAAAATATGACAGAGTGTCAGAACTAAAATAATTGTTAATTGGAACCATCTGCAAAATAACCTGACGCCGAATAAGATGTCTTAATGGCTTGTCTATTTATAATGAAGTCTCACAGTTGGCGTTTACAAGTGGAGGAGGGGAGCACAAATTGTAGTATAATCAAATAGAAAATGATACCGTTAGTTGATTGGTTCGAGAAGAAAACTACCCGTCAAATTCCTTCCTCATTACCCCGCACTCATTCACCGCCACCGACAATGAAGATTGTTCATTATAGTTGTGTATATCAATGTGTTGAATAGCACAACAGAAATACAAATACTGTATCTTCCTTAAACTTTTTACAAACAATTGCATATAGTTTTTTTTTATTTCCAGATTTCTAACAAATGTAATACGTCTCGTTCGAATCGGTTCGTATTGACTTGAGTCAACCGCCCCTGTGGAAATAGAGGGAGTGCACACACCATGTAGAAGTTACGTGTGTACGTTGAGTTGCCTATTTCTTATATACTTTAATTCGCTATATCTTATTATGGTGTTTAACCACGCTTTCATCCGTGATTGCATCCCCTGTTATATTTCCGACGACTACCTCAATAAAGGGTCGACTAAAGGACGTATTGGTAGAAGTAACATGTTCTTTTCTTCCTCTGTAAATGTAAGTCTTTCTGTTAACCTGGTTGGTAAAATATTTTTTTAAACCTGAGAAATTAAGTATTTGATACCATCTAATTTTTCTATTTATTTATTTCTATTATATAAAAGATCAATATTTCTTATTTTCTTTTTTAAACGGATTTATTACGTTAGTATTTTATAATAATAATAATAAAATTACTACTACTAATACTACTACTAATACTACTACTACTACTACTACTACTACTACTAATAATAATAATAACAACAACAACACACATAAGCTACACAGGCAAACCAGTCACAAGGAATTTAGAACGGAGAAAACAAGACAACACGAAGAACACCACAACAAGAGCCAAGGAACAGAAACTACAAGAAACAGCACTTCATCGGCCTCAGCTATTCCTACACAGAAATGAACCAAGAAACAGAAATTACAAGAAACACTATAAGCTCCTCCCTCTCCCCCACCTACCCACCCCCAAAAAATTAAAAATAATTTAAAAAATCCTTTTTTTACCATAAGGGAAGAGAAAAGGAAAGGAACAAAAATGAATTGAAGGGAAAACATTTTAAAATGAAAAAAAATTATCATTTTTTTTTTAATTAATTTTTTTTTTTTATTTATTTATTTATTTTTTTTTTAAAGAAATATTATTTTATTCATTTATTTATTTTTTTACTGGTGCCGGCCTAGGCTGACACCAGACAACATATTTGTAGAAGGTCGAGGAGGATGAGAAGACCGGGGAGGGACAGCACACCCCAGACCTCCACTGGAAAAGTGCAGAGAGTGCTGAGACCTTGGGGAGGCTTGTTGCCACCCAAATCCCAGAGAAGACCAAGAGAAAAATCAATGGTAAGAGACTGTTGCGATACCGCATCGTTATCGAAAAGAGGTGAAGAACACTGGAAGTCTGGGGAGACTTGTTGTCACTCAGACTCCAGGAAATACCACTGGTTGTTGTCGGTGAGCAATCACTGACGATGATCTGTGTGAGAACTCCTAGTGAGTACAAATAATAATAACAATATGCAAACTTTATGAAATGGACCACAATGAGAAATGGTATGATCACAAGCCAGAAGTGGTACATGAGAACGACTACGTCAAACTTCTGTGGGGCATGCGCATACAGACTGATAAGGTTCTTGAAAATTCAAAACCCGATTATCTTGCAAAACAAAAGAAAAGAAAACTTGCGTAATCATTGATATAGCATGCTCCTTCGATACAAGAGTACAGGAGAAAGAACACGAAAAAAAATCAAGATCTAAAATAGTACGACTATAGAAATGTAAAGAAGTAAAGGTGATTCCTGTTGTAATTGGAACGCTTGGAACCTTAACGAAAAGCCAGCATAAATGGCTTAATCAGATTGACGAGACAATTTCTTTTCCAATCCTACAAAAGTGTGCCTGTTAACAACGGCGAAAGTGTTACGGTTCAGCTTGAATGTCCAAAGTCAAGGGAATTGACTTGATGTTCAAAAAAAGAAAACTAACTAAAAACATCTAAAAGTTGAGACTACTATGAATTAATAATAATAATTCTATTCCATGACTAAAATAATGACATTGACTAAGTTTTATTTATACCAATATTTAGTGCTGCATATTTGTAGACTTGTTTCGGCTATACCTCTTCAAGCCAGTCCGACAGTGAAGACGTAGAGAAAGTTGAACGATATCGTTTATCATGTTAGAAGTCTAGCCGTAAATAATTCATAGCCAAAAAATGTCTGCACATATGTAGCCAAAATATTCGTATGAATAAAAATTATGCTTTCAAGAGTTTGAATGCAAAACGCGATAACGCCAATGTATGTAACTTGAGACATTAAATAATAGAACGGTAAATATTTTAAGTCTAAGTTTCAATTAAAATCATATTTTAAATAAAAGCAAAAAGCAATCATGCAGGTATGATATTATGTATAAAAAAAGATTTTTGGATGTTGCCAAGTGTAGAAGTGTAGTGGTAGCTTTGTACTTTTTAACATGGCGTTTATCGCGTTTCGCACTCGAACTCTTTATTATATATATAAATATATATATATATATATATATATATATATATATGATAATTTATTTCATTTTGACTACAAAATTGAGTTTGTTTCACGAGAGCACTCTCATATTTTATTGAGCACTCTCATAAACCCGGTTACACTCCCCTGGATTTATACCCTGTGGATCTATACCATACTTGGATTATAATATATATATATATATATATATATATATATATATAAATGATAATTTATTACATTTTGACTACAAAATTGAGTCTCTTTCACGAGAGCACTCATATTTTATTGAGCACTCTCATAAACCCGGTTCAACTTCCCTGGATTTATACCCTGTGGATGTATACTATACTCGGATTATATATATATATATATATATATATATATATATATATATATATATATATATATATATGAAATGGGAGTAGAAAGTAAACCTTGTATTTACTTTCGGCAGCCTCGTAACTCTCGCTTCCCTTATTTTGTCCTTTAGTCCTTACATTTGATGAGTAATCTTTCTGACAAAGGGAGAAGAATTGCAGTTTTCTGGGCCGGAATCTATTCATCTAACATTTAATTGTTGGATGTTCTTGACCTTGAATTAGTATTCTTTTTAGCTCCTTACATCAAGTGGATTCATACGTTGTCTGGAGCAATTTCCATAATATATATATATATATATATATATATATATATATATATATATATATATATATATATATATATAATTACTATAATTACTATATAATTACTCTAAAATAAATGTTTACTATACGATTTTGCATCCATCTACATAAAATGTTATAGGCCAATGCATCATATAAGTAAATGATTATCTTAATTCCAAATCGCCTAAAAAAAATCACCTTATTGTTAGCTGTACGAATTTATCCGAACCGGAACATAACTCATAAGTTTAATAAGGTTGAGTGATTTTGCAATAATATAATAGTGAACCATTTGTTGTAATCTGAAGTAATAGACCAATGCTCTTTTCTCGTTTTTCTTTTGTTTGAGTCATACAGGCCTACGCCTTTCTCTGTAATTATGACGAATGCGCCAATATTAATAAAGTACATGGCCTAATACAATACCTACAACATCTATTAAAATAATTTAAAAAATAAAAGATTCATTTCGATCGCATATGAATATAAAATATATAATCAAAACAAGTTCTAAGACGGCTATGGAAGAACACTTTTTTACTCTCAGTAAGTAATTATTCAAGTTTCTCTTGAAATAAATACAAAATTATTACGCCATTTTTTTTTACTAATGGGTCCACATATTTGTTTATCTTCACGCGTTTATCTGAACACAAAAAGTCGGTTGGTCTGCAGAGAGAAAACCGAATTGGCGGTGAGCAATAGTAGAAAAAGAAGAATGATATACAAGTATCCATGTGTTCTTGGTTGTTATTGAAATTTAATTGTACAAAATATCACACCCTTTATTTTAAAATTCATTAACACATATTATTCAAAAGTTTACCGGGAGACAAAGTTTCTGAAGTTAAATCAAACTCCCGTGTGTGTAAAATGTATGCATTTCTTCCATAAATAAAGTTGTTCGTTTTCCTGTTCTTCCTCATTATCTTCGTAAAATATAACTTATTGTATTATTATTAATCTCAATTGATTGAATGTACCTAATAGAAGCCATTACGATCTGCAAGCTTCTCACAGAAGAGAGTTCCTAAAAAAACAGATTGTTAATATCTTTCAAGTGGCAGCTGATTTTACGGCATTAAAAAGAAAATCAATTTAGACGTTCGACTTTCTTAAATATGATAGAAGCTGTAAATGCCAACCTTTGTAATAGCAACACTGATTTGAAGATATCACAATTACGTCATGAAAGTTTTACAGATGTCCACCTATGAGAGATATCGTAAACTATCAGCCTTAGTATTATGAACGCTAACAACCGAATTAAAACTTATTACAAGGATGCTATTAACATTTTCAAGTGTTTACACAATTGATAAAATATCACACTTTTAACAGCTGTGTCATGTCTGCCCTTTTGGGGATATGCTCAAGAGATTGGGATTTGCAGAACCAGACGCTACATCCCTAATTAATGAGGCAGAAATAAGATCAGGTTGATTTGAATGCTTGCCAGACCTGCTGTATCGTGCGTTTTATTACATGCTACCATGTTACCAAAAATATACGTTACATGAGTCCAATCGTCTCTATAGATCTATTAATATTTAGTTTTTATTAATAGCTAACTTATCTACTTCAAAAAATATTACACGCTCAGTAAACCTGAAGAGTAATAGATTTAAAGATAGCAGCAAATGGTGTTCAGTCTGATAAGGTTCCTGATATTAAAATTCATCCCTAACATAACTTTCAGTTTTCCAAATTTATTAATTTAATTATTAAAATGTCAGGTGAAAATACAGAATATTTTCCAAAGTCCTCCTCTCACGATGTAAGGAATGGCTTTCTAAATTATAACGGTCCGTAAACTGCAGATAATTATTTAGAAAACCAAGTTTAACAGGTTGCCGGGGAGTAACTATTATTTACTTTAACCCAACAATTCAATTAAAAAATTAAGGGAGACAACTTAGTACAAAACTTTGCAAACCAGAAGAATTGTTTCATCCTACACCAAGATATATATATAAAATGTTCCTGTATCCAATGAATTTATTTATTTGGGTAGCTATCTTCAGTGCTCGTAGAACAGAAGATAATAAGGACATTTTCAGGCAGGTAAAATGTTGATAACAATCTGCACTTATTTTTTTCTTATGAATGGAGCAGTTCCTGTAATCGGGAATAACGAACCTTTACTACGAGACAACAAATATAGGGTATATGATAATTATAGATTTCGAAGAAAAAAAATAAAGAAAACATGATGTTAAAAGTTAGATGAAAGTTAGTTAAAATATTTATATACATTTTTTGTGAATCGAGATGAATATCTAAGTCGACGACGAAAAATGAAAACAACCAAAAAACGCACATGACGCGTGGATGTCGCGACTAGAGCCAACGGGTAAAGACTGCTCTATTTGTTGAAA